>OW388296.1:36794022-37226522 GCA_936450465.1 Gibbula magus
AAATAGTTGGTTTGGTTATACGTAGTGCATGTTTATGTAATGTGTCATTAGTAAGTGTGATGCATGAAACAGTTGCTTTGTTTATGCGTATGTTTAATTATTGTAACGTCGGTAAGGCTGATGTTGGATACAATTGTTTTGATAATACGTTCGTATGTTTATGTAATGTGACATGAGTAAGGCTTTGTGAAACAGTCGTTACTGAGTATTGAGAGGCAGTGTCGTGATTCTGAATGGCAATACGCTGATGCGGAGTGGTAATTCTTGGGATGTTTATGTATCTGTAATGCTGTGTGAAACAGTTGCTTTGATAATGCGTGTGCATGTAACAATGATGTTTATGTCGAGGGACATCGGCAAGGCTGATGTTGAATACATTGTGTTGGATAATGCGTATGCATCTTTATTTGTGACATCGGTAAGGGGGTGTGAAACCAGTTACTTTCATAATACGTATGCATGCTTATGCCATTATGACATTGGTAAGGCTGAGGTGAAATACAATTGCATTAAGTGTATATATCTATTGTGAGATCCGTAAGATTGTGTGAAACAGTTGCTTTGATATTGTTTATGCATACATATATTATATATATCATGTGACATCGGAAACGTTGATGTGGTATACAGTTGTTTGATTATACGTATGCATGTATGTGCTGAGTATTGAGAGGCAGAGTCATGATGCCGAGTGGCAATTGTTTTGGTGCCGCATGGCAACGCTGATACTGAATGCTGCTGGTGTCGGGTGGCAAGGCGATGGTGGTGAGAGGCAAGGCGATGGCGCCTGATGGCAAGGCAACCGTGGTTAGTGGCAATGTTGCTGGTGCCAAGTGGCAGTGTTGCTGGTGCCGGGTGGCAAGGCGATGGTGGTGAGTGTCAAGGCGATGGTTGCGAGAGGCAGGGCGATGGTGGATAGTGGCAAGAGAATGGTGAAGAGTGGCAAGCTTAAGGCGATGGTTGCGAGTGGCAACGTGATGGATCTCAGTGGCAATGTTACGGTGCCAAATGGTGATGTGGTGATGCCGAGTAGATTTTGGACAACGCCGATGGGACTTGGAGCAACGCCGATTGAACCTGGGACAACGTCGATTGGACATGGGAGAATGTCGATTGGACATGGGACACCGCCGATTGGTCTTGGGACAACGCTGATTAGATTGCGGCCATGCTGTTTTGTCTTCGGGTCGCGCTCATTGGACTGGGGGGATAATACGTTAACTTGGATTTGTTTAAGATGAGGTGAGGTGAGGTGAGTTGGGGTTAAACGACGCTTTCAAGAGTATTTCACTTATATCGCGGCTGCTAGTATTATAGCAGGGAGAAAGCCCACAATACCATGTGACTATGTATCGCGGTGAAACCTGCGAGCATCGGCTGGAACTAGCGAACCATGGGTGGTACTACCCTGAAATTCAGTGTAGCATTGCACCCAAACCTTACTGCGTGTAGAACAGATCTCTATTGCAGACAGAATTGCAGTGCCCCTGGCAGGATTAGAATCCCGGATCTCTTGATCTGATGCCGAACGCGCTAACCACTGCGCTATCCCGCCCCTGTTTAAGACGAGTATAACGTGTATCAGCGTATTGCAGAGACATGATGTATTTATATCTAAAAGGAGTTATCAAATACGAATTAATTACTCGCCGCTAATTGCTGCAATACTGCCGAAGCGGCGTTAAACAATAACTCACTCACTCAGTTTTGGCATATGGGCTTATCTGACTTAAGTAAAGTTGTGAATCTTTCCATTTTGCAGGAAAGGATGAGGCGTTTGCCTATGAAGACACAGACTCGTCCAAGTTACTGTAACCCAGAGTGTTTTTATTCCCAGCTAAAGTACCCCTTTTCCCTGTGTGTACTGATGGATGTACTTCCCCTCATCAAGGTCGGATGTTTAGACTTTCTTGTCTGGAACCTTCATGCGTTGGGACTGCCCAGTGTATGTGTTTCATACCCAACCTCGGATGAACTACGGACCTAGCAACTGCCGAAGTCGCAATCTCTTCAGTCGTTCACTGTACAGTATAATATCGGAAATAAACCTACTCGCCTCGAGGCTGCGGTAGACATAACCCATGATATGAGTATGTTTTAGTAGTAAATATTTTATGTTCGTTTGAGAGAATCGAATTAGAAAATAAACAAAGATTTCCAACAGAATGAATGGGAAAATATCAATTTGTTTCAATTCATGACATGTAAAATACCATATTTTGTCTATGGTCCCATATTAATATAGCTAAAATAGTGAAATTCATTATAAAAAATATATAAAGGTTGCGGTGAATTGTACACAAAATATTACTTCATATACATGCATGTATGTATGGGTATTACATTTCTTAATTTGTTAAATGTCGATGACGTTTAGGTTAGAGATTATAATTTGTATGACTTTGTATGAAACATATGTACAGTCTTTTAAGGGGCTTTAACATCGTAAATCAATAATCATTCAACATGTCGTTTAAATAAAGTCACTTGAAATGTTTGCGTGTCGTTTTGTTATTCTTGTTATATTTTCAGTAGTCTAATAAGGAAAATGTAGTTCAAGGCGATCTAGAATAGCATGTGACTTTTCCACAATTACATTAACAGAAATGTGGAATATTATTATAGAAACACTTAATTTCATAGAAGTAAGTTTACTTGGAAGCGTTCATTAAAGTATATTGACATACTATGGGATACCCTCATGCTTTCTTAGATAACTTGAATCTTTGTAAAATATCCTGATTATGTAGGATATTTAGTAATATTCTATGAGATACCCTGACATTGAATGATATACCTTATGGGATACCACGATATTCTACGAGATATCCTGACATTTTATGCAAAACTCTGATATTCTATGAGATACCCCTCAAATTCTACGGGATACCCTAAACTTCTACGAGATACTCTGATACTGTCAGTTATCTCATAAGATAACTGACATCCTACGAGATAACCTGATATTCTGTGAAATACTCTGATTCTCTTTGAAATACCCTGAAACTCTACGGGATACCCTAGTTAAACGATGTAAGATACCCTGACGCTCTATGAGTTACCGCAACAGTTTACGAGATGCCTGTGATCTGCATTGCTACGAGATACCCAGAGACTTTACGAGAAAACCTGACACTATAATGGGGTATTCAATACTGATATTCAAGATCAAAACAAAGTTCTATGATATGTAATTTAAAACCATTTATCTAATTAAAGGATATGCATTTGCTTTATTATGTTTGTTTACAAGTAGCGAGAGCGCACGAAATCTACAGTTTAGAATCCCCATTAACCAAGGAGTCTGCACACAACTTTTCAGCTCTCTCGACCTTTTGGAACTGGATGAGAAGATGAAAATAGGTTTTTAAGGTTGGACGGACGGACTGACGCCGGACACTATGCCATGCCATAAGCCCATCGGGCCTTCAGGCCAGATGAGCTAAAAAGGCAAGGGCAAGGCAAAAGTTTGATAGCCAAAAAATGCACATGCAAAATGTTGAACTACGATTGTATACATTTTCGGAGGAAATATAAGTGATACTGTTTCCATAAGATAGGCCAAGCTTAGTAACTTCTGTTAAAAGTGGCACTCACTTAAGAGAATCATAAAAAGTCAGAATAAGTGGTAATTTCAAGAAACATTACTCAAGTCATAACTTCCTACATAAGGTCTACTTCATTAGGATAGGTAAATGAAGTAAATGACGACCACTATTTTCATTTTGCATAACCACTTTGTATCATCGTACACCGGATGTAGAGAGGTGTATATCGATGATATGTTCGGTGAGCGGAGTAAAATAGCTACATTTTCAGCTATATTTGGAAATAACATCAAGGAAGGATACTTATCACAATAAAGTTTGCCTTGAATATGTTTCTTTTGCGTATAGTTAAAGAACAATACTGCTAGTGGGTTATTATATATACGTGTATTATTTATTTTCGCGTTGCTCAGTCTGGAGGGCATATGTGCTAAAGTTTAATCATTTCTTAAAAGATATATGTTACATTTTGTTTGACGCACACGAGACATGTCTTAACTAGGCATTATATTAACCTAAGGCAGTGTGAATTCTACCAATATGCTATTCAAATTTGTTATTAGTCTGTAAAGCATCGGTGATTTCCTTTGTGTACAGTTTGTAGATAATATATGTTGTGTACCGTTGGTATTATTTTTACGGAATAACGAATCCGTGTCCTTCATTTCCAGTTGTCAAAGGGGTGACACATTATAAATTAATTATGTATATTTTAAGAACTGTGACAAGGAGGACACATTTTTATGACATTATCAACAATGCCTTTAAAGTTAAAACACACTCTGAAAGAGAAATTGTGATTCGGAAATGATTTAGTAGAAGCATCCAAACTGTCTTTACAAAATAATATCAGACAGGGAAGAAACCTATTCATTTAATGTAGATCATGAATCGGTCCGTGTTTGCAGACTGAAGCTCGCTTTTGTAGTCGAGAGTACCCTAAAGTCCTGTAATAACACAGATACGGGGATAGGGGGAGCATTTACTCCAACAAAGGTCCAACAGAAATGGTCAGAAAAGTATAGCAAATAATAAAATAATAATAAAATATCATTGGGTAACAAAGGATAGATCTAGCAATTGGTCTTCTCTCAAATGTCACATCAAAGGAGAAAGAGAAAGAATGTGAGAGATAGCATATATAGAATGGAAGTTGCTGTTACATAGAAAAGGAGCGTTGTTAAAAAGTGAGTATAAGGCATTGCTTGTTATTATGTCTTTCTTGGACAAGTCATGAGCAATTGGGTTCTTGATTACGGTAAAAGCTTTAACATGCAAGTAAACACACGTAACTCTAGACCATTGATGCCTACGCGAGTTTCCCAAAGACAGAGAACGCACAGAGTGAACGTTTACAAAAATCCGAATTAACACATGATGGCTAATTAGATAAAATTAAGTTTATAATATAGGCGAACTTAAACAATTGAAATACTGCCCCAGACTCATTTGATGACTGTGACCCAGTGGATACAGATGTTGAAGAAGGATGATGTCACACAGATTACAGAAATGCCCCCTTGTGTGACAGAACAGTTAAAATAATATTGACAATTACAAAACATATCTGTCGTTCATTGTTGTCAGCTGACCAGTTTCCGATCTGGAATATCGCATGTTTGCTGTTTGTAGCTGATGTTCTCTGGTCTTATCATTTCTTGGACAGATTGTGCAACCATACGAATCATATACTTTCGTAGTGCAAACCTGGCCATCAATGAGTCATCAGGATGTTGTTTTTTTTTTTTCAAAAATGCCAGGAAGATCACATGTAAGTGATGCTGAAACAATATGTTTTAAGTAAATAATTGCTTTTGTGTGTCAGAAATGTTATATTGATTACTTCTGTAAATATACAAGCAGCACACCAGTCGAAACTACAAACGGTACAGCGAATCAGTAATTTATGATACACACGGTACACAAACTACGAAAAAACAACATACCGCTCTAGAAAACAACCTAAAACCATTTCCTAGATATGAGTTCTTTTCCGCAGAAGTAAGGTTTTTAAAAAAAAATGTTTTTAATCACTTCAGTTGGATACAATCAATGGTGGGTACAATTGAGATGGAAAACAAGAATTATGAAATAATAGACATAAACAGATGACAAAGTATATTTTACAATCAGCATTCGGAATAGAGAATACATATGAAAAGATTTATCCCTCATAGGTGATCGGGATACGAAAACATTAATAAAATCAAACGTTTCAAGGACATCTTTGAGACGCATCCATTTTCTATCGAAAGAATTCATGTTAAAATGTTTTCGTGCAATATATTTCTCGATGTCAAAAACATCTTTTAAAATCTTTGTAAATATTTTAAAGTTTGGTTTCAAACGTTTGATATTCAAAACAAATATATGACGTTTAGCTAACAATATTATGTGATTTAGCAAGTTGCTATTGGTTGCACAGAATAATATACCCAGTGTTGAAATTTCGAATGTTTGATTGAGTGATCTGCTAAAGAAGTTGGCGATTTCGTTCCAAAACATTCGAATTATTGGGCATTCCAAATATACATGGTAAATATTCTCACTTGCTCCACATGATTCACATATATCATTATCAACTAGTTTCATTTTTAGCAACTCCCGTTTCGTATAGATGGCTCTGTGGATAAACTTATATTGGAATTCCAAAAGCTCTTTGGTTGATTGTCTATATTTTAAAAATGTTGAACTCCAATTGATTAAATCGTTTAATTCATTATGCCATTTGTTGCATACGTTCGGTAATGTACCTGTTGCATCAGATATAAGATTGTCATAAAATAATCTTGATCCCTTTACAGGAGCAATAAGATCCTTCCAAAGAGAATCTAGTGGCATATCCCTTACGGTTGACAAGTCAAGTGAGCGAATGACATCTTTCCATTTTCTTGGAATGCTAAGGATGACTCCATTAAGATCAAGCACTGTGCCTTTAACATCATATTTTGTTTTGATTTCTGCAAATGTTAAGAATTCATGATCTTTGCAAATGTCTTTTACATGAACTATACCTTGTTTGAGCCAGTTATTGATGATCAGATTTGGATTGCAACTTTGGTGATTTAACCAGAGAGGTTGCTGTCTACCTGAAGAATATATCTAATTGGAAAACCGGCTAGGTTATAGTCGTTTGACATCGAAACGTATTTCCTCAAGCAAGAGATTTTCAATGCATCAATAAATGATTTGACATCAACCATCCTTAGACCACCATCTTCATATTTTCGCATTAAGTTTATTCGTTTTATTTTGTCTCTCTTTCCGTCCCAGATAAAAATGAAAAATAATATGTTCAAGTTTGTTATAAAATCTGTAGTGGGATTTGGAAGAGAAGCAAGAATATTAACAATAGTAGATAAAGCCAATGTTTTGATAACAGTTTTGTTTCCTATCATGGTTAAAAGTCGTTTTTTCCAGTTCAAAAGAATTATTTTTATGTTTTCAAGTCTTTTTTTTGTATTGATTACCCAAAGGTTTTCTAAATTTGCATTCAATTTTATTCCCAGAACTTCAAAGTTTTCCTTATGCCAGTCTAGTTTATAATCAAGGGATAAAGTTATATCACTGCCAGCCATTGCTCCAAGCCAAACTGCTTTGGTTTTGTCCACATTTATTTTAAGACCAGACATGTGATAAAATGTTATGAGTGTCTTCATGGCCTCATTAAGAGAGGTATCCGAACCATCTACGAATAATTCCGTATCGTCGGCGTATTGACCAATGATATATTCCATTTCGTTGAGGAGAATGCCTTTTATATTTTCATTATTTCTTATCATTATTCCAAGTATTTCAGCAACAAATAAGAATAAATACGGTGAAATAGGATCGCCCTGTCTACACACCCGTTCATTTTCGAAAAATGTTGATAGATGTCCATTTTGAACAATACATGAAGAAGAATTTGTTATAAGAATATTCACCCATTTTTGCATGTTATTGCCAAATCCAAATTTATCCAATACCATCATTACAAATTTTTTCGAGACTGTATCAAACGCTTTTTCAAAATCAATCAGAATTAGTAAACCTTTTTTGTTTTGTAGTTTAGTTTCGTACATGATGTCGTACAAAGGTCGAATGTTTTCTGTAATGCATCTGCCTGGGATGAAACCCGTTTGATTTTCATGAATAAGAATATCTAGGGTCTTTTTCAGCCTGTTAGTAATACAGGTACTAATAATCTTATACAGAGCATTAAGGAGGGAAATGGGACGCCAGTTTTTGAGAAAACGTCTATCTTTTCCTTGTTTGGGTATACATGTGATCACACCTCTATTCATTGTTATTGTAAGGGCATTTACCTTAAATGTTTCCTTTACATACCCATGAACCCATATTTTGAGATCTTTCCAAAAAAACCGTCTAACCCTGGGCTTTTGTTATTTTTCATTGATTTCACAGCAAGCGCAATTTCATCAAGGTAATATCGCGTTCTAATTCATTTGACTGATCCTTGCTTATAGAAGGAGTTTCAATATTTTGTAATATATATACTTTCATCGTCCATTTCCTTATTTGATTTATAAAGGCGTTCGTAAAACATCTTCTGTTCTTTTATAATTGCAGTTCCCTCTGTTATTTCAGAACCATCATCCATTATGAGGGAATTAATGAGTTTATTTGTATAGTTTCTATTTTCTAAAAGGCAAAAGTAATTTGTAGGCTTCTCACCCTCTTCGTACCATTGAATTCTATTGCGAATCTGTATTCCTTTTATTTCTTCTTCTTTAAATTGTTCTAATTCAATTTTCTCTTTAGATAAATTTGAGAGAAGGGTTTCATCAATATTTTGGAAATCTTTTCTTAATTCATCTTCTAATTGACATATATTCTCTTCCAATTGTTTACATTTATCAATCCTTGACGTCTTAAGATACAACGAATATGAGATAGATTTACCCCTTACTTTCATTAAAAAAGTTTCCAAAAACAGCGTGTCATTAATTGTTAGGGGTAGATCTGCGTCTCCCATCTCATCTATTTCGTCAACAGTATACTTAGGGTGTGCGTATTCATGCTTAGTATCCTTTAGTAACTCAATAACTGATTCTATATATTCTTCGCGTCTTAGTAATGATGTGTTAAACTTCCAATAACCACGTCCCTTTTCTTTACGTTTCTGTGTTGATAAAGATAGGGCTACTGCAGAATGATCACTTTTATAGCCAGGTAATATTTGTATATTTGTGCTTATGTTGAAAAGGTCTTCTGTTACTAGAAAGAAATCAAGTCTAGCTTGTTGTCGAGGGTTTCTTTTCCACCATGTATATTTCCTATTATCAATATTTACCTCTCTCCATGCGTCTAATAAATTCAAAGTTTCTATGTTGTCCAAAACAATTTGACGGGCCTTAGGATTGTTAATATTCTTATAATTTTTTAGGCCTATCGAAGGATCTAAAACAAGGTTCCAGTCTCCACAAATTGCAATTGAATCATTACCAATAACTATAATGTTACTAAATAAGTCTATGTAAAAAGACGGGGAGTCCAAATTGGGTCCATATAGATTAGTAAGAGTAAGTCTGATACCGTCAATCGTTATATCCAAAATAATGTAATGTCCATTATCATCTTTAGCAATTTCATGTATTTCATATTCAAAAGTATTGGTTAATAAAATGGCTACTCCTCTCGAGTTTGAGTCAAGTTGTACCAGTGATTTTTATTTTAAAATTGTATATATTTTATTCAAATTTTCTCAAACACCCAATCGCATCAAAATTGTCGATAGGGTCGATGAGCAAAGCAAGTTTTGGATTACTTATATATGCCGCAGTACACTATAACAGCCTCCCGCATTCATAAAATTATCATTTTCCTAATGTATTCATTACTGTGTACACAATATGATAAATTGGCTGTTCTATACCGTATGTTCGGTTTTCTACTCCTCTCTACTTCCGGTGTGCGATGATACACAGTGATAAAGTTTTTCTTTTATCTTCAAACAACTATCAGACCAACTACCTGTACAGTTCATTTCCAACAACCTGGACTGTGGACAGTGTGTTTGTCAACATGAGCAACTACAATCAATGTATACAGTTTTTAATTTTACTAATATCTCGGCTTCGATTAAACTGTGAATGCTATAACTTTTATACAAGCCCTAGATTATCATATTCAACTTAAAACTACATAAAATTTCGGCCAAATCCATGTTGATTTGCTGTATTCATGTAGAAAGTCGCCTTTTCGCGAATTTTCGTTCCGAAATGTTAAAATTCTAAATTATTTATTACATGCCATGTTCTACAGATGAAGCGATTGTAAACTATAGCTATTCAAGAGTTGATGTTGCATCATTCAATGGAAAATTTCAAAACTTACCAATTTCGGGACCCACCCCATTTGTAAAACTACGGTCTGTCGAGAAAATGGTTGATGACGACTGCCAACTTCCGGTTTAGCATGGACAGGGCTTACCCCCCGTGTTGCTTTGGTGTAAAACAGGTATATTGTGACTGGGATTAAATGTTGTAATCAATGGGAGACAACTCTTATCTGAACATGGAATTTCAGTTGCACTGGTTCTTAAGTTTGAAGCGCTTGAGTTTATTAATAGCTGTAGAATTATCTCGTTTAAAAATATTTTCAGCTGCTTCTCTGAGTTTAATTTGTCCAGACTCAGTACCCAAGAAATACTGGCATTTATTTAAGAGGTAGTTCTGTCGCTGATTGCCTGCCATCTTGCTTTCTTCAAAATATGAAATGAAAAACACTTTATTTTCATCAATTTTATTATTTCAGAATAATAAAACACCGTTGATTGAATATTCACATAGTAACACATGTTGTATCATTAAACTAATCAACAATGTCTTCTTGTGCCGTAGTTAATATTTCCACACTTGTAGCGTCGATGAATGGATTCACTTCTCATTGTTTGTATTTTTAAAGAATGTGCGTTCCTCTTTATAAATTTTTCAAATATAAAGTCATAAAAACATTTCTCTCAGTGCATGGATCGTGCAATAAACATGTATTGATACACTATATATGAGTTAACAAGAATGTTCTCTCGAATTTCTTTTTCTACCAAAACATATCTGATAGAACCCTCTCTAAGTTTATGGAAATGGGATAGTTTTGATTGGTCAAAAAACCTTTTAACTCATTAAGACGCTGTTCTTTGATGTTCTTTTTCAATATTATAGTACAGATTCTCCTTGCTCTATATGTATAAACAGATAAAAACTATTAATGAATTTCTTCAGAGCAATTGACTCTGTTGCTCAATAAGATCTGTATTGTTTGATGCAGAACAATAATAATAATTTTAATGTACAATCCCTAGCAATGAAAAGAGTCTCAAAGTTGAGAGGCGACAAGCCCATTTGACATTTCAGGCCTGACGACCTAAAAATTTAATTATCAACAATAATTTTAGTAAAACTGAAAAAAGCCATGGCAGAGACCCGAATGATTTAATAATAGAACTTAATTAACTGCAGTGAGAACCTTGACTCCTGTTTACTGGAATGGAACATTGGATGATATTGTCCTGAAATGATCAGCAAATTACCATAATAACGTTGATGGAATGAATATATAAGCATTAAAATTCAACTATTTAGTTATCCTTTTCAGCAGAATCAAAAAAGTAAGTTTATTCATAGGTATAGTAATTTTAAGCAAAAAGATATATAAGAAACAATCAACACATTTGGAAAACTCTTAAATACTTCTCGATAGAAAGAATAATGGTGCCTTTCTTATTTAGCGCCTCATATACTCAACTCCGGCTGTCAGGTTATGATCAGACAAGTTAGCTCCATCAGGCTGAATAAGGCGCTTGTCTGACTGCTCACTGGCATTGGTGGACACACTAATTGGGGATTCACGACCGTCAACTGGTTTGTAGCCTCTCTGCACTAGATATGAATATATGGGTGGGTCACTAGCTTTCACTTGTCCCAATTTATCAGCTTGATTTTTGCTTTGAGATTGTTGGACATGTGGCATTGTAAGAGACGGGACACGAATCGGTTGGAACTGACCAGGTCCAGCAACTATTGGTATGAAATGAGGTTGTGGATGTCCTGGATAGTGAGAGTAAGGGTAGGGAGGATGCATAGGTTGAGGGTGGAGAGAGCTTGGAGCGATTTGAGATGCTGCCTGCTCGAGACAGGAAGCATCAATTGCAGGTGCATCCTCATCTTCATATTCTTCCTCTTCAGTCTCCTCATCTGTCTCCTCTTCCTCTTCTTCCTCTTCCTCAGTAACATCATCTGCAACATTTCCCACTTGTTCATAGCTCTTTGCAGGTCGCACTCTTGCCATCATTTCTCGCTGGATGTTGGTGTTCTGTGGATTATCATCATCTGTCTGAACATATGAGTCATTCCTGTAGCTGGGTTTGTTGTTTTGATTTTTGTGTCTAGGATTCCTGCGACTGTTTGTGAATTCGTATGAACGGTCGATATCAAAGCCTCTCTTGTTTGGAAAAGAATCAACTGAAAATAACATGAAAAGAAATTTGCACATATTTATCAAAACTAAGGTCAGCAAAAATAGTTTTAATGTAAACAGTTTAGGTGACTTTACTGATGACTCGCTTCTAAATCCTGACAGGATACACATTTATATATCGATTTACAGTTTACCGTTTCTGCAACATCCCGTTATCAATAACTCCCGATACATTTCCACTATTTCCAGAATTCCCCAACACCAAGCACCTTTGAAAATCTTCTCCACTAGAGAGCTGATATTTGAACATAATGTTGCTGAGGAATTATATATATAGCTATACCCTCTCGAACGCGCAATATTTCTGGCAATTTTGCAAAAAGTGCCAACAACGTCATTAGCTCAAAAACTAAACATGATAATTTCATAAAACTACCCGGTAACACCAAAATGTGGATAACAACATTCCACAACGATTAGGCCTATAGCAGTTTTAACCTGTAATAATAGGTATTTTGTTAAATCTGGAAAATTCGTGAACTTTCGCGGATTTGAGGATACACCTCTTCAAAAATCCTCTCCTAAATAATGGCAACACATACAGACACACAGTGTAGTTCATTTGGAAGCTGAAACACTGTTGTTTATATGAATATATCAACCGAAGCTGTACATCTAACCAATTCTGGGTTACAGTGTTTTAAAACTAGAACCGTGGGCTCTGTAGATAACAAGAAAAAAGTGTACCCCCACCATCCGCTATCCGTCCATTGAGAATTATAGATGTGAAGGTTACTATGTTTAAAAAACAGCTTCAAGCATCATAATATTGTCCAAAATAATTTTAGGAACTGACTGTTATTACAAAATTTCATTCACCCAGATGTAATATTTTTCAGGTAACTTAATTTTTCCCATTAGAGCATCACACCGTTAATTTGTACCAACTTCAATTACAGATTCAAGGGCTTAATAACTCCGTAAAAATTAATATTTCGGAACTGGTTTTTGAACTCGATGAAGAGTATCTTCTGGACTACCTCCGTATTAAATTTCATTCACCTAGATGTAATAGTTTCCGAGAAAACTTGTCCCCATCGGAGCATCACAGTTCTTTTTGTACTAAGTTAAATTTTGGATTCAAGGGCCATAACTCCGTAAAAAAATAATATTTCGGGACTGGTTTTCGAACTCGATGAAGAGTATCTTCTGGACTACCTCCATATTAAATTTCATTCACCTAGATGTAATAGTTTCCGAGAAAACGTGTCCCCATTGGAGCATCACAGTTCTTTTTGTACTAAGTTCAATTTCGGATTCAAGGCCATAACTCCGTACAAAATAATATTTCGGTACTGGTTTTCGAACTCGATAAAGAGTATGGTCACGAGTACTCACAACCAAAATTTCATTCACCTAGGTTGAATAGTATCCGAGAAAACTAGTCCCCATTGAACACAATAAAACTAAGTCCAAAAAGTGACGTTTTCATGGAAACGACAACAACAGAAAATTGGCTCTGCGCGATCGGAAGAACATGGTTAACAACTGTACAAAGTTTAGTTGATGTACCTTTGACGGTTTTGAGAAAATTGACCGGACGGACGGACGGAATGACCGCTATATACCCCCCGCTTACTTCGTAGCGGGGGTATAATTAGGGTTTATATTGTTTGATGTTGAAGACTGAAATAGATTGCTCTCAATATAATGCATAACTCCTAGCCCTGAAAAAATGCAGGCTTGACATTGTCAGTGCATAACAAAAACATGACTCGACTTGATTTTTATAAAATGGGTTGTCCAGGTATCACAATTCCTGCAAAGATATTATCCTCCCAATTAAAATAGAATAAACATATTCCCCAAATTATCAAACAAATTTTTTTGAGAAACAATACAAATCCCTTCTCAAATGAGTATATACTTATTAATGAATCCTACAGAGAAATGCAAAATGTTTTCGGACGGTGACGTTATTTCCATACACGCTATCACGGTTTGGAAAAAGTGTAATGGCGGCGATCTGCGTGCGCCCAATGCGAGTAAGAGCCTTCCGGTTAGAGGCGTTTAGCATGGGCAGTTTGCACTGCGGAAGCAATGTCTTTGATTTTAAAAAGTATATTAAATAGTTAAGATTTGTTTACCGATTCTAAATATGAAGACATGTCTTATAATGCAATTCAAGAACTAAATTTTCTTTTATGTTAAATAAAATTAGCCTAATTAACGGCTAGAACGACGGCGACTTGTCAGTAACTGGCATTACTATATGTCTATATCGCGTTGTTATCGTTGTTATTGCTTAGTTTTAAAGAAGGACTTATTAACTATTATTTAAAACAGTTTTGTTCGTTAATTAAAACATCAATCCCTAACTTGTTTTTATTTGAAGAATTCGCGCAGGTGCCCGATTGAAATGTAGGCCTATTTCTATTCTGTATGATGGCGTTTCGTGTCACTATCACACTTTTAAAATAAAATTATCTAATAATTTACGTTGTCTTAAATCATGGGAATTTATTCTTTTTATTCAGAAATATTTGATATTTTAAAACTTCATTCTAAATTCTACAATAACAGGTACATTTCCGACCGTTCAGATCGACTTGCATTGTTTTGACTACGATGATTTTGTCAATGAAATATTTTATCACAACTGTAACTTAGTTTTGAAGGAATTAACATTAATGTTTTTTTTCTTTGTATTAACATTTCAAAGTCGGTCATATATTTAAAACTGAATCATTGCGTTGAAGGGTGTAGGTTAATTCGTAGATAAAACAGGTTCGTAGATGGGATTTTTTACGGTTTCGTCTTTGTTGTATACCGGTACTGGTGTCAGAACTGAGTTGAGTGGATTCTGTAAGGTTGAGTAGACTGTGCTAGACTTTGCTAATAATTTCACGTTTCTACCCCGAATTGACAATGTCTGAGATATGCTACATATAGGAGAGTGTTCTATATTCAGTGCTCTTGTGGGATTATCTACTAAATTCGTATTAATGCGTTTCTCTGGTGACAGAGGTGTAGCTTTATATTTGTAGTTTCGTGTAACCCTTCAATTATACAAAATATTACATCAAAATCCTTAATAAACATTCACAATAAAATAAAGTTGACATACTAAGTCTTTAAATGTACTTTTTACAAGTCTCTACGAAACTAGTATCTACGAACCTGTTGCCTCTACGAATAATCGGTCTCTACGAACCGGTTTCCTCTACGAAATCACTGGCACCCGCGTTGAATACGTTTACTAAAGGGATTAAAGAATGAAACTGTCGAAACATTAATGGGGATGGGTATTTTTTTTACAATTACAGACTATTGAAATCGTTAAAAAAAAAAAATATTTAATCATATCAATCAATCATATGCTCAAATAATTCATTGAAAGCTACTTACAAAAGGATTTGGGGATATAGATTACGATTATGATAGCATGTCAGCAGGATATTGTGGCGGAGAGTTCGTATTATTATATTACATTCTGCCATGACGAATAATTGCTTTTTGGTCAGAAATCGTATCAAATGATGTATTTTAACCAGGTGATAAGTATACACTACCTTAGTGTAAATTATGGGAAAACAGTACGCTGACAGTTTCGTTGTTTCCTAAAGTTATTAAACTTTATAGCTGATGTTAGAGTTAGTGTAAATTATTAGTTAATACTGTTGATGAGTATGTTCAGTGTAGAAACATTTGAATCTGCTATTTTCTCTTGACGTATTTATTACTTAATATATTGACTATATATTTAGTCTCGACTATATAATTCAATCAGTTTGAGTATCGCTTCCAAAAACAAAGGTTAAGTCCAGAATCAAGAAACTAAAATATTGACTGCACAACCACATGTCATAAATTGTGTGTCGAACAGCTCCGAAACTTAGGGTCTCGCCTTTCCCTGTTCCGCCTTCTCGTCAGCATCAATAAAATGGGAATTCTTTTTAACAAAAATTTGTTCATTATTCGAGTTATTACTAATCATCACTGGGGTCCCTTTTCACAAGTTTGTTCTTAAAACCTATTTCTTCTTTTAAAATTTTATCAAAGGATTAAGGTGGCCTTAACCAATATCTCATGACCTTGACCTTTGACCTTCAAGGTCACACAATCAATGATCACTTTTCATCGTGTATAACAATCATGCAATGACTCAAAGTGTTCATAGTTAAAATACGGCATATTCACAAAAGCATGGTTAAGTTGTGACCTTGACCTTTGACAGATTATAGCAAAACACTTTTCAAATCATGGTCTTTATCCATAGTTCATATATACCAAATAAGAGCCTGATAGCACAAATATTTTTCTAGTTATCATGTTTACAAGGATTTTTTTTTAGCAATTTCAGAACTCAAGACCTTTAACCTTGAATGTGAACATGTCAAAATCATTCACCAGGTGTATAAGAAAGAAGCTTTGTATATGAGGTGTTGATACCTTCTTGGAAAAAAGTTATTTAGCGATTTCAGAACTGGTGACCTTGACCCTATCTTGTGACCATGACCTTTTATATTCAAGGTCACACAATCGATGACCACTTTTTATTGTATATAACAATCATGTTATGATTCAAAGTGTTAATAGTTGAAATAAGACATTTTTGCAAAAGCATGCTTAAGTCGTGACCTCGTTGTGACTTTGACCTTTGACGGATGTTAGCGAAAACCTTTTCAAATCTTGGCCTTTCTCCATAGTTGATATACATCAAAGAAGAGCCTGATAGCACACATATTTTTCAAGTTATCGTGTTTAAAAGGATTCTTTTTTAGCAATTTCAGAACTCGTGACCTTGACCTTTGACTTGAATGTGAACATGTCAAAAAAATTCCCCAGGGGTATAAGTAAGAAGTTATGTAGTCGGAGCTGCTAATAAAAGCTCCACTGCAAAACCTGCAAGAAACAGCACTGTGGACTGATTCCGACTGAATATCCATTTTAATTTGAAAATATAGATATGATTCAATAACAATTATAAGATTTTAGAATTAGTAAATGATAATTATTTAAATTGTGCATGCATGCCTTTTTTTTTATATTTTCCTGTGCTATCGTAACACACACATGACGCCATAACCTTAGTTAATCCATGGTGATGACGTCACTCTATTGTGTTAACAGTGGACTATTTTTAAGAATCTACTGGTCATTGACAAATCCAGTCAGGAGGGGGTGTCAGGTTTTGACATTTTCGTAATGGCTCACAAAATAATTTGTTCAAGAATGATGTATTTTGTCTTAGTATATCTGATTAGAATCTTAAAATATCTGATTATTTTTGTGATGTCTGACCCGGGAATCGAACATGTAACCCTTCGACTGTTACGCAGCGCCCTAACCTATTACGCTACCAGGCCTGCTGGTAATCATTTGATTGTTTGTCAGTAAGATCCCTGCATTCAGTGTGAAACGCATGGGGATCGTGCTGAAACACATGAAATGCAGGAGTTTGGCTGTCAGTCAAATCGCTTTGCATGGAAGATTTGCGCCATGCACGTGCGTGGAAGAATCCATTTCATAAGGGTCGAAGCTACGTGTACCATATCCGATGAATGGGCACCGAAATTTGCAAAATAATATTTTTTTAGGTTACATAATTGAAATGTATTGTCTATAATGCTAGATAATTACATATGTATGTTTCGTGACGACATACATGGATTAAGATGGAGAATGCATTCGGAGCCGTGGATTCGTTAAAAATAATCAACTCGCCCTTCTCGCGATCGTTGATTATTTTCAACGAATCCACGGCTCCGAATGCATTCTCCATTACATATTACGGCAATACACGTTTGTATACTTTCTGTTTCGTCTGTGCTAACCAACTTATTAAAAAATATTACCGTGATTGTTGGATCTGAATTTCCGTTTTATTTTATAAGAAATATCTTCCAAGGTCTAATAATAACCAATAACTATTCCAATTTATATATTCGCTAAATAATAGTCGCGATTACGGGCCGAGGTGTCGTATTTATGTCTGTGAGTTTATTAATTTCAAGTAAGTACGGTAACTTCTACTTCTACTTCTACCAGGTAGTGTCCACAATCATGGTTGATCATTTTGACACGGTGTGGGTTTGCGCACGGTCGGAATGGCAATAAAAAAAGTTAAAAGTTAAAAAACAGGATAAAAATGATGTGGTGTCGGCGCTCACAGAGCCCCAGACACCCTGGATCTGAAGATCTCGAGAGTGTTTGAGGATGGAATGTCTGGTGGTAAAGCGTTCCAGTCTCTTATTGTTCTTGGGGGAAAAGGAGAATTTCTTGATATTACTTCTGGTAGATGGAATTTGGAAAGTTAGGGGGTGCATATTTCTATTTGTCCTATTTGATGGAATGAGCTTGTCAGTTGTTATATTGATGAGGTTGTTGTGGATCTTGTAAAGCATAGTCAGTCTTGCTTGTTTTCCTCTGACGTCCAGCGGAGTCCAAGCTAAGTGATTTAGCATGTCAGTTACACTAGCTGTTTGTGTGTAGTTGTTAACAACATACCTTGCGGTATGGGTCTTGTCTTGTCTTGTCTTGTTAGCTTTGCTACAAACGCTCTCAATGTGGTTGCTCCAGGAGAGGTCCGAGCTGATGGTGCATCCCTGATACTTGACGCTATCGACAGATTGTAATGTGTGACCGTGCAGGACATAGGGATACTTGATCTTGCGTCTGTTCTTGGTGATGGAGATGACCTGACACTTCTGCGGGTGAAAGACCATTCTCCATGCCTTCTCCCAGGATGCTAATTGATGCAAATCCTCCTGGAGTCGTTGAGCGTCAGCGTCACTAGTGATTGTTAGGTAAACCATGGTGTCATCGGCGAATAGGCGCACTTTTGACTTTATTCCCTCTGGCAGGTCGTTTATGTAAAACAGGAAGAGACTTGGGCCGAGGACTGAACCCTGTGGAACTCCCGATGTGACAGCTATGGTGTCAGAAATCTCGCCATTCACCATGACCGCTTGCTCCCTGTCTGATAGGAAGGCACTGATCCAGTTATTCACTTGTCCTCGTACTCCGTAGTGGTCGAGCTTGTTGGTGAGGAGGCTATGGCTCACTTTGGCAAAGGCCTTGGAGAAGTCAAGCACGATGACATCTGTTTGTTTTCCTTCTTCCATATTGCTGGTGACGTCTTCCACAAACTCGATCAGTTGGGATTCACATGAACGAGCACGTCTGAACCCATGCTGTAGTGGGTATAGGATGTCCAATCTATCTGCGTGACCCATGATGTGACTGGTGACAATATGTTCTAGTGCCTTACAACAGATGCAGGTTAGGGACACAGGGCGATAGTTTTCAGCTTTGTATTTCTCCCCTTTCTTGTAAATCGGTGTTACATTGGCTCTCCTCCAGTCGGTTGGTACTTCGCCACGAGAAAGTGATGCCCTGAATATGGTGGTGAGCACAGGTGCTATGTCTGTAGCTAGTTCTTTAAGAACTCTCGGTTTGATGTTATCCGGACCAGCTGCCTTGTGCGCGTTAAGTTGTTTGAGGATCTTCTCTACTCCGGGTGTTGTGATGTTGATGTCCTCCAATAAATAAATGTTACATAACAATAGTGGTGTATGGGGTAATCCTTTCACAAAGAGTATATGATCAACACTTGAGCATAATGGTTGAAACTTGAATAAATAACAATCTTCAAAAAAATTATTTTGTCCGTAATATCAATGAAGATTTTAAAATAATCCGATGCCGACGTTCATCGAAAATGTAACCATGACACTTGAATAAAGTCAGGGGCTGCTTAATTTTAGTATGAAAACTTGGAATATAGACCTATCAAATTTGGAATCAATTTTAAAATTTAAAACAATATTGACCAGGTATAGTGTGGCTCGCTTCCTCTGTGCGGCACTGAACTTTCGAGCGACAGTCCAGTAAGTTTCGGTCTTATATATAAGAAGCAAATCAATATACAGACTCGTGCCAGCAATGTGCCAAAAGTGTTGCAAGAATCGCCGTTTCCCATGAGATCCCATGTTATTTCAGTGTAGCATGGATAATTTTAATTATCTCAATTTTCAAAATATTTTTACTGAAAATTGACATGGAAACAGGAAATCTAGTATCTACTCCGCAACACGTACCGAATTTCTGATTTTGGATAGAACGTTATTGAACTAAACGATTACTGAGATATGTCCATTTTCAACCATATACATATATTAAATAGTGGCAATGGGGAAGTGACGTTACTGTAAAAATATACCCAGTCCTTATTTTGCCGTTTTCCAAAACCGTGCTAAACATTAAATCGAAATTTATAAACATAATTAGAAGATGTTATAGATTATAAATTTTCGTTCAGTTACTATCATGAAAATGTTTAGGCTGCACTAAAATAACATGGGATCTTATGGGAAAACGGCGACACTTATATAAAAAATACATTTTCTTTACACAATTGTGATCCTATTCACATTTATCAAATTTGTGAGGAATAATCTTGGTTACAGTCGCATGATAGGCCTATTTAATTCTCTATTGTTTATCTAGGAAATGACAGTAATTTGATCAACGTATATAAATATATAGGCCTACATAGCGATTGATATGGGAAACATTTTTATTAATGTACGAATGTGGGCTAATCGGACGACATAGATAGATCGACTTTATTTCCTCCAAGTTTGAAGATTACAAAGTGTTGAAACATGTCATATTTACATCAAATAGAGTTTACAGAGAATAATTAATGTAATTTACATTACATAATGAGGGATTAAAAGATATTTCCACTTGTTTAAACTTTTAGCTATCATGAGCATACATTCTTTCCATATATGGAAAGTTATGTCAGTTACACAATGAGGCAACCCTCCAAACAAAAAGGACATAATGATGTCATCATCGTTATTCCATAGGTTAACAAACACATTTAGATCAATTACGTCACATAATCTTTCAAAGAGTTTGTTTCTTTCGTCCATAGTCCTAGGACAAAACATACAAACATGTTTCACAATGTCATGTGCAAATATTCCACACTCACACTGCCCTGACTTAATTTTGCTAACACCAAGCTTTGCGATAGTTGATAGCATTTGCATATTATGAGGAGTGTCAATTGCAAGTTGCCATATGTTCAAAACTCCGGATGATCTGATTAGAACATATCTCTTTAGTTCTTCTCTGCTGCATATCTGCCTGTACAGTGTTTCAGTCTCTGACTGTCCAATACGATCAGTAACCAGACGTTTCATACTAGCTTTGTCAGGCGTTATTGAACAGGTTACATACTTATGTAACACGTTGTCAGATTATATTTCTTCAAAATTCGTAGCATATTACACAAGGGTGATCGTCTGCACTTGGTGTTATTAATTCTTAAAAAGTATGCACTACAAGTGCAGATGATTTCAAATCAAGCTAAAAGTTTTACATTGATCAATTCAGAACTTCTTTAACTTCTATAACTTCTATAACGGGTAGGCCTACGAGTCTGTAACTTATTTAATATTATATTGAAATAAATTCAAGATGTGATAGTACAAGTTATCTATAGTTTACATGAATTTACCACAAGCATTGGAGTAACGTGGAACCGTGATACCGTGTATTGTGTCAACTCATGGTAAATTCATGTAAACTATAGATAACTTGCACTATCACAGATTCAGATCCAACAATCACGGTAATATTTTTTAATAAATTGGTTAGCACAGACGAAACAAACGAAACAGAAAGTATACAAACGTGTATTGCCGTAACATCTAAGGTTATGGCGTCATGCGTCTGTTACGATAGCACAGGAAAAAAACAAAAAAAAACATGCATCCACAATTTAAATAATTATCATTTACTGGTTCTAAAATCTTATAAATGTTATTGAATCATATCTATATATTCAAATAAAAATAGAGCCATGGGCTCAGTAGCTCATCAGGATTTCATTGAGTTACTATCTAAAGTTGAATATTTAAGTTATTTAAGTTATTGTTTACAAGCAAAAGATAGGTTCTTAGATCATTACCACTGTGACCCCATTTGGGGTCACAGGGTCACGAAATCTACAATTTAGAATCCCCATTAGCCAAGGAGTCTGCACACACTTTTTCAGCTCTCTAGACCTTTTGGAACTGGAGAAGAAGATGAAAATAGGTTTTTAAGGATGTGACCCCTGTGACCCCATTTGGGGTCATGGGGTCACGAAATCTACAATTTAGAATCCCCATTGGCCAAGGAGTCTGCATACAACTTTTCAGCTCTCTAGACCTTTTGGAACTGGAGAAGAAGATGAAAATAGGTTTTTAAGGATGTGACCCGTGTGACCCCATGTGACCCTTGTGACCCCATTTGGGGTCATGGGGTCACGAAATCTACAATTTAGAATCCCCATTGGCTAAGGAGTCTGCACACACTTTTTCAGCTCTCTAGACCTTTTGGAACTGGAGAAGAAGATGAAAATAGGTTTTTAAGGATGTGACCCTTGTGACCCCATTTGGGGTCATGGTGTCACAAAATCTACAATTTAGAATCCCAATTAGCCAAGGAGTCTGCAGACACTTTTTCAGCTCTTTAGACCTTTTGGAACTGGAGAAGAAGATGAAAATAGGTTTTTAAGGATGTGACCCTTGTGACCCCATTTGGGGTCATGGTGTCACGCAATCTACAATTTAGAATCCCCATTGGCCAAGGAGTCTGCACATAAAATTTCAGCTCTCTAGAGTCATTGGTTCTGGAGAAGAAGTCGAAAAAGGGAAAAGTTTACAGACGGATGAACGGACAGACGGCCTGACGCCATGCCATGCCATGCGCCCATCGGGCCTTTTAGGCCTGATGAGCTAAAAATGGATATTCAGTCGGAATCAGTCCACAGTGATCTTTCTTGCAGTGGAGCTTTTATTTGACACACAATTTATGACATGTGGTTGTGCAGTCAATATTTTAGTTTCTTGATTCTGGACTTTACCTTTTTTTGGAAGCGATACTCAAACTGATTGAATTATATAGTCGAGACTAAATATATAGTCAATATATAAAGTAATAAATAAGTCAAGAGAAAATAGCAGATTCAAATGTTTCTTCACTGAACATACTCATCAACAGTATTAACTAATAATTTACACTAACTCTAACATCAGCTATAAAGTTTAATAACTTTAGGAAACAACGAAACTGTCAGCGTACTGTTTTCCCATAATTTACACTAAGGTAGTATATACTTATCACCTGGTTAAAATACATCATTTGATACGATTTCTGACCAAAAAGCAATTATTCGCCATGGCAGAATGTAATATAATAATATATACGAACGCTCCGCCACAATATCCTGTTGACATGCTATCATAATCGTAATCTATATCCCCAAATCCTTTTGTAAGTAACTTTCAATGAATTATTTGAGCAGATTCAGATTCAGTTTTAAAAATATTACCGAAATGTTAATACAAAGAAAAAAATCATTAATGTTAACTCCATCAAAACTAAGTTACAGTTGTGATAAAATATTTCATTGACGAAATCATCGTAGTCAAAACAATGTCGATCTGAACGGTCGGAAATGTACCTGTTATTGTAGAATTTAGAATGAAGTTTTAAAATATCAAATATTTCTGAATAAGAAGAATAAATTCCCATGATTTAAGACAACGTAAATTATTAGATAATTTTATTTTAGAAGTGTGATATGGACACGAAACGCTATCATACAGAATAGAAATAGGCCTACTTTTCAATCGGGCACCTGCACGATTTAAATTGTTTGTATATATCTTTGCAACTGAATTCTTCAAATAAAACAAGTTAGGGATTGATGTTTTAATTAACGAACAAAGCTGTTTTAAATAATAGTTAATAAGTCCTTCTTTAAAACTAAGCGATAACAACGCGATATAGACATATAGACAAGTCGCCGTCGTTCTAGCCGTTAATTAGGCTAATATTATTTAACACAAAAGAAAATTTAGTTCTTGAATTGCATTATAAGACATGTCTTCATATTTAGAATCGGTAAACAAATCTTAACTATTTAATATACTTTTTAAAATCAAAGACATTGCTTCCGCAGTGCAAACTGCCCATGCTAAATGCCTCTAACCGGAAGGCTCTTACTCGCATTGGGCGCACGCAGATCGCCGCCATTACAATTTTTCCAAACCATGATAGCATGTATTACCTTCATAAACGTAAAAACCTGATGTCAAGGCAATTTTGATCTATCATGTAATTATTATTGAACATAATATCAATCTAAGAGTGCTTGATAGAAGAACAACTATCAGTTGATCATACATGGTGATTTATATTCATCTCTTATTTGATCAAATTTGTGTCATTCCAAATATATAAAACCGAAATTCAAACATAAATTATGAGGTTGCAGCCTAGATGATTCTTCACAAACTTAATAAATGTGAATAGGATAGGACAATATTCCTATCTATGAAAATTATTTATCCTAGACTAAACAAGTGTTTGCCACTAACATGGCAATGTCCCCCGCCGGTGACATTGAGTTAGTAAGACACATCATTGGAGCTACGTTCTATATTGAATTACTGGTTAAAAGTGCCATGATGATCAGCAAATTTTTTAAGACTTTGGCTGCTTCGGTTCATGAGATATCACGTTAACATGAGTTAACAAGAGTCATCAGAAGATGACATATCCCACCGGTTCCACAAAATTTGTAAAACACATCTTGTACAGATACTTGTGTATCTACTACCATACTTCAGTTAGTGGGTATTACAGAGTTTCAGGAATGTTAAGAGTTTTAGACTTCTGCTCCAGAAGCAGTCAAAATCAACAACAACCAACATCCCTCTCATTTTTCTATGGAAACAGAAACAAATTAATTTTTCAGAAAAAATCTGATAATATGAAAAAGCACCACTTCAGTCAATGGGTAATACACATGCAAAGTTTCAGGAAGATATGATGAACGGTTTTGGAGCTGTGCTCCGGAAACGAACCTGTCTCTGAACAAAGTCAAAATTCAACAAGTTTCTATGGAAACGAAAAAAAAAAAAAAATTCAGAAATCTGAAATTATCAAAAGGCACCACTTCAGTTAGTGGGTAATACACATGCAAAGTTTCAGGAAGATATGATGAACGGTTTAGGAGCTGTGCTCCGGAAACGAACCTGTCTCTGAACAAAGTCAAACTTCAACATGTTTCTATGGAAACGAAAAGATTTTTTTTTTTCAGAAATCTGAAAATATCAAAAGGCACCACTTCAGTTGGTGGGTAATACACATGCAAAGTTTCAGAAAGATATCATGAATGGTGTTCGAGTTCTGCTCCGGAAACGAAATGATTACGGACGGACAGACGGATGGACGGAAGGACAGGGCAATGACTATATCCCACGGTATTACATACCGGTGGGATAATAAAATGGTCAAAGTGTAGAGGTGACCTCGAAAATAAGGTCAAGGTCGCCAAATCGACTGATGTCTGCGTCATCCTCCAATGTAGACTGACACCAAATTTGAAAATATTTGGTCCAACCGGTCATGATATATCGCGTAAACAAGAGTTTGAAAAGTGGTCAAAGTGTCGTGGTGACCTTGAAAATAAGGTCAAGGTCACCAAAATCAACTGGTGTCTGTGTCTTTCCCCAATGTAGGCTGACAACTAATTTTAAGACTTTGGCTGCTTGGGTTCATGATATATCGTGTTAATAAGAGTTCTAAAAGTGGTCAAAGTGTTGTGGTGACCTTGAAAATAAGGTCAAGGTCAACAAATCGACTGATGTCTGCGTCATCCTCCAATGTAGACTGACACCAAATTTGAAAATATTTGGTCCAACCGGTCATGATATATCGCGTAAGCAAGAGTTTGAAAAGTGGTCAAAGTGTAGAGGTGACCTTGAAAATAAGGTCAAGGTCACCAACTCGACTGGTGTCTGTGTCTTTCCCCAATGTAGGCTGACAACTAATTTGAAGACTTTGGATGCAATGTTTCATGAGATATCGCCTTAAAGAGTTCAAAGAGTGGTCAAAGTTTCGTGGTGACCTTGAAAATAAGGCCAAGGTCACCAAAATTGCTTGGTGTCTGCGTCTTCCCATAATGTAGGCAGACACCAATTTTGAAGACTTTGGATGCAACGCTTCATGAGATATCGCGTAAACAAGAGTTCAAAAAGTGGTCAAAGTGTCGTGGTGACCTTGAAAATAAGCCCAAGGTCAACAAAATTGACTGGTGTCTGCGTCTTCCCACAATGTAGGCAGACATCAAATTTGAAGACTTTGGATGCAACGCAACACAAGAAATGTGACGTACGGACGTACGTAAGGAATTTTCAGCCTTTGAATATAAAGCGACATAACTCTGCCATGGGCTCTGTATGTCATCAGGGTTTATATTGTTTAATGATGAAGACTGAAATAGATTTTAAGGTCATGGCCTACAAACGGCTATCTGCTGGTTATAACATTTATCTTTTCTCAATTTGTGTACGTCTCTGAGGAAAGGCCACCACAATCCAGAGGAACATTCAAACTAGTAATTTTCTCATTTACAAGGTTTGTTCTGGAAACAAACCCAGCAGATATTAGATGTGTAATACACAATAAATCGTGGTCTCGCGATATTGACATCATGACACTAGCAATATTATATTAAGTATCGATACAGAAATATTCTTGTCATTAATGTTACCCAAGCATTTGAAAGGTTGGCAAGACATTGATGTATTAATTGCCATCAATGATGATGATATATTGATACCGGTATATCCCAATATCATTTTCTTACTATTAATCATAGATTCCCTTTCAAACTCAATTTTACTTAAGTAAACAAATCAATTAAATGTCTTCTTTCAGGGGTGAATATCTCACATTGGCAAGATATACATACTTTGCATTAGCTTATTTAGAGTTCCTATAAATAAGATTAGCACAATTAATATGTGTTCGGTTTAACCTTTGAGGTGAATGTCAAAGTTATTTAATAAACAGGTATCGGGTATGTAACATTTCGCCACTGATGCATAGTGATAATTAGTACTTTTTCAATATATCATAGGTAAACTGATATAGTTGTTTATTATATGAGCATATTTTTCCAGTGATCTGATTGGTCGAGAGGAGATCACGTGACCGTCGACAGAAAAGCATATTGACTCCTGCCCGAGTCCGACCAAAAGCAATATTGACTTGAGTGACGTCAAACGATTGTTGCATGACGTCAAACGATTATCACATGACGTCATGCTATGTAACCATGACGTCATGCTATGTAACCATGACGTCATCTGACCGTAGTCCCAGCTGTTCAAACCAAAATACATTTTTGACTGTATTTCATTGTTTTCTTTTCGTTCCTGTGTCAAAAACATAATAAAACAATTATGGACTGGTGATTCGGTCAATACCTGTTTTTATGGACCCGAGATAACAATATTGGCCGCTGACTTCGTCCTTCGTCAATATTGTTTTCTCGGGTCCATAAAAACAGGTATTGACTGAATCACCAGTCTACAATTGTATAATATTGTTTTGCTACATTGACCACAATACACAGCTCTAGCAGGCATGTATGTACTTGTCATACCTGAGGCCTCAAAAACGCTGTCGTCATCGCTATAGTGTTGTGGTGGCCGGTGTCGGTGCAGCGAGGAACGCGAAGTGCTCACCCACTGTCGTGTCGAGGTCTCACTGACCGCCCCATCTTGTCTTGGAGCTGTTCCCATCCCCACCACTGCCTGGCTGATGTACGATATCTTGTACTCTTCTGCTTTCTTATGCAGACCCTTTTGTTTCCGATGACACACAATTGCAACAATGATGATGATGACAATGACAATAAGGAATAGGACACCAACTATAATGTAGATAACCATATTTGGAACACTTCTGTTGAAGTAGCCATAGTCTCCTCCCCAGCCATTCTCAGGTCCAGGATTAACTCCAGCTGAAATCATAAATATTTATTGGTCATAGCAAATATCACACTTTCACTGCAATTGAAAACTACTGACAGTGTTTCAGTCAGATCTTGTTTATTTGGAAGATTTGGATACAGTGAGTTTAAAATTGTCTGAATAGTGAGTTGGGTGGTTATCTGATTAAACAAAGAAAATTAAAGTATTGATCATCATTTATTGACAATGTTTAATTTAATTTTATACATCAAATATCACCATAAAATCTCAAGATGAAAATAGCTTTTCAGGTCTAGGGCTTCCACGGGTACTCGAGTACTCGAGCACGAGTCGGGTTTGGCTGGACTAGAGTCCATTTTCTGGGACTCGAGGACTCGATTAAGATCACATTAATTTCACATTAAATGTGCAAGTTATATACATTGAACATGTCGTGCCTGAAAAGATTTAACAACAACCGCAGTGGACCCCATATGTCGTGGTACCTGAGGGACAAGTTCTATACCACGTTACAAGTGAACAGTGACACCAGCCCTGGTCGCATCAGCTTCTCTCATTATCACAGCCACAAAGTTCAGTTAAAATCGTGCAATGCAATCAAATAAAACATTGAATTGATGATTAATGAGGTTTATATCAATAAATGTAAATAAATATGAAGCTTAAATATGGTCAAGTTGGTCGATATACTGATGACAAATATTAAACTTGTGTTTATCAATAATGAATTGTATGATGGTCGAGTTGATAAGCAACAGTAGACGGGTTTCATATCTAATACTGAATGTTACGCTTTTTCATAAGGTAAAATAAATGCATTCTGTTATTATTTCAGTATATTTGTTAAATAAAAAAGCAATATTCGAAATCTTCTATCACTACAGAATAATGATAATGACACCGACATATGAGGTAAAATACTCCATCAAGTGTATGGTCAAATCACCAGGGGTATAACCAATCAAAATGAGAGAATTTTGCTTGGAGGTAACTCAATCCAAATATGGTATATGGAACAGGTTATAGATCTAGAAGGAATGTTAATCTATAAGCGGTCCATTTTTAAGTAGGGATGTGAATTTGTCTACGAATTGTTGACATTGAATAAATAGTATATTTCTAAATATATGTACAAGTAAGATAATATTTTTATTATAAATTTTGTTTTTTTATTATGTCTTAACTATTAATATTAAGTATCTAAATCTCAACTAACTTCTACTTGTATACTTGCTACCCTTAATTCATGAAATGATCAAGACCATTCTTGTTTATAAAAATGGTGACCATAGTCTTAAACACTGCAATGATTTTCAATATTATCGATTATGGTTTTGAATATAAACATTAGGTGTCAAATTCCATCCTAGCTATTCCATATCTAGATTTCTTACACTTGATGTGAAAATAAGAACAACGATAAACTGTCACACATTTATTCAACGGTACCCTTTCTGTCATCTGTACCGTTGTCACTGAAGGAGAACATAAGTACATATTATTTTATTGGAATTTTCCTTGTCTGTCATCTGCATCACTGAGACAGACAATAAATAGCCTAAATAAATAACTTTGTGGTATATCAGAGTATATCACTGTATGCATAATCTAAAACCCTCAAAGACTAACAAAATGTTATTGTGACATGCTGCCATTTAGCTGAAAGGTATTAATTTCGAGTACTCAAGTCAGATTCAAGTCCAACCCCTCGAGTACTCGAATCCAATATTTTGGACCCGTAGAAGCCCTATTCAGGTCATGATATCCATGACCTAGTTATTTGGGGTAGCAGGATCACAAAATCTACAATTAAGAATCCCCATTGGCCAAGGAGTCTGTACACAAAATTTCAGGAGAAGAAGAAATAAATGCAAAAAGATAACGGACGGACGGACGGACGGACGGATGAAATGCCGGACACCATGCCATAAGCACTAAACACCTAAAAAGTGCTCATGTTACTATTGAAATAGCTTAGACAAAGTCTTTTAAAGCCATAAAAGCAATTTCTCATCAACTGCAAGAAACTAGATGAGCGTTTGTGGGACACCGCAAAAGCAGAACAGCTCCGAAACTTAGGGTCTGGCCTTTCCCTGTTCCGCCTTCTCGTCAGTATCAATAAAATGGGAATTCTTTTTAACAAACATTTGATCATAATTCGAGTTATTACTAATCATCAGTGGGGTCACTTTCACAAGTTTGTTCTTAAAACCTATTTCTTATTTCAAAATTTAATCAAAGGATTAACATGGCCTTAACCAATACCTAAAGACCTTTACCTTTGACCTTCAAGGTCATACCATCAATGATCACTTTTCATCGTGTATAACAATCATGCAATGACTCAAAGTGTTCATAGTTAAAATAAAGCATGTTTAAGTTGTGACCTAGACCTTTGACAGATTTTAGCGAAAACCTTTTCGAATCTTGGTCTATCTCCATATTTCATATATACCAAATAAGAGCCTGATAGCACAAAAAATGTTTGAAGTTATCATATTTACAAGGATTGTTGTAGTGATTTCAGAACTCATGACCTTGACCTTTGACCTTAAATGTGAACATGTCAAAATCATTATAATAACCTTGTGTAAGGATTGGGAATTATCACTAATATCACAAGAGTTGTCTCCCTTTGTTGGGACTTGGATTTTTGTCAACGCAAGACACTGCATGATTTGTCATAGTGAGGCTGAAGACGGCATGGTCACTGTGGCCGCTCAGTGTGATAATGGCTATTAATGTTCCTAGAAATTGTAACAAGTGCGGACAGAAATGCAATTCACACAAACGGGGATTGTGTCCTGCGAGATTTGAAGATTTCGTAACAGACGAGATGGAGAAACAACGCACACCGACATTGACGAGTCGCGGATTGCCTGGTGACAGACAAGCTAGTGAAGAACTTCAAGAAGGAGCGGGAGCACGACCGAAACAGACCGGACACATGGTCGTGGCAGAACTTGAACATAGAGTAGCTGCTTTGGAACTTGAAAACGAGTTATTGAAAAGAAAAACAAAGAAGAGCACAACGCAGACTCCGAACATTCGAACACTTAGAAATGATACCAATTTGACCCAGCATGGCGACGACATCTTGGATTCGTTGGAATTTCCGGTCGGTACCCCACGTGGTATTGACAGACGTTCGGAGTTGGGCTTACGTTCATGTAACGACGGCTTACCAGTTCGGGAACCACAGACACAGGAGGGGATTAAAATCCGGATACGAACTTAAAAATCAGCAAAACATTGTTAAACCGACCATGTGGCCTCATGCTTTTGTATCGGACGTTTCCAACATCACCGACACGCACCCAGATAGAATTTCTTTGGAGGCCTTTATGTTGGGCTACACTAGAATTCTAGCATGTAGTGAGGTATCTCCTAATGAAAGACATTGCAGGTTGATTCATGTGCAGAATTTGTTGATTTACTACATGACTTTGGGAAGGCGCGTGAGTATCATTACTCAGTGTTGCGAGCAATCGAACTAGGAAATCTTACGTGGGAAGATAAGGCTGGTATCGAGGGCATGGCGTGGGCAGCTTTGCAGTTTCAGGGGTGGAAAACCTCAGAGGCAAGGAGGGATAAAATGACTACTAGTAGAGGAAATGGCACTCGTACCACTGACGGAAAAGCAGAAAACATGTTGTGTTGGAGCTTCAACAATGAAAAAATCGACAATGCAGAATGTCGATTCTCACGGGGTGATGCTGTGTGCAAAAAATTGCATGCTTGTGCAAAGTGTGCTACTAGTGGTTTCTTTCACAAGCATAAAGCCAAATTTGATTGTGGAAGATCTCGACAGGACATGTGACAACCTACTGATTGTGTGACATGTGATATTGTGCCTGTTCATTCAAAGTTAGATACTTTTTCGCATTTTCTGCAATTACATATGTTGGTCAAAGACTCTGGATGTTATAATTATCAAAAGCTTAGGATTTCACTACAGACACCTTTACATATAGACAGCTGGAGGTTTTTGTTGGCAGATTATTTTGATGTTGATGTTTGTGTTTATTTACAATTTGGATGGCCTATAAATTATGATAGTCACTCAAAACCAGTATCTATCTTTCAAAATCATGCTTCAGCATTGTCTTTTTCTCAGGATGTAGAAAGTTATTTACAGAAAGAGATAAATCTTGGTTCTATCATGGGTCCTTTTAAACATGATCCTTTTTCTGGTGAAATAGTGGTATCGCCTCTGCAAACTGTACCAAAAAAGGGCAGTGATTCTGTTAGAAGGGTTGTCATGGATTTGAGTTACCCCTCTCAGTTTTCTGTTAATGATGGTATTAATAAGGATGTTTATTTAGGTCAAGACTCGAGACTTGTTTATCCTACTATTGACTTGTTTGGTGAGATGGTAGCTAGCAAGGGCACAGGTGCTCTCATGTATAAAAGGGATTTGAGTAGGGCTTACAGGCAACTCCCAGTTGATCCTCATGATTATCACATGTTAGGTTTATTTTGGAAGGACCAGTTTTATTTCAATGTTGCCATGCCTTTTGGATTGAGGAGCGCTGCTCTTGTATGTCAGAGGACTACTTCAGCTATTGCTTATATCATGCACAAAGAATCTTTCACATTACTCAATTATGTTGACGATTTTGGCGGAGTGGAGTATCCAAACAGAGCTTTTATTGCTTTTGACAGATTGAAAAATCTCTTTTTGGAATTGGGTATTGTAGAGTCACCTGAGAAGGCTTTAGCACCTAGTACTCGAATGGTATTTCTCGGTATCACAGTAGATAGTGTGAAAGGTACTCTTGAAATAGGCAGTGATAAGTTGGTTGAAATACTACAGGAACTCAAGCTTTGGTTGGGCAAGAAAAAAACCACTAAACGGGAATTACAATCATTAGTTGGTAAGCTTAATTTTATGGCCAAATGTGTTAAACCAGGTAGGTTGTTCATGTCAAGAATATTGTCAACTTTGAAGTCTTTGAAAAAGAATCATCACAGAGCACATTTGAATTCTGAGTTTCGACAGGATATTTTATGGTGGCTCAAGTTTGTACCTCTTTTCAATGGTGTTGCTTATTGAAAAGTTCTGTACCTTCGGATATAAAGTTTAGTACAGATGCTTGCTTGCTGGGAGCAGGGGGCATCTGTGGTCAGCAGTGTTTTTCAGTTAAATTTCCAGAGTATATTCTTAATCAGGGATGGCATATTTCTGCCTTAGAATTTCTTTCTATACTCATTGGGGTCAAGTTATGGGCACCTATGTGGACAGGATTGAATATTCAAGCTCAATGTGACAATCAAGCCTGTGTCTCTGTCATTAACACAGGTAGATCGCAAGATAATTACATGCAAGTATCTGCACGAGAGTTGTTGTTCATCGCTGCTCTGCATGACTTTAATATCACAGCGGTGCACTGTCCTGGAAAACATAATGTTATTGCAGATTGCCTCAGTAGGATGCCACATGATGATCATTTTGTGCGTAAATTCAGGGAATTTACTTGTGCCTTGAATTTGACACTACTTGACGTCGCACCAGATATGTTTCAATTTGTGTCAGACTGGTGAAATACATTCATTTGTTTCAGACAAGGTTGGACAATTGCATGAACTTGAACAAGAAGTGCGAAGGACACAAAGAGATGCTTATGCTCCGGGACACACGGCCAATGTGAAGTCGCATTGGCGCTCTTATTTCCTGTTCTGTTTATACTTCCATTTCATACCTTTGCCGGCTACAGCAAAGGTGGTGGTATTGTTTTTGGAATTCATGAGTAGAACTGTATCATCTTTCAAGTATTTACAGAATATGTTGTCTAGTCTGAGACAATTACACAGATGAACTGGTATGCAGTTTTTATGTGACAATCAACCTGTGTTTACCTTACATATTAGAGGATTAAGGAAGAAACTTGGACAATTTGTTGCTCAAAAACTACCATTGACTGTTCATATTTTACAGGGAATATATTTGCAAATGGATTTTCACCATACTTTACATCTTTGTTTATGGGCTGCTTATACAGCCGCCTTCTTTTCATTTTTGCGCAAGTCTAACTTGATATGGAAGCAATCTCCCATTAAGCATCACCTGCTTCGACAGGATATTATTTTAATGCAGGAATTCATGTTGTTCAGCATTAAATCTTCAAAAACAATTCAATTTAAGGAGCGCATTTTTTTAATACCTATTGCAGCCATTCCTTCATCTAGACTTTGTCCAGTATCAGCTTTCAAAAACTTGTTGGCTAAACTACACATCCCACATCTACAACAACCTGCATTTTCTTATCTTTCTGCTGGAAAGTTAATTCCATTAACTTACGAGGTTTTTGAAAGCAATTTAAAGCATTTCCTCACAGGCATAGGAATAAATCCAGATTTATATTCTGGTCACAGTTTCAGACTTTGGGGTGCATCTTTCGCATATTCTTCAGGGGTGGACGTGGAGTTAATCAAGGTGCAAGGGGATTGGGCATCTAATGCATATCAGAGATATTTGGCATTTAGTGTTTTGCAACGATTGCAGACAACAAGAATCATGGGTGATAAGTTATCATTTTAGCTTTGCTAATTTCTATGTTGCACCTGTTGAACACATTTTCTAAAGAATAACTGTATTCCCTTTATGCATTTGTTATTATAGTTGAATTGGTCTCAATTCTTAGAAGTTGCAAAAATTAAGTTTTTTCTCGTGTTAGTCATTCTAACAAAGTGGTTTTTAGGATTAATGGTTTGCGTGTTACATTGTTTTTAAATAAGCTTCTTTTCTTTTCTTTAATTCACAAAATTGTTATTTGGGGTTTGGAGTGTTATAGGAGACTATGTATCTTTTAGATATTATTGTGCTTCACTTGTGTTGCGCCAGTTGAAATTTATTGACATTGTATGATGCACAATGACAGTGCTAGTGACTGCATGTAAGCAGTAATTAAAGTCTCCTATCTTCCCCCAATTCAATTTGTGTTGTGTTTTGATATAGCAGAGATAATTCACCAGGTGTATAAGAAAGACGCTATGTATATGAGGTGTTGATACCTCCTTGGAAAAAAAGTTATTTAGTGATTCCAGAACTGGTGACCTTGACCCTATCTTGTGACCATGACCTTTGATATTCAAGGTCACACAGTCAATAACAACTTTTCATTGTCTGTAACAATGATGTAATGATTCAAAGTGTTAATAGTTGAAATAAGACATTTTTGCAAAAGCATGCTTAAGTCGTGACCCTGTTGTGACCTTGACCTTTGACGGACCTTAGCGAAAACCTTTTCAAATCTTGGCCTTTCTCCATAGTTGATATACACCAAAGAAGAGCCTAATAGCACAAATATTTTTTAAGTGATGGTGTTTACAAGGATTTTTTTGGGGATTTTAGAACTCATGTCCTTTACCGTTGACCTTGTATGTGAACATGTCAAAATCATTCACCAGGTGTATAAGAAAGAAGCTATGTATATGAGGTGTTGATACCTTCTTGGAAAAAAGTTATTTAGTGATTTCAGAACTGGTGAACTTGACCCTATCTTGTGACCATGACCTTTGATATTCAAGGTCACATAATCAGTGATCACTTTTCATTGTGTATCACAATCATGTAATGATTCAATGTGTTAATAGTTGAAATAAGACATTTTCTCAAAAGCATGCTTAAGTTGTGACCTCGCTATGACCTTGACCTTTGACGGATGTTAGCAAAAACCTTTTAAAATTTTGGCCTTTCTCCATAGTTGATATGCACAAAAGAAGAGCCTGATAGCACAAATATTTTTCAAGTTAATGTGATTACAAGGAATTTTTTTAGCGATTTCAGAACTCGTGACCTTGACCTTTGACCTTGAATGTGAACATGTAAAAAAAATTCCCCAGGGGCATAAGTTAGAAGTTATGTATATGAGTTCTCAAAACCTTCCAGGAAAAAAGTTAAAGTCAATACAAAACGCGGCGGCGGCGGCGGAAACTGCGCAAAAACTGATAGCAGCTCCGACTAAGTCGCAGCTGCTAATTACCACCAGCTTAGAACAGCCAGTGAAAAGAAAATAATGTAAAACATTATTAGATGGTAAAAATAACATTTTAAAACAATAAATAAAATGTTTTAAAATCAAAACACAATTTATTTAAAATTGTAGCAGAAAAACATACATACATAAATGAAACAACCAACACACAAGCAAATGTTACCAAACAGGTGTGAGATGAAGGTCTATGAATAAACGTAAACAAACAAATCTCCGAGGAGAGTTGTAAGGTAACGCAAGAGCTAAAAATAGAGCCATTGGCTCTGTAGCTCATCAGGATTTCATTGATTTATTATCTAAGGTTGAATATCTAAGTTATCTCAAGTAATACATTGTTAACAAGTAAAATAATATGGGTTTTAGATCATGACCCTTGTGACCCACATTTGGAGTCACAGGGTCACCATTCCTACAGTTAAAAATCACCTTTGACCAAAGAATCTCTACACAACATTTCACCTTTCTAGAGCTTTCCAAATAAACTTGAGAAGATGAAAATAGGTTTTTGGGTCATGACCCGTGACCTAGATTGAGGTCACAGGGTCACAAAAATTTACAATTTGAATCCCTGTTGGCCAAGGAGTCTGCACGCAACTTTTCAGCTCTCTAGACCTTTTGGAACTGGAGAAGAAGATGAAAATAGGTTTTAAACATGTGACCCCTGTGCCCCATTTGTGGTCATGGGGTCACCAAATATACAATTTAGAATCCCCATTGGCCAAGGAGTCTGCACACAACTTTTCAGCTCTCTAGACCATTTGGAACTGGAGAAGAATATGAAAATAGGTTTTTGAGGATGTGACCCCTGTGACCCCAATTGGGGTCATGGGGTCATGCAATCTACAATTTAGTATCTCCATTGGCCAAGGAGTCTGCACACAACTTTTCAGCTCTCTAGACCTTTTGGAACTGGAGAAGAAGATGAAAATAGGTTTTTGAGGATGTGACTCTTGCGCTATCCGCCCCCCCTGTGATTCATGGGGTCACCAAATCTACAATTTAGTATCTCCATTGGCCAAGGAGTCTGCACACAACTTTTCAGCTCTCTAGATCTTTTGGAACTGGAGAAGAAGATGAAAATAGGTTTTTGAGGATGTGACTCTTGTGACCCCAATTGGGGTCATGGGGTCACCAAATCTACAATTTAGTATCTCCATTGGCCAAGGAGTCTGCACACAACTTTTCAGCTCTCTAGATCTTTTGGAACTGGAGAAGAAGATGAAAATAGGTTTTTGAGGATGTGACTCCTGTGGCCCCAATTAGGGTCATGGGGTCACCAAATCTACAATTTAGTATCTCCATTGGCCAAGGAGTCTGCACACAACAATTCAGCTCTCTAGATCTTTTGGAACTGGAGAAGAAGATGAACATAGGTTTTTGAGGATGTGACCCTTGTGACCCCATTTGGGGTCACAGGGTCACGAAATCTACAATTTAGAATCCCCATTGGCCAAGGAGTCTGCACATCAAATTTCAGCTCTGTGGAGTTATTGGTTCTGGAGAAGAAGTCGAAAAAGCGAAAAGTTTACGGACGGATGGACGGACGGACGCCGGACGCCATGCCATGCCATAAGCCCATCGGGCCTTTCAGGCCTGATGAGCTAAAAATAGACAGACAGACAGTCTAGACGAGTTACTACCCAGCCAAAGAGAAAAATTCCGAAAAATAGCCAAAAAAGCGATAAGAAAGGTGTAGAAAACATGAAATACGAAGTTATAGGGGCTAAAGAAGCGAGGTGAGGTGAGGTGAGTTGGGGTTTAACGCTGATTTCAAGAGTATTTCACTTATATCGCGGCTGCTAGTATTACGGCAGGGAGAAAGCCTGCCATGTGGCTATGCATTGCGGTGAAACCTGCGAGCATCCGCTGGAACTAGCGAACCATGGGTGGTACTACGCTGAAATTCAGTGTAGCATTGCACCAAAACCTTACTGCGTGTAAAACAGTTCTCTACTGCAGACAAGTTGCCGTGCCCCTTGAGGGATTCTAACGCCGGACCTATTGATCCGTAGCCGAACATGCTAACCACTGCGCTATCCGCCCCCCTATAGAAGCGAGAAAAATCGCCAAAAGAGGAAAGTTAACGTGCTGAGATGAGAGGGTAGACGAAAATTTTCCAAGTGAAAAGAGAAGAAAAATTCATCGAAAAGGTAAGTAGGGCCAATGCTTTATTCACACACTTAGCTTGATATAATAATGGAAAAAGGACATACTGTATGTAAACTTTGCACAAAGAATCAAAACAAAGACAAAAAAACACCCAGGTATAGAATACGTCTTGCCTTATCTCCGATACAAGGAAATATGATTACGTCACGTTCTTACGTGAGGGATTGGCCTCACGTGAGTGATTGGCCTCACCTTCCGGTCTACGTGTCATTCACACTACTACTTCTTAAGTACAAGGATTCAACTCTTTCCAATTTCTTATCGGTAACATGCAATATCTGAGGTAGGGTAAGTATCAAAAGTTTGTTTCGCCATCCGACAAGGATGTTAATGACAAAATTTCACATTCCTATATCAAGGGCTTTCGGAGAAGAAGTTGCTTAAAAGTTTTACTTATAAAGCCTCTAGCGGCCATATTTGTGGGTGGTGGAATTCATGATGAACAAACTTTGACCCCCTAGTATAGGTGCCAGGTACACACCCGCCAAATTACAGCTTTGGGGATGCAGCGGTTTTGGTGAATTTGGAATTGTACGGACGCAAGACAGCGGCCCATGCCATAAAAAGCACATCTGGCCTTTCAGGCCTGTAGACCTATGATATTTTCCTAGTTTGAGTAACGAATTAGAGGAAAATTAATTTCTCCTACCGGTTGGCAGAGTATCAAAGGGCAGATAATTGTAGGGGCGCTAGTGGCACTAGGGGGGTATATAAGGGTGAGAGATACAATTGCTTGATTCTCTCGGCTGTGAATGCAGTGCCATATACACCTATCTTTTTGAGTTTGCAATCATGAATCCTAATTTGGTGGCAAAATGTGACGCCATTATGAATAAGCTCGATGAAAACCAGAAACATTTACAAAGCTCGATGGATGACAGGATTTCTAAGTTAAGAAATGAATTCACTTAGACTGGGAAAGACATTAGAAAGTTGAAAGCGAATACAGAGTACACATGGAAGAAAGAGAGCAACAAAATACAGTTCAACTTCAACTCCGAAGTTTTGGATTGTTTAGTGAGATCTGAGAGTGCAGATGCAGTGGAGGACGCAGAGGCGTTAGTGACGGAGGCGTTAGTGACGGAGGCAATTGAGAAACTAGGGCATCGTAATAAACTCATTAAAATTGCTGATTCTTCAGAAGGCGGATGGGAAACTGTGCGGAATTATGTTTCTAACGATTTGGCGGATAATTCTGACGACAATAAAAGGATTGAGAAGGCCAACAATAAAGCATGCAAGAAAATCCATCATAGGCTGGTGCCGCATATGGCGATACATTTTGATTCCGTTTATGGATGAGTAAGGCCGTTATGGCTGGTGCCGCATATGGCTATACGTGTTGATTCCTTTATGGATGAGTAAGGCCGTTATGGCTAGTGCCGCATATGGCTATACGTGTTGATTCCGTTTATGGCTTGTGATGTGCAAGTGTTGGGGACGTTTATGGTTGAACAGTCATGGCGATGTCTGTAAGTACTGTTTTTGGATTTGTCAGCTATGATGTGCCAGTTTATGGCAATGATGTATGTATTAATATTAATCTGTTCAATGTGCATTTTGACATGTTCTTGTATTCAAATGTTATATCATAACTTGTGTATTGTACATATATACATTTTGTTTTACTCCCGAGTAATGAGCTGATGCATACGTTGGGAGAACACGGTTCCAGAGTTTTTCTCTTAAGGAGAGTTTTTTCCTCTGGTTTTACGTGTCGGGCACAGTTCTCTTGAGGAAATTGATGGAATGATGTTGAAATGTGAATGCAATATTGTACTGCTTTGATGCGTAAATACAGCCAGTCCAAGTTTTAAGGTTGTTGTGTTGTTTGTATACATGCGAAAAGGGGTGTAGGGGAAAAAAAGTTCACCAAAATATGGGCAAAAACATTCCCCATCGCGTAGGCCTATAGGGGTTTTATGGCCAAAGATAGCTTTTTTCCTATTTCGATAGAATTGAAACTTTTGCGAACTTTCACCCCTGGGACCCTATTTGGGACCACAGGGTCACCAAATCTACAATTTAGAATCCCCATTGGCTAAAGAATATATATATACAATGTTTACTACAGCCCACTAGGTCTTTTTGGTCCTGAGAAGAAGATCAAAATAGGAAGATGACGAAAATAGATTTTTTAAGGTGGCCTGTGAAATCCTTATTTGGGGCCATAGGGTCACCAAATCTGCCATTTAAAATCCCCTTCAGCCAAGGAGTCTGTCGCTGAACGCCATGCCAAGCCATTATAAGCCTGGCGGGCCTTTCAGGTCTGATGAGCTAAAAATTCTCAACTCCTTTTCAATATATTTTTTTGCAGCCTGTCACAATATTCAGTTCACAGGCTATTCAAAAGTTCTCATTTCACATTGATTACATCAAACAAGTCCATTATGTAGAAATTAATCTTAACCCTTACGTTGCGTATATATATTTTACCATTTTTAGCCCCTGTGGCGGAATTTACAGGCTCGCAGCTCGCAGCAGTAGTTTGGGCTTTGGCACTAACTAGCTCTGCTGGCGGAATTTCCAGGCGGCGATTCCGGTATCGTTTTTACAAAATATACCGCATCTACATGGCGAATAAGGACTTTATACGGGCGTTCAATACAAATTCAAGTAGCGAAACCCGTACACAAATGGCTAATTCACACTCGAAACTTTGAATGAATTTTCTATGTTTTTTCGTTTTTATTCTATTACTTTCGAAAGATTGTCTTTTATTCGGGCCTCGTAACATCATAAATACGAAACGAAAAAAAATCCATTTATATACGGAATTGAAGACAAGATGTCTAGCTTCACAATGATATAAAAATTATTAGAATGCGACCTTTGGTTATAATTCTATAGCTATGTAAAGTTTGTCTTTATTCCCACCTATAAAATCGTCAATACTTACAACATGTATGCGGCATTGCAAACGGTCGTTCATCGCACTTTTCCAAGAAATCATAATCTCGAACCAGTTGACAAATAAGCACATGTCAACCCAAATATGGTTATGTTGTTTGACTTTTCAAATAAACGCTAACCTCGAACCATAACTGATGAAAATATGTTGATTAGTTTGTGTGCCGTTTGGTTTCACATGCCTCTCAGAAAGGTAAAATTGTATCTTTATTTCTGTGAATAAATCTGCGCATTTTATATAGAATAAAAGATTATTCTTTTCGGTTTATTGTGATATAAAAATTATGAAAATGCATTCAGTATTTTAGCCTTGATAAATGTTTTAGAAGTTGTGAAAATCGCCGATTGTTTCAAAATTTATGAAGTGTAAACATGACCTTTTTCACGGCGCTTGCTGTGTCTTTATTATTTTTTTGAGATTTTCTAATTTTATATGGGAATGTAGTCCATTGTTTCCCCTTTATTTTGCCGTATTTTTTTTTGAAAACAAACAATTCGCTCACATGATATGAAGTGCGGGAGTAAGGCGAGTTAGCGATTTTTTTCCCCGTCTCGCGAGATGCGAGGCAGATAGCAGTCTCGGGCGAGGCAAACCCGAGGCAATACAAACACGTGGGTGAAAATAGCCTCAAGCGAATTAATGCTTCGGGGGCTAAGCCCGACATAATTGGCCTTTTGTAAAGCTAATTATCGATGCGTTACGGGTCAACAATGCACACGCAAATTGGTGTGAATTTTGCTTGATATTCCGACCACACACTGAACAAAGCTTTATTCTCATGTCGGGTCGCGATGCGTAAATACAGCCATTCTCATGGGTCGGGTCGCGGACACAATCGACTCGTGACCCGGTATGGAGGCTAGCCCAGTACATAGACAGGCGTGAATTCTTCTAAGTAAGCGATCCGGGATCCGTACTGGAGTACCTACCAATCGCTTATAGCCCGCCCGGATTATTCCGTCGCCCGCATGTTAAGGGTTAAGTTGACATATACTTGACATTCCTATTGAATATTATTCTTTTCTCAATTTCTGCATTTCTCAAAGCAAATGTTAGGACTCTCACATCAAAAAGATAAGTTGGCTCTCCCATTGGTCTTATATTAGAGATCACTCTCAATATTGAATGAAGAGCACATAAAATCTCATAATGTTCAAAGCGCATTAAAACAAGTTTTTTAGGCTGTGACCCCTGTGACCCACATTTGGGGCTCCAGGTCAACAAATCTTCAATTTAGAATCCCCATTGGCACAAAAACTCACAGCAGCCCTGACTTTACCTGGCTGCTTATGATTTCAAGTTCTAGAGTAAGAAAAGAGAGTGGGGAAAGCACTTGGAGAGGGGAGAGATAAATGGAGATGGACTCACAGACAATTGGTGTAACAACAAACTCCAGATCGTACTGATAATTCTTTGGGTCGAGCCTTGTCAGAACAAAAGAAACTTTTCTTCCTGTAGTTCTCAGTTCTGACTGTCTTTTTCCATTTCCAGAGTCATAAGAAGCCTGCAAAACACAAAATCGACAGTCACTTTAAGTTGAGTTTCATTCATAATATTTATGAGATTTTTCACAATCCCTTGCCCTGAAAAACCTCAAGTCTTTGAGAGAGAGATGAAAGGCCTGAAAGCTGCGGGGAAAAAACCCTGAAATTTCCAATAGCTCTAAAATCTGTATTAGTAGAACAATGAAACTTACAAGACTTGATTTCCATCAAACAAAGGCGATATTTCTCAAAGGTTGAGCTTACTAGCATTATTAGATCCTGGAGTGAAATTTAAGGTTTGAGTTTATCACCCTGCCATGCCCTTATTTGAGGGAAGATTTTGACCAAATGAACAAACTTAACCCTTTCGTTGCAATATTCTATTTGACCCTTTTTAACAAAGTCGTATTTTGGCTTAGGTTCTTATTGGCACAGCTAGCAGAATATCCCAAAGGGCGATTTAGGTACCGTTTTTTCTAAATATATCATGTCTACATCGCAAAAACAGACTATATATGGGCATTCTATACAATTTCAGGTTGCAGCACCCGTAAACGACTTCCTGAACTTTTTCTATTACTTTCTAAAGACTGTCTTTAATTAGGGCCTTACAAAATCATAAATTCAGAGTACGCAAATTATATTTGGATTTTAAGATGAGATATTTGTTGTCACAATGATATGAAAAAAATATTAGAATGCGACCACTGGGTATAATATTCTATAGCCATCTAAAGTTTGTCTTTAATTCCAGCTTTAAGAAATCAAAAATAGAGCCACTGGCTCTGTAGCTCATCAGGCTTTATATACATTAACTAATTTAAAATGTCAACTTCAAGGTGAGAGGTACAACAAATAGGAAGCACTTTAAACGGAGAAGATGAAATAGGTCTTAAAGGTACATTCATTGTGTTTCATAAAATTTTGGTTGGCTTAAATACGTTCCAACACACCATATGTGCTGTTTACAATACAAACAAATTCACTCAGCTTGCATATTCATCCCCAATCGCCAAATATATCATAAATACTAGTTTCAAATTAAAATCTAGTAACATCATTATTCATGTGCAGAAACTGAAAGTACACGTCCTATTTACATTCACAGCACTTATATGACATGTTGAACATTATCAACCCAAAGTTGTTATTTTGTCTGGTTTAAATAAGATTCCAAAATTACGTTTTACTCATTGGCGCGCGCCACACGCGGTGCATTGTCTGGTTTTCGATAAAAAATCGATACTTTTACCTTCATATCGTCAATATACTAAGTCGAGTATCATCAGAAAGGTAGTTTTCGGTAACAGTTGGTACATCTCGATAAAATAAGACCATTTATAACGTTTGGCATATTTGACCCCCAACAACACAATGGATGTACCTTTAAGGTTCTTACCCCTCTGACCTATCTTTGAGGCCAGGGATAAAATCCCTTACAAACAAGAAGTTGTCACTAAGGTGACATGATCCCCCGCCGCAAATTAATACTTCAAAATGGAAAAAATAATGTCAAGATCAGCAAAATCGACTGTCAAACATGTCGAAAAAGTCAAAGTTCCACTGTGACCTTGAGAATAATGTCAAGGTCACAAAAATCTAATCAGCCCTTTGTCTTCCCAAGCAGATGCTTGGTGTAAGAATTTCGGTGATTGGTTCTTGAGATATCCCGCTGACAAGCTTTACATGTTCATTAACATGTTGAAAAATTCAAAGTTCCACTGTGACCTTGAAAATAATGCTATCGTCACCAAAATCTAATCAGCCCTTTGTCTTTCCTTGGAGAAGCTATGTGTAAAATATGAATGAATGGTTCTTGAGATATCCCGCTGACAAAGTCTCGTTGTGACCTTGAAATGAAGGTCAAGGTCACAAACCTCTGTAGGAACATTATTCTTCCTATGATGAACCCATATGCAAAATATGAAAAGAATCCAGTGAATAGTATTTGAGTTATTCTATTTCGTACGGACATACACAGTCGAATACTATATCCCCTGCTTCGCGCTAAACGCTGCGGGGGATAATAAAGTTTTTAAATAAGTTTCTTTTAAATTACCTCCCTTTCAAGGGCACATAAAATCTCAAGATGAAAATAGCTTTTCAGGTCATGACCTCTGTGACCTATATTTGGGGGCGCAGGATCATGAAATCTACAACTTAGCATCTCCATTAGTCAAGGAGTCTGCACACAACTTTTCAGCTCTCTAGACCTTATGGAACTGGAGAAGAAGATGAAAATATGTTTTTGAGGTTGTGACCCCTGTGACCCTAATTGAGGTCACGGGATCACAAAATCTAAAATTTTGAATCCCCATTAGCCAAGGAGTCTGCACACAACTTTTTAGTATCTAGACCTTTTGGAACTAGAGAATAAGGTAAAAATATCTCAACTAATACATTTACCAAGTCTACAATTTTGAATTTCCTTTGGCAAAGGAGTCTGTACACAACATTTCAGCTTGCTTGAGTTTTTTGTACTGGAGAAGAAGATCAAAGGTTTTCAGGTCATGACCTCTGTGACCCACATTTGGGGGTCACAGGGTCACCAAATCTACAACTGAAGAAGAAGATGAAAATAGGTTTTTAAGGTTGTTAACCCTGTGACCCTATTTTTGGTCACAGAGTCACGAAATCTAAATTTTAGAATCCCCATTGGCCAAGTCTGCACACAACTTTTCAGCTCGTTAGACCTTTAGGAACTAGAAAAGAAGATGAAAATAGGTGTTTAAGGTTGTGACCCTATTTGGAGTCAGGGGGGTCACTTTATCTACAATATAGGATCCCCATTGTGACCCCTGTGACACTATTAGGGGGCACAAGGACACGAAATTTACAATTTAAAAAAATTATAGACAAAATTTGGCATTTATTTTAAAAACTCACTGATAAAATGGAATTGTTGATTTTCAGGCTTTTCAATAAAATGGGACATGTTTTTACAAACTTTTACTAAAAAAAACAGCATCCCCATTGACTAAAGAGTCCGCACACAATATTACAGCCTTCTAGGTATATTTGTTCTGGAGAAGAAGATGCAAATAGCTTGTTCAAGTCATAGCCTGTGAGGACTTTATTTGGGGCCCAAAGGACACTAAATCTACAATTTAGAATCCCCATTGGCCAAATAGTCTGCACAAAATATCATAGCCTTCTAGGTATATTTGTTCTGGAGAAGAAGATGAAAATGGGTTTTTAGGTCATGGCCTGTGAGGCCTTTATTTTGGGCCTGAGAGTCACCAAATCGAACAAACCTTTATAGGTTCCAGATTCTTTGAAGAGGATCCTCCTTGGAGTACTTATTGCACAAAATCGGTAATTTTAGGTTTTTGACAGGTTGTAACTATTTTTTCCACGTAAAAAATGATTAAAAACTAAAAAATCGTGATTTGGGCCACCCCTCTTGAGCCCCAACCCTGGTGGTTGCTATGCAGCCAAGGGCAGATACTCTATTCTCACCACTTTTCAATCCGGTCAGAGTCCGACTGAATAAGGGGAGGAGGGAGGCCCTACCCCAAAGAGGATCCTCTTCAAAGAATCTGGAACCCTATACAGGTTTGTTCGATTCTTTTTTTCAGAAGGATCCTCCTTGGGGTACTTATAGTCTTATAGTCTATAAAATAGACTCCCAAAGACAGAGTCAAAGGCAGTGGCATTCATGCAGTCTGCAAAAGTAAGCACATAGAATAGAGGTATAACTCACCCAAAGTACTGGTCTGTATCCACCATGGAGGTATCGCGACCCTGACCTAGGGATTACTGACGGCTGGGCCGCCTAGACAGGCCTGAAACCGAATGAGCAGTCTGATACTGACCCGGTCCCTGTGAAAGACTGTCAGGTCGGGGTCAGCGGACATAGCATGGATGTCGCCTACCCGCCACCGCCACCAGGAAACAGCTGTCTTCCAGGTCTGTAACTGGAGTGATGGGTCGAGACGTCCCTAAATCTACGGCCTGAGATCCATTCTAGGATGATGGATAGGTCCCACACAGGGCTGATCCGTCTAAAAGGAAGCCGAATCCTGTCCACACCTGCTAGAAATAGCTGGACCAGTGGATGGGCACCCAAAAAAGCACGGTCCACCGGGACATAGAAGCTGAAATAGCGATGGAATATCCTCTAACTGTTGATGAGGCGTACCACCACTAAATCTGCAGAAAAGGGATTGAGGACGTCCCTATCTGCACACCAGCGTGTATAGCAGGTCCACCTATCTTCGTACTGAACGTTTGTCAAATCCCTCTTCGAAGCCAGTATTGTGTATGCAACTCGTGCAGGAATACGGCTGTTCTGGAGGCGATTCTGGACAAATGCCAGGCCACCCATGGGGTTGCGATAGGGGGCTCGTCCTGGGACACAAGTCCTGGTCGAATCAGAAAACAAGAAACCCGAGTACCTAGAAGCACTAGCAGACGTTTATTGTCCACCCCTGGTAAGTAAACAGGCAGTACCATGGTGTCGACCTGGTCGAACCATAGAAGGAATTGCCATGTTTCCTCCAGGAGGGTTTGGGAGACTGTACCGCCCTGTTTGAGGATGTATGTCATGGCGGTCCTTTTGTCCATCTGGAGTCGGACCACCTGACCCTCCACCTGATCCCTCAGGCAGTACAAGACCAGTCTGACCGCCCTGAGTTCTAGCACATTGATGTGCGACTGTGTTTGGGCCTGTGACTACAGGCCCGAGACAGTGCGAGATCCCAGAACCCGGCCCCATCCCATAAGGGAGGCGTCGGTCGGCACCGGGGACTGCAAGGGTCAACCCTGAGTCAGGTGATCGACATTGGTCCACCATTGAAGGTGTGGCAAGACCCACTCCAGAATGACGATCAGCTTCTCGTAAGAGTCCGAGTGGGACCATAGACCCGCCAAAGCTTGGGTCTCATGCGGAGCTGGGACCTCCACACCATGTCTACTGTCGCAGCCATGACTCCTAAGAGCTGCAGCCAGACCCAAGGTGTTCGAAGTGACTTGAGCCCACGCTTTGTGAAACCTTGTTAATCAGCCGCCAACAGGGATGTGTCCCAATAAGCAATAGGTGTCAGTCTCCGGCGGCACTAGGGCCCCCGGAACTTGGGACTCCCCTAGCGGCACGGCGGGAGCTAGGAGGCCGTGTTCCTCTGCTTGCCGGATGACTGATGGGATTTCCCGCCTCGCTTCTTGGGACCCATGCCCCTACCCCCAGCCTGTGGATGCAAAGAAGTTGTCATCCAAGACTGTTTCCCCATCGGCGCTGAGGACTGGGCAGGCGGCAAGTCGGACTTCGGCTTACACATGGAGTCTGTGACCTGAACGGTAAGAACCTTGGAGGTGTCCCGACAGGTCGTTACGATGTCCGTGGTGTCCCTTAGTACCTGCTGAGCCCCCGGAAAGAGTGTGGAGCCTATCTGGAAAGAAAGGATCAGCAGGGACTTTTGGGTTGAGGGCATCCATTTTTACACCGACTGACCACCAAGAATTACCCGTAACTCCAACTTTGTGGCTAGCTGTGGAGGGGGGGTGGGGGGTGGGGTGGGGGGGGGGGGGGGGATGTTTGACGGGGAGTCTAGGAGTTTGATGTCCTTGCCTGTCCGTCTTCGACCTGGCCTTGGGGGTGATAGTCTGCAGTGTCCTATCTAGAACTGGAAAGCAAGGGGGGATTTGTCCCCCCTTCATGTTGAAAATAGGGGGGATTTGAAAACACAAGGGGGGAATATTGATTTCTCCCAAATTGTTTACATTTTCATATATGTACTGTCTTCACCTTATCACTGTAAATAAAAACAAAGAATATGAAATGTGTGTTTTCTGGTTCTTTAATCCTGCAACATGAACTAAAAATAAGACTCTCATTCACTTACAATTCTTGGATTCACATACAAATATCATTAATCATGGAAATCATCAGCAATAATTTTCGTCTGCATGTGATGGTAATGTAATTTCGAAACCAAAACTAAAACGAAGTAAATTTCTTAAAATAATCTATGAAAATGAAGGTAAAAACGATACAAGATGTGTTTGTTAAACATGGATGCCCCTGGATATACCAAAATTATGGCCAAGGTTAAAGTTTTCTGAATATTGACCTCATCACAAGGTATGCACATGCAAAGTATGAAAGCCGTAGCTCTGAGCAATCTAAAGTTATGGCCAAGGTTAAAGTTTTCTGAAGATGTCCACTGCCGCAAGGTCATGGTCACAAGGTCAAATATGATGACCTCATCTGAAGGTCTCATCACAAACTCTTAACCCTTAACTTGCGAATCCCGTAATTATCCGGGAGAGCTATAAGCAAGTCATAGGTGTCCAGTTACGGGTCCCGGATCCAGAACTTAGAATAATTCCACGGCCGTCTCTCAGTTTGCGAGCCATGACAACGGGTCCCGAGTTGATTGTCTCCGGGAGTCGCTCCATAAGAATGGCTGTATTTATGCTCCGTGGCCCGCCATGAGAATGAAGCTTTGATCAGTGTCTGGTCGGAATGTCCAGCAAAATTCACACCAATTTGCGTGTACATTGTTGACCCGTAATGCATCAATAATTAGCTTTACAAAAGGCCAATTTTGTCGGGCTTCGCCCCCAAGCCTAATTTCATTTGGGGCTATTTTCACCCACGTGTTTGCATTGCCTCGGTTTTGCCTCGCCCATACCTGCTATCTGCCTCGCATCTAGCGAGACGGGAACAAAATCGGTAACTCGCCTTACTCCCGCACTTCATATCATGTGAGCGAATTATTTGTTTTCAAAAAATAATACGGCAAAATAAAGGGGAAAGAATGGACTACATTCCCATATAAAATTAGCAAATGTCAAAAAAATAATAAAGACACAGCAAGGGCAGTGAAAGGTCATGTTTACACTTCATAAATATTGAAACAATCAGCGATTTTCACAACTTCTTACACATTTATCACGGCTAAAATACAGAATGCATTTTCATAATTTTGATATCACAATAAACCGAAAAGAATAATCTTTTATTCCATATAAAATGCGCATATTTATTCACAGAAATAAAGATACAATTTTACCTTTCCGAGAGGCATGTGAAACCAAACGGCACACAAACTAATCAACATATTTTCATCAGTTATGGTTCGAGGTTAGCGTTTATTTGAAAGGTCGAACAACATAACCATATTTGGGTTGACATGTGCTTATTTGTCAACTGGTTCCAAAGTTATGGCCAAGGTTAAATTTTTCTGAAAATGTCCATTGCGGCAAGGTCAAGGTCACAAGGTCAAATATGATGACCTCATCTGAAAGGTCTCATCACAAGGTATGCACATGCCAAGTATGAAAGCCCTAGCTCTGAGCAATCTTAACCCTTAACTTGCGGGTCCCGGAATTATCCGGGCGGACTATAAGCGATTTACAGGTACCTCAATACGGATCCCGGATCGCTTACTTAGAAGAATTTACAGCTGTCTCGCTACTTTGCTAGACCTGACAATGGGTCCCGAGTCGATTGTGTCCGCGAGCCGCTCCATGAGAATGGCTGTATTTTTACCTCCGCGGCCGCCATGAGAATAAAGCTTTGTTCAGTGTCTGGTCGGAACGTCCAGCAAAATTCACACCAATTTGCGTGTGCATTGTTGACCCGTAACGCATCGACCAATTTTGTCCTGCTTCGCTCCGATGGCTACACTGCCCGGCGGCTAATTATCGCCTAAGTGTCTGCACTGCCCCGGGATGAGATAGGCCCGTACATGCTTATCTGTCTCGCATCCCGCCACATGGGCAAATAGCCTCTAATTACGGGAAGATATTGCGATAAGCTACCTTTCTCTCGCACTTCGTATCATATGAACCAATTGGTTGTTTTTAATCTTTTTTATACCAAAATAAAGAGGAAAGAATGGCCTTTATTCCCATATAAAAATCGCAATTGCGCTAAAAAAAAAATAATACAGCAATCGCACAGAGATAGGCGACTTTCGCACTTTTGAATTTTTAGACATGTGGCGCATTTACCCCAACATGCCTCGGCGCTCTATTTCTAAGAAACTACTTGGGCTATTTTCATAATTTTTTTATCAGTATATATGGAAAATAATTGTCTTCAATTCCATATAAAATACGTGTATTTTCGGCAATAACTTTTGATGCGCCAAGTGTTGCACAGAAGGTGATATTTGGCTTTGAATATGTGGCGCTCTCAGCATATATCATCATTACGGGCTTTATAACTTTTGAACCGCAAGTCCGATTTTTTTCATTTTTACATCATTGTAAAGAGGAAAACATTGTCTTCATTTCAATATAAAATGCGCATTTTATTTATTTATTTTTTTTTTAGGTACAGAAGCTTCGTGTTATTCCGATGTGTGAAGGTTTCTGCTATATATGTCGAGAGTGCATGCATGGGAACCCGGCATGGGAACCCATTCCCAATAGAATCCGGGGTTCGTCCCACAGGATTGTTCCTCGGAGTCTCTCGTTCTCAAAAGAGAACATGGGAAACCTGTCCCGCGATTGAAACCGGCGTCCGCCGCGGAAGATGGGGACGGAAATTCCCGGAGAGCATGGGAGTATGCTACCATGGGTCCGGTCTCCGCCTCGAGAGACCGTTCCTTGGATGCTCTGCTTCTCGAAAAGAGAAGTCATTCAGCAACTGACAACCCGAGCTTCCCTGACTTAGTAGTATATTTTCCGGGCCTCGCGCCCGGTGCTACACGTCGCCGTGGAAATCAGAAAATGGTCCATTTGACATCGGCGCAATGTCAGAAGCCGTCGGCGCTTGCGCCGGGAGGTTCTGAAACTGGCAAATGAACGTCCATGAAGCTCACATTCATTATCTCTGTATGTTTATTGTCTCTAATCACATGTTATATCTTGCATACATCTAACGCATTTTCAATCATTTACAGGTTGAAGCAGAATGCTGCGCGGACGTGGACGCAAGGCCCTGCGACGGCCTAGGGCGTTGCATACTAGGACACGCAGCTTTGAAGCCGTTTCAAGCGACGACAACTTCATCAACGAGATCCATGCTGATGCAGCCTCTGATATGGAGTCAACTGACAGTGATAATAGCAGTGGTTTAGACAGTGATGATGCATATGATCGGGACACTGTAATAGATAGTGAACATGGTGACACAGATGGTCTGAGTGATGTAGAGACAGAGATTGTCAGAAAGATTCTAGCCGCCGGTAATTCCACCGAAGAAGACTTTAGTGGTTTTGAGGAGGAGTTTGCCGACATACCACAATATAATCAAGATAATTCACAGACGTTTGATGAGTGGGTGGATGGTCCGCGGCCACGTGTAAACTTGCCTTTCACTGGTCAAACTGGGTTGCGCCAGTTCATAGAACTTCCTGAGAACCCTGAACCTATTGACTTTTTCAATTTGTTTATACATGATGATGACTATCAGGATATGGCAACGGAAACCAATAGATATTTCAAACAAGCAATGGAGGACAAAATTCTAAGACCCCGTTCAAGAATGCAACAGTGGCAAGACACCAATGCAGAAGAGATGAAGGTATTTGTAGCCATGACAATAGCCATGTCATTAGTTGTGCAGAGAAACTTTGCTGAGGACTGGTCAACAAGTGATGTTACCTCAACGCCTTTCTTCGCCAAGTGCATGCCCGAGACAGGTTTTGGCTTCTTATAACCTACCTACATTTGTCTGACAACAACAGGATGCTGGGCCGTAACACCCCGTGCTTTTCACCAATAAATAAACTGGGACACTTGTGTAACCGGATAGTTCAGCGTTTTTCAAGAGTGTATAAGTCGCATCAAAACATTTCAGTCGACGAGGGCATGGTGCCCTGGAAAGGTAACTTATCTTTCAAAGTTTATCTTCCCGACAAGCCTAAGAAGTATGGGATAAAGGCTTTCATGTTGTGTGACTCGCACAACGGATAATTTTGCAAGTTCAAACTCTACACTGGAAAAACGAATGAACCGGTTTCTGAAGGTGGCAAAACTTATGATGTAGTCATGGACTTGGTGAACGACTACGTTGGACAGGGGCATCACATCTTTATGGACAACTACTATTCGTCCATAAATCTGTACATAAATTTGTGGGAGCGGGGAATCGGTGCCACGGGGACGTTGAGAGCCAATCGAAAGGGACTTCCTGATTCAGTCAAGAAGCCTAAAAAGAAAGCCAAGCAAGGGGACACGACAGTTTCTCACAACCATGGCCTATTCGTTCTTCGCTACGAAGATAGAAAATCAGTCCTTCTCATGTCTACTGTTGAAGATACAGAACTTGAACAAACAGGGAAGAAGAACCGGGCAACAGGGGAACCAGTTCTCAAGCCGCGCATTGTAACAGCGTACAACAAGTACATGGGAGGTGTTGATCGGGCCGACCAGATGTTGTCGTACACGCCGTTCCGAGTGAAAACCCTGAAGTTGTGGAAACGGGTTTGGTTTCACGTTCTCAACGTTGCCTTGTTGAACTCTTATATCGTTTATAAAGAATATAGCAAAGATAAACCTCTAAAAACAAGTCGGGAATAAGGGAAGGCTTTGGCGCAACATATAGTAACATTTGCGGACAAGGAACAAGTTCAATCACTGTGCAGACGTCCCCGTGGTCGGCCGAGCACGAGCGACGAGAGTGTCACTCGGCTTCATGGACGTCACTTTCCAACGAAGATTGAGCCTGTCGGAAGGAAGAAAAACGTCACAAGGATGTGTGTGGTATGCTCTAAGGCAAAACGCGCCGTCCTCGCAAAACAGATAGAAGAAGGCAATGCGCCAGCAAGGAAGAAAAAACGAGTAGGCAGAGAGTCTTCTTATGAATGTACAGATTGTAATGTTTCTCTGTGCGCCGCACCATGCTTCAAACTGTACCACACCGCCACTGACTATTCCAGGGCTTACATCACTGCCACGGAAAAAGAAAGAAATGAAGACGGGAATGAAGAAGAGGAAAGTAATTGAATTGAAAGTAAAGAGAGCCGAAGTGTGGACACCAGTATATAAACATTATATACAAATTAAAGCTGTTCTGCGCACTACCGCAGGTAAATATTGTGTATATTTGTACATAAAATGCATTGTAATTTCATTGTAATACATGTCATTGCAAATAAAATATTTTTTATTTTATCAAAGAGACAGAGAAAGTGAATGCGAGCTTTCATTGGAAGTTCAGCCAGAACCGCATCATAAAAAACACCCATAAATGCTGAACCGGGTGGCCGATTTTCATAAAACTTACATGGGGTAAAGAGGAAAGATTCGGCTTTGATTCAATATGAAATTTACACATGCGCACGAAAAACTAAAGTTGCGGCACGTGCCCCGATATGCGCGAGAGTCAAAAAGTTGCCTCAAAGTACCGAGGGTACCTTCATTTGGCATGTTATAGCTTCCGAACGAAGTTGCACATTTTTTTGCTTTTTACATCATCGTAAAGAGCAAGAAATTGTCTTCAATTCCATGTATCATATGTATATGCGCAGCGAAAAATAAACATGCGGCAAGTGATGCGCCAGATGTCGCAAAAAGTTAGTTTTTCAAAATTGAATTCTCTAAGTACTGGGGGTGCCTTCCTTACGTTCTCCATATATTGTTAACCATTTGACGTATTCCAATAATTTTTATATCATTGTAAAGAGGAATAAATTGTCTTCAAGTACATACGTGTTTCGCATGCGAGTAAAAACATTTACGATTTTATAAAGCTGGAAATAAAGACAAAGCCAAACAGCGCGCAACATGTATTGCGTTCGCCGCGGTGATAAGTGTATGCTGTGCTCATTAGTACCCATTAGTTCCACGCGCGCTCGGCTCCTGGCACCCTCGAGGAGGTCTTGAGGAGGTAACGGTACTGTCATTAGCCCAGTCCCGGGGGACCAAGCGGTGCCAGTAACTTGGTGTGCGTCGGGACGCATTCACGTGGTACTGTCGGGGTAGCGTCACTCTCCTTTCTTTGGTTATATTTTCTGAACCATAGGTCGTATTCTAATAATTTATATGTCATTGTAAAGAGGAATAAATTGTCTACAAGTACATATAAAATTCGCAATATGAGCGCTCAGGAGTTTTGATTTCATAAAGCTGAACATATAGACAAACTTTAGATGACAATAGAATTATAACCAAAGGTCGCATTCTAATAATTTTTATATCATTGTAAAGACAAACATCTGGTCTTCACATCCATATATAAATTTCAGTAGCGCGCTCCAAATTTACGATGTTATAAGGCCCGGATTAAAGACAATCTTTACAAAGTCATAGAAAAGTAAAGAAAAATCGTAAAAAAAATAATTCAAAGTCGCGGGTATGAAGTAAACATTTGTGTACGGGTGCCGCGACTTGAATTTGTATTGAACGCCCGTATATTGCCCGTATTCGCCATGTAGATGCGGTATACTTCGTAAAAACGGTACCGGAATCGCCGCCTGGAAATTCCGCCAGCAGAGCTCGTTAGTGCCTAAGCTCAAAGTACTGCTGCGAGCTGCGAGCCTGTAAATTCCGCCACAGGGGCTAAAAATCAAAGGCGCGTGACATTTTTGATGCTGAAAAACGGTCAGCCAAAAAGTCGTCAGCCAAAAAGAGGCCCTCTTCCACTATTTCTATGGCCCGATGAGCAGCCCTTTCGCCCGGGGCCCCAAGAACCAAGAGGTTTCTCTGGTGGCGCTTTCAGAGTCAAGGCCTCCTTCGGTAGAGGCGGTTTCCGTGGCAACTCTTCCAGAGGCAGAGGTGGTCAACCCGGACAAAACAGGAAGAACAGTTACAGGGCGATTACATGATCAAACTGGACCTTTCAGAAGCATATTTCAGCGTCCCAGTGGCATCGCACCTGAAAAGGTTTCTCCGATTTCAGTGGAAGGGTTTCAATTACCAATTCCGTTGTTTACCCTTCGGTCTGGCCCCGGCTCATTACGGGACAATGATGCCACTGCCAGACCCCTGTCTAAAGGAACTGGAATGGTGGGTGAACAACCTGTCCAGTTTCAATGGCAAACCAATCTTTGTTGCTCATCCAGACATGTCTTTACAGACGGATGCGTAAAAGATGGGGTGGGGGGCAATCTGTGGGACATCGTCCACAGGCGGCCGATGGTCAGAGGAAGAGCAGACCATGCATATCAATGCACTGGAGTTGAAGGCAGTGCACTTGGCTCTCCTTACCTTTTGCAAGGACAAGAAAGACCTTTCCATACTAGTACAGGTAGACAACCTGACAGCAATGTCATACATAAATCGGTTGCGAGGGACCAAATCTCATCCAGATTACAAAACAGATCTTGGAATTCTGTCTTCGAAACAATCTCTCCCTTGCAGCAGTTTACCTGCCGGGGATAGAGAACATTCATGCGGACTGGGAGTCTGGACACGAATGGAAATTGAACCAGACCTTGTTCTTGCAGTGCAACAGCACACTAGGCCCATTCACGATAGATCTGTTTGCCTCGAGACTAACTTTCCAGTTGAAACCCTTTTGCAGCTGGAAACCCGACCCCCTTGCGGAGTCGACAGATGCATTCCAAATTCCTTGGAACAAAGGGATACCTTACGCCTTTCCCCTCTTTTCACTGATAGGCAGATGCCTTTGGAAAGTAAGGAGGGAGGGGGCGGAGATAGTACTGGTAGCCTCAGTCTGGCAGAGCCAAGCTTGGTATCCGCTTCTACTGGAGATGGCAGTGGCTTACCCAATCCTTCTTCCTCAGTCAGTGAACTTGCTGAGTTCCCCATAAAACCTCCCACACCCACTAGTGGAAAACAAAAGTCTTCTTCTAGCGGTCTGGAGGGTTTCAGGGAGGGAGTCAAGACAAGAGGCGTTCGGACGAAACTGCTCGACTCCTCACAAACCAATGGAGACCAGGTACTCAAGGCGCTTACAATGCTTCCTGGAACAAGTGGACTAGCTGGTGTGATGAAAGGGGTATTAATCCCTTTTCAGCCCCTGTGGAGTCTATCCTAGATTTCCTCTCTTCCTTGTATAGTAGCAATTTCAAGTACAGGACTATCAATACTGCCAGATCAGCACTTTCGGCCTTCCATCCATCAGTGGAAGGTTTTGCAGTGGGTCAGCACCCCTTGATCAAGAAACTGATGACAGGGATTTTCAACCAAATTCAACCTCAACCAAAATATACAGCAGTTTGGGAGGTAGACAGTCTTGAACTACCTGAAAACATTGTCTGAAAACAGCTTGCTTTCAGACAAGATCTTATCTGAGAAATTGGCTATACTGCTGATGTTAACTTCTGCCAGTCGTTCGTCTCTAGATACCAACCACATGCTAGACATGGGAGAAAAGGTGGTGTTTGACCTCGTCAAACCGTCCAAGGTGACTAAAAGTGGGTTCAAACCTTCTTCTCTAACATTCAGAACTTATGATCAAGATCAAGCAGTTTGTGTAGTTAATTGCCTCAGAGTATATCTACAAAGGACAAAGTCTTGGAGAGATTCTGACAGATCTAGACTCCTTTTGAGCTTTGTCAAACCGCACAAACCTATCTCACCGGCAACGATTGCTAGAGGGGTAATAGGTGTCATGAGTTCGGCAGGAATTGTCACATCACACTACAAGGCTCACTCAGTTTGAGGTGCCAGTACATCAAAAGCATTCACCAAAGGGGCTTCAGTCTCAGATATACTGAAGATGGGAAATTGGACAAATGCTTCCACTTTCAGAAAATTTCAGAAGACACTACAGAAAACAGTTGTATCTAAAAAATTCTTGATATTTGAGAAGCTTTAAACTACCATATCATATATCTACCATGTTTGTAAGGTGAAATTTAAAGTTTCACAAGCACACGTAGTGTGCGAAGTGAAGTTATAATTTCATTAGTAAACATGGTAGATATGACAACCCACCCAGTTATTAAAATAAGTCTGTAAAGAATAATGCTCTTAACAGTTTCTCCCATTTTCTGAAATAATGAAATGGAAATAGGTATGTGTGTAAAGATATAAAGATATATTATTGATCTATCAATACATTCTGAATGGGGTAGACAGAGGATCTAATGAAATCGTTGTATTTCAGATGAACTGCTGCTCTGCAGGATGGCTGACTGAGGTCCAGGAGCCTCGACTCCCAATTTATTGTGTTCCGATCTTCGATGTTCTGCGCTGATGTTTGATTTCTGTGCTGATGTTTGATGTTCCGCGTCTGGCTGAGACGCCTGATGTTCTGAAGTTCCGATGTTTCTAATTACGGGTTTACTTTCGCGCATTCCGTCCATGTACATGTGCACATGAATCTGAAAGAATAAACAATATTCAGATAAAAACACTTGTTATCATTTCGGCCCTTATCAAGAAGGGCTTCTGGGTACGTTATTTTGCGAGATCTTGCGTAGCGAGATTTCAAGCTTTTAAAGATGGCCGACTTCCGTATTTCATGATGAAGATACCATATCATATCTACCATGTTAACTAATGAAATTATAACTTCACTTCACACACTATGTGTGCTTGTGAAATTTTAAATTTAGAATCCCCATTGGCCAAAGAGTTTGTACATTAAACATTTCAGCTTTCTAGAGCTTTTGGGACTGGAGAAAAAGATGAAAAATGCTTTTTAGGTTTTGACCCCTGTGGCCCTTATTTGGGGTCACAGGGTTACCAAATCAACAATTTAGAATGCTCTTCAGTCAAGGAGTTTGTTCATAAAATTTCAACTCTCTTGAGTCATTGGTTCTGGAGAAGAAGATGAAAATAGCTTTTTAGGTTATGACCCCTTTGGCCCTTATTTGGAGTCACAGGGTCACACAATCTACAATTTAGAATCCCCATTGCCCAAGGAGTCTGTATACAAAATTTCAGCTCCCTAGACCCAGTATATAGTTCTGGAGAAGAAGTCGAAAAAGCGAAAAGTTTACGGACGGATGCCATGCCATGCCATAAGCCCATTGGGCCTTTCAGGTCTGATGAGCTAAAAGGAAAAAGGTAGGAATATTTGTAGCATTTAATGTACAAAATAACTATGCGCGACGGTATGCGCTATGATATTTTTACGAGGCGCGATTTGATATTTTTTAGCGTGAATCGTGCAATGGCGCGTCCTACATTGGACACATATATTATATATAATGTAGAAATTCAAATCAGTTTTCAACAGTGTCATGGTGTGTCACTAAAACGTTGTTTCATGCTCGTGCAATTTTCAAGTGACTGCTTGCTTTGTTGTTGTGAGTTGAGCACTTTCCCATTTTGTAACAAGGCAAAACTGCACAAAACCACTCTGGTTTTTGTAATTTGCTTATATATATATATATATAAAAAATATTTATTTATATATATATTAATAACATGGGGAGATGCAATGTAATTGTTTATGTGTAATAAACATGCATGCAAATCAACAAAAGCAGAGGCGAATGGCGAGATAAAAATGCGAAGTACAAAAAGTAAACAAGCATGGCCACATTGCTACCTGAAAACAATAGATCATGTAATGTGACTAAATAACTTGCATGCCAGTTAGGACGATTACTATCCCGAAGGAAAAAGAAATTGAAACCCCCAATACATAAATATAAAAGTGGAAAGTCCATATAAAGCAAACCAAAACGATCAAAGAACTTTCGATCGAAGAAGATGGCCGCCATCTTGGAACGGCTTTCCCGCAAACATGTGGGAAATGCAAAGTTACAATTATAGCTAAAATATTGCTAGAAATGCGAAGCCATTCAACCCTACTGAAAGAATGTAGAAGTTACCACGCATACAGATTCTTTCTGGGCCATTTTCTTCGTAATAAAATATTTCTAGAAACTGCGATTCTTTGAGCAAAACTTCGTGGGTCTCTCCAGATTGAAAAGTGGTGAGAATAGAGTTATCTGCCCTTGGCTGCATAATAAGCAACCACCAGGGTTGGTGCTCAAGAGGGATGGCCCAAAGTACGATTTTTTAGTCCCTTCATCATTTTTTAATCTGAATAATAAGGTGATAACACATCAGTTTGCATGTCTGTCAGTGATAATTCCTTTCAAAACCAATATAAGAAGTTAAGAACATATACAGTTGACTAACAGCAATATGAATGTGTAACTATTAAGAGATGGTTTATCCCCCTGGCTCCACATAAGTTGATTAGTTTATGCAGTGAAAATGATTGCATGAATAATGTTGTATGCATGCATGAAGTTAATTTTGAATGACTAAAAATAGAGCCATGGACTCTGTAACTCATCATGATTTCATTTATGTACTATGTAAGGCGATTTTTATTTTATTTTATGGTTTACGGGGCCGCCGACCCTAAAAACGAACAAATCTGAAAAAAATTAAATTTTTCATAAGGCCCATATTATTTTACCGCCGATAGTTACATTTGTGTATACAATTAAATCTGTAATAAAAAAAACCTGCAAATTATTGACCCTTTGTATATTCCCGTATATTGAGCTCCAAACATCGCAGTTTATCCCTGTAGCGAGTTTCAGAAACCTCGTTTACATGCTTTATCTTTATACATTGTATATGGCTTATCGAGTTTGTGTGTCGTGTGCATAAACACACCCTGTTTTTCTACCGGGTTTTCAAAAAATAAAATAAAAATAAAAATTTAAAGCAATGTAACAAAATAAACATTAAAAGTAAAATATAAACTCATAAAATATCCACTCATAATGCAGCAAGATTAATTTGGGAAGACAGTCAGTTTTTTTGTAGCAAAAATATTGTTGAAATCAAATCTACCACGTGCGCTGGTCACGACAAGACGTACTAATCGATAAATGAGCGGTGAAATATTGTTCACACTTCCTAACTTATTCAGTTAGTAATGACAAATTTATCAAGAATAATGCTATATAATCAATATTTACTGATTATAAGTCTTGCTAAAACCTAATAAGTAATATAATAGAACTACAAAATTGTCAAATCCTACCTGAAAATGTGTTTTCACTGTTATCGGATAGAATAGCAATGAGATTGCCCGACCACGTGTTTTGATTTTCACATCAATTAATTTCACGTAACTAACACCCTGCATATTTTGACCTCAAAGTCAAATAACCAAGTTTTATGTGACAATTTAAAGTCTGATTTATTAATTACATTATCAAATTGTGACAACGTAAATTTTCTTTAGTCTACTGTGCAACCGGAAACAAAACATATTGCTTTTCCTGGAATATGTTTATGTACGGTGAAAGGTTAGCCAATCAAATGTCTCAGATGTCGTAAACAAGGTCAAAGGTGAAACTAGGTCACCCTTTGTAACAAATATATCGCAGGATAGATTTCTATCACCGTAGAGACTAGTAATTGTTTTACGGGACTTGGTTGCATGATATGATATATTTCTGTCATTTGATAAGCATTTTGATGAAAATATAAATTTGAACCAAGAGGCATAAGCTATTTTCTAAGATTCAATTCCAACAGTATTTTTTTAATTGGAAAATGAAACAAACGTAAAACAGTGGATTTTATTACCAGTACAGTACAGTGCTTGCTTAATTCAGGAATGTTTGGGTTTGTACTCAGCATTTATACCATCAACATGTTAGTTTAAAATTTAAAACCGTGACAGTTAATTAAAACTGTCAATTTGCATTGGTTAATATCATGAAAGACAGCAATACAATAATTACAGATAATTTGCAAATTTTGAATTGAATTTATTTATAAATAAACTAAATTCTTCAATTAAAATAAACAAAGAATGTGCTGCATTGATTTAAAAGAGAAAATGTTTTTGTAAAATGATTAAAATAGTGAAAAAGTAAATCTTTGTTGATCGGTAAAACGACGGTGGGGCGATGTTGGAACCTTGAAACCAGGTAGATCTACCTGGTTGGACCAAATGAAACTTGGCATGTCTGGGTTTATCGAGTCTGTGTGTCATGTGCAAAAAGCACTGGCTTTTTTTATTTTTACCCTCCCGACTGACACTTTTTTAAAGTCTAGATAAAATAATTCTGGAAAGGGAATTTTAATTTTTTTTTTTTTTCGACCACCGACTTTTTTATTTCATCAAAAATTTCCGTAAACCATAACATTAAAAAAAAATGGCCTAAGGTTAAATATTTAAGTTATCTCAAGTAATACATTGTTTACAAGCAAAAGATTGGTTCTTAGAAATCTACAATTTAGAATCCCCATTACCCAAGGAGTCTGCACACAACTTTTCAGCTCTCTAGACCTATTGGAACTGGAGAAGAAGATGAAAATAGGTTTTTAAGGTTGTGACCCTTGTGGGGTCACAAAATCTACAATTTAGAATCCTCATTTGAGGCCTCAGGGTCAACAAATCTACAATTGAATATCCATTGGCTAAAGAGTCTGAAAACAATATTACAGTCTTCTGGTTATATTTGTTCTGGAGAAGAAGATGAAAATTGTTTTTTTGGTCATTGCCTGTGAGGCCTTTATTTTGGGCCCAAGGGTCACCAAATCTACAATTTAGAATCCCCATTAACCAAGGAGTCTGCACATAAAATTTCAGCTGTCTAGAGTTTTTGGTTCTGGACTAAGCCGAAAAAGCAAAAAGTTTAGATGGACGGAAAGAGGGAAAAACGGACGGATGACATAGGACGCCATGGATTGCCATAAGCCCATAGGGCCTTTCAGGCCTGATGAGCTTAAAATCTAAATATTTTTAATTCTGGGTAGGTTATGTCCTTTAAGCTTAGAACAAACATGCCAGATGTTGAGGTCTCTGGATCAAACTATTATGCATGCTGGATGGGTGCATTTATGTTATTTCTGATGCTAGATACTTTGAATTTTTATCAAACCAAAACTTTGGCTTCCAAGCAGTATTCATTTCAGAAGAGAATATTGTTTTTGTCAAACTTTGATCCCCTAAGTGCAAATAGGGAGATCATAATTTTTAAGGTGCATCCATTGTGTTGTTGGGGGTCATATATGCCAAACATTATAAATCTGTAATTTCATCGAGAAGTACTTACTGTTGCGGGATATCCTCAATTTTTATGATTATTGACTCAGTAAAATGATGATATAAAGGTACAAGGAGTGATTTCTGATCGAAAACTGGACAATTCAACGCTACTGTGCATGTACATTGGACATAAACTTTCAGTTTCTGCACATGTATAATGATATTTCTAGGTTTTCATTGAAAACTAGTCATTATGATATTTTTATCGATTGACGATGAATATGCAAGTTGAGTAAACTTTATGAAACACAATGGTTGTATCTTTAACTTAAGGGACAAGGTCTGAGTCAGAGAGAAGGTCAAATCTTATCTGAACTTACAATTTTTTGCCCGCCAGGGGTCCCGTCATAAATTGTGAGACGGACACCTTCAGTATTGATCTTTGCATTTCGCACAAGGATACGAAATATTGCTGTCTCAAAGTTGTTCTCTGTAGAAAGCTGTAGAGTGCATGAAGAAGGGCTGTTCCGCACCTCTGTTGAATCATGACCATGAACAACTGCTTCCTTGTCAAATATGTTGAAGGTTGCATCACGGTTGCAGTGTTTGTCCAAATAATCTGAATAATAAGGTGATAACACATCAGTTTGCATGTCTGTCAGTGATAATTCCTTTCAAAACCAATATAAGAAGTGAAGAACATATACAGTTGACTAACAGCAATATGAATGTGTAACTATTAAGAGATGGTTTATCCCCCTGGCTCCACATAAGTTGATTAGTTTAAGCAGTGAAATAATTGCATGAATAACGTTGTATGCATGCATGAAGTTAATTTTGAAAAATAGAGCCACTGGCTCTGTAGCTCATCAGGCTTTATACATTAACTAATTCAAAATGTCAAAATCAAGATGAGAGGTACAACAAATAGGAGAAGATGAAATAGGTCCTTATCCCTCTGACATGACTCTGAGGCCAAATATAAAATCCCCTTTAAATAAAGACGCACTTGAACATTTAATTCGTCACTGTTGTTTAATTACCTCCCTTTGAAAAGCACATAAAATCTCAAGATGAAAAGAGTTTTTCAGGTCATGACCTCTGTGACCTCATTTGGCGGTCACAGGGTCACAAAATCTACAATTTAAAATACCCATTAGCCAAGTAGTCAGCACACAACTTTTCAGACCTCTAGATCTTATGAAACTAGAGAAAGATGAAAATAGGTTTTTAAGGATGTGACCCCTGTGACCCCATTTAGTGAGTGAGTGAGTGAATTATTGCTTAACGCCGCTTCGGCAGTATCGCAGCCATAAGCGGCGACGACCCCATTTAGGGTCACGGGGTCATGAAATCTATGATTAAGAATGCCCATTGGCCCGGAAGTATGCACACAACTTTTCAGGTCTCTAGAGATGAAAAAATAGAGCCATGGGCTCTGTAGCTCATCAGGCTTTATATACATTAACTAATTCAAAATGTCAACTTCTAGGTGAGAGGTAAAACACATAGGAAGCACTTTAAATGGAGAAGATGAAATAGGTCTTCCTCTGAACAATATCCCCTACAAAATGAAGTCACATTTGAAGATTTAATTCATTACTGTTGTTTCCTTTAAATTACCTCTCTTTAAAGAGCACATAAAATCTCTAGATGAAATAGCTTTTCAGGTTATGACATCTGTGACCTATATTTGGGGTCGCAGGATCACGAAATCTACAATTTAGAATCCTCATTGACCAAGTTGTCTGCTCACAACTTTTCAGCTCTCTAGGCCTTTTGAAATTCGAGAAGAAGATGAAAATTGGTTTTTAAGGTTGTGACCCCAACTTTTCAGTTCTCTAGACCTTTTGGAACTTAAGAAGATGAAAATAGGTTTTTAAGGTTGTGACCCCTGTGACCCCATTTGGGGTCACGGGGTCACAAAATCTACAAGTTAGAATCCCCATTGGCCAAGGAGTCTTTTCTAGTTAATTTTCACACATGCTCACACTGGCTGTTGGAATCTGTCTGAGGCCCAAGCTGGCTGCTGACGAGGTGAGGTTCCACGATGATGAGTATCAAGAGGGGCAATGTCATCAACTTCATCATGGTAAACTGTTTTCACTACCAGCTCAGTCTCTCCAGACCTGAAATTGTAATGCTATTTGTGATACAAAATCATTCAAACCAACCTGCAGAGGATGCTGAATCTTTAAAGAAGATCCTCCTTTGGGTACTAATATAGCATACTGATATAAACATAGCATACACAAATAATCCCTTTGCCAAAAAAGAAAAACCCCTCTGTTAACGACTACAGACCAGCGGCTCTCACCTCTGTTGCCATGAAATATCTAGAACGAATTTGTTATGGGCTTGTAGATGATGCAACAACAACACTCTTAAATAACATCTATAAGCACTTGGAAAGTTATAGTTATTATGTCCGAATAATGTTTGTTGATATATCATCTGCCTTCAATACCATTCAACCTCATCTGTTAATTGATAAACTTTCTCATATGAATGTGAACTCAAATATCATTAAATGGATAAATTCCTTCCTTATTAACAGACAGCAATTTGTACAAGTCAATAGTGTTAAATCTTCAACTGTAAGTACTTCTACTGGCGCCCCACAGGGTTGTGTTGTTTCACCAAAAATGTTTTATCTTGTACACAAATGACTGTTCTTCAAACGCAGATTCATGTTGTACCATTAAATTTGCTGATGATGCTGCAGTGGTAGGCCTTATAAGAGAATCGGAAGTTGCCTACAGATCGGAGATGTTAAGATTTATAGATCAGTGTAAAGCTAATTCTTTATATTTGAACGTTCAAAAAACTAAAGAAATGGTTATTGATTTTAGAAGAACTAAGTCTACATTTATTTAGATGCTGATGGAAATGATATAGAAAGAGTAAATGAATATAAGTACTTGGGTACTATCCTTGATTCTAAACTCTCCTGGAATGAGAACACTGAGAAAATATATAAGAGGGGACAGCAACGTTTACATTTCTTGTGGAAACTAAAACACTTCAAAATTGACCAATCATGATGTTATTTTACAGAACCTTCATTCAAAATGTCATAACTTTTAACTTTTAAGTTGGTACGGAAACCAGTCTGTTCAAAACAAAAACTATTTGGCAAAAATTGTTAACACAGGGGGTAAGCCCTGTCAATGCTAAACCGGAAGTTGGCAGTCGTCAACAACCATTTTCTCGACAGACAGTAGTTTTTCAACTGGGGTGGGTCCCGAATTGGTCAGTTTTGAACAGTTTCCATTGAATTGATGTTAACAATATGAACATGTTTCAACTCTTGAATAGCTATAGTTTACAATTGCTTCATCTGTAGAACATGCCATGTAATAAATAATTTAGAATATTAACATTTAGGAACGAATCAATCGTCGTCAGAGAGAAAATCCGCGAAAAGTCAACTTTCTACATGAAAACAGCAAATCAACATGGATGTAGCCGATTTTTTTTAAATTTTTAAGTTGAATATGATAATCTAGGACTTGTAACAAAGTTATAGCATTCACTGATTAATCAAAACCAAGATAATACCAAAATTGAAAACTGTACACATTGATGGTAGTTGCTCAACACACTCTCCAGGTTGTTGGAAATAAACTGTACAGGTAGTTGGTCTGATAGTTGTTTGTAGATACAAAAATACGTTATGCAGAATGAAAATGATGGTCATAAGTAACATTATTTATCTATCCTAATAAAGTAGACCTTATGTAGGAAGTTATGACTTGAGTAATGTTTCTTGAGAATGCCACTTATTCTGACTTTTTATGATTCTCTTAAGTGAGTGCCACTTTTAACAGAAGTTACTAAGCTTGACCTATCCTATGGAAACAGTATCATTAATATTTTATCCGAAAATGTAAACAATCGTAGTTCAACTTTTTGCATGTGCATTTTTGTTGATTAAACTTTTGCTTGACTTTTGCCTTTTTACCATTATGAAAAATGCCCGGGCTTCCACATGGTTTTTTGGTCAATATGTTTTTTCTGTTATTTCGAGTCTAAAGAGTTCTAAGAACATTCTTTAACACGTGTTTCTGCAGTCACATCCTATCCGCCTTCCCCCCACCCAGCCCTCAATAATATTCTCTATGTATATATAGTTAATACTAAGGCATATAACACATTACCATTACAGTAAAAAATTATGACAAAAATATTATTCCATGCATCATTTATTATTTTAAAGGTGTCTATCTTCAATGATGATTTCTTAAATATACATATATATGTGTAGATATAATGTACTCTCTCAAAGACATGATGATAGGATGATGGTGAATAATAAATAAAATTCAGGTATTTACAATCACCCATCAACAATACAGGACTGGTTTGATTGACTGCATGGTCCTCTGAATCTACACTGACGGGCAAAAGAAACTATATCACTCAGTTGTATTTATCATATTATAATGTTCAAAGTCAAATATCTAGAGTTTTCGACGTCATATTAAAAAACTGACTAGTTTGGTAAATTAGTCCAAAACATTAAATCAGTCAAAGAAAACCTCTAGACAGTTTTCCCAAAAACATTATTAAAATTTAAAATTAGAATTTTTGAATTCCCCAAAATTAACTTTGATAAAACACAACTGTTCATCGACATATAACACATACTCTATGTGAAAATCAATAAATGTGCCTCGTCCTGCACACATTTACAACATTTAAACATGCTACTGGTTTATGTTGATGTACATTTCATTTATTACCCCTGTCTTCTTTAAATACTGATATTATAGTTAAAAATAAAACAGTCACCAATTAAGTCATTCAAACTACTGCCGAAGGGTGTAATTGTAGTCAAATGCATCTCATTTCTTTAAAATATTGAATTAACCGAAAACAAGTGAGTGTTATACTTTATTTTGCCCGTCAGTTCATTTGAAATGTAAAGCTACATGACCTGGATTAAAAATAGCTTTATGCATCTTAAAAGATTTTGTTAATTTGTCATTCACAACTAAGGTCACGTCCCAGTAATTTACAAGTCATATTATTAAGTAAACTGTGATTGCAGAAAGCTAATTTAGAATTCATATCATTCAGTAACATCTACTAATGCTATGCGCAAATATTTACAAACATATCTAGTCTTAGGTTGAAGATAGCATCCATTACATCGTGCTTTGGATAATTCATTGATAGGGATAGGAATAATAGTATTCAATAAGATTTGAACAATTATATATAAGTGAAGCGGACTGAACTGTGCATATATGGAGAATTTGATGCCTCACCACTTTTATTAACAAAGTTTTTTTTGTATCGCAATTAATTTTTTAGGTATTAATTTTTTTTCGTGAGCAGGGGAATTTCTGGCAGGATTTGCCATGACATAATGGGAAAAAAGTCTCATGAAAATGGGCGTGGTCTGTCATCTTCGGGACCGACCCACAACTAAAAAGTACTGCCGGGGGGCCACGGACCCGCCCACTTTTGGTCGCCTCCCACCCAACCTATTTGTACATTTTTTATTTATTTTTTTACATTGAAACTAAGGTCGTATCATTCCGGGATAAGAAGGTTTCTACTATATATGTCGAGTGGGCATGGAAACTCATTCCCAATAGAATCCAGGCTTCAGCCCACAGGATTGTTCCTTGGATCCTATCGTTCTCAAAAGAGAACATGGGAAACCAGTCCCGCAATTAAATCCGGGGTCCGCCTCGGAAGACGGGTACGGAAATTCCCGGAGAGCATGGGAGTATGTTCCCATGGGTCTGGGCTCCACCACAGAGACTGCTCTGTGGATACTCAGCTTCTTGAAAGAGAAGTCATTCGGCAACTGACAACCCGAGCTTCCCTGAGGTAGTAGTATAGTTCCACACCTTGCGGCCGGTGCTACACGTCGCCAAGGAAGACAGAAAATGGTCTGTTTGACATATGCGTCGGCAAAGTCGACGCAATGTCAGAAGCCGTTGACGCTTGCGGTGCAGTCGTCCTAGATTCCCCAAGAGGTTCTGAAACTGGCAAATGAACGTCCATGAAACTCACATTGATTTTCTTTGTATATTTACTGTGTCTAATCCAAGTTATATCTTGCAAACATCAAATGCATTTTCAATCATTTGCAGCTTGAATGATGCTGCGGGGACACAGGACCATGCTGTGACGGCCTAGGGCTATGCCGCATCGTACTAGAACACGCAGCTATGAAGCCGCGTCAAGCGACGATGACTTCATCAACGAGATCCATGCTGAAGAAACCTCTGATATCAAGTCAAGTGATGACAGTGATGGCAGCAGTGATTTCGACAGTGATGTTGCATATGATCGGGATACAGTAATAGAAAGTGAACATGGTAACGGGAGTGACAATGGGACAGTCACTGATGTCTGAATGATATCGAGACAGAGATTGCAAGAAACATTCTAGCCGCCGGTATTTCCACCGAAGAACACTTTAGTGGTTTTGAGGAGGAGTTTGCCGACATACCATAATATAATGGGAACAATACACAGACTTTTGATGAGTGGGTGGATGGTCCACGGCTACGTGTAGATTTGCCTTTCACATGTCAAACTGGCTTGCGACAGTTCATAGAACTTCCTGAGAACCCTCAACCTATAGACTTTTTTTATTTGTTTTTACATGAAGAGGACTGTAGGGATATGGCAATGAAAACCAATAGATATTTCAAACAAGCATCAGAAGACCCCGTTCAAGAATGCAACAGTGGCAAGACACAAATGCAGAAGAGATGAAGGTATTTGTAGCCATGACAATAGCCATGTCATCAGTTGTGCAGAGAAACTTTGAGGAGTACTGGTCAACAAGTGACGTCACCTCGACGCCTTTCTTCACCAAGTGCATGCCCCGAGACAGGTTTTGGCTCTTATCACCTACCTACATTTGTCTGACAACAAGAAGATACCGGTTCCCAACACCCCGAACTTTTCACCAATAAATAAACTTGGACACTTATATAACCGGATAGTTCACTGTTTTTCAAGAGTGTATAAGCCGCATCAAAACATTGCAGTCGATGAGGGCATGGTGCCCTGGAAAGGGAGCTTATCTTTCAAAGTTTATCTTCCCGACAAGCCTAAGAAGTATGGGATAAAGGCTTTCATGTTGTGTGACTCTCACAACGGTTACGTTTGCAAGTTCAAACTCTACACTGGAAAAACAAATGAACCGGTTTCTGATGGTGGCAAAACTTATGACTTAGTCATAGACTTGGTGAACGACTACGTTAGACAGGACCATCACATCTTTATGGACAACTATTATTCGTCCACAAATCTGTACATAAACTTGTGGGAGCGGGGAATCAGTGCCACAGGGACGTTGAGAGCCAATTGAAGGGGTCTTTCTGATTCTGTCAAGAAACCTAAAAAGAAGCCGAAGCAAGGGGACATGACAGTTTCAATGATTATTATCAAGAAATATCTATTGAAAACCTAAATCATACTTGCCAACTGCAAAGTCCAAATGCTATTTACAGAATTGACCCAAAAAATGCACCTTATTTGGAATCCAAGCATAATAAATCGAAAAAATCAAGAAATCGCCATATAGTAATTAGGTCAGATAATATATCTGCACCCGCATTTGTCAATAAGGGTACATGTAAAATACCATTCCTGATTTTTTTTCCTGCGCTTGTTTTGATGAAGTGCAATGAGTTTGGTGTTGATAACAAACTTGCAGATGCTATTTCAAGGTAACATGAACCAGGACGATTGTCATAAGTTTATTATTTGTTACCCAGTTTGCAGCTGTGTCAGTTTAGTACTATGTCACACTTAGCTGGCACATGTCAAGTACTTTCCTTTCTTCTAGATGGGCGAGATATGAGAGACCGTCAAGGTTGGGCGGAGACTACAAAACAGACTTAAAAGTCTCAACTTAAGTGCCTGTTGTGTTTCTGTGATAAAAGTGCATATGGACCCAGTGCCAATGGATGGTCACCAGGTTGCCTACATTGCCTACCTGGTAGATGTTAAACATTTTGCCTTTGCAACTGTGATACAATATTTATGTATCATATCTCATCTCACCCGGTGGCCAATAATTGGCATATTCAACATATGTTGAACAGTGTCAAATGAGAACTTGGTGATGCGCAGAAAGAGGCTAGCCCTGTCACCCCAGATCATTAACTGTTGATTAAGAGCAATGTTGACGTATCTTACTTGCTGGATGTTGTATTTGGCTAGCCTGTTAAATGGGTTTATTTGATATGCTGAGACCGGGTAACCTTTGTGTGGTAAAATCTTTGACCCCAAGAAACACATAACTGTGAATGATGTGAACATGTGTAAAAATGGTGTTTGTGTGAATCTTAAATCTGAAAAAGACTCTACAATTTCGCCAAAAGCAACTTCAAGTATTCCTTCCTAGTCTCAAGGGTCATACACTTGAACCTGCGTGCGTTGTGAGACAGGTACTGTAATTTCACACATGGACTGTGTTTACACCAGATACTCTCCCACTTTTATGCAACAATCAGATGGAGCCTCTATCTTAGCAAACTTTCATTGGTGCAGTAAATCATATCCTTGCTACAAAGGGCAGCTAAGACATACTAACAGGACATTCTTTTAATGGAGAGGGGGCGCAAGTTAGGCTTTTGAAGTGGGCTTGCCTGGACAATACTGGATTTTCCGCCGGGGTTTGCTGCGGGATATGGATGGCTATGTGTAATCTTGCCAACGCTACCAACTTTGTGGAGAGTCTTTGCTTTGCGACCAACATCTCCAAGGAGGATCCATTCAGACCAAGGCCAAAATTTCGTAGGAAAACTGATGACAGAATTGTGTATCTCACTGGAATGGACAAGTCGAGGACAACGTCCTACCATCCGATGGGTAATGGGATAACAGAGCGCTTCAACAGGACTCTGCTAAGCATGTTTGGAACTCTGGATCCGGAAAAGAAGAAAGACTGGAAGAGTTACGTAGGACCATTGGTGCATTCCTACAATTGTACCAGACACGAGACCACAGGACAGTCACCATTCTTCCTCATGTTCGGACGCCATCCCCGTCTTCCCATTGACCTGGCCTTTGGACTGGACATCACCAACTGAAAGTCTTCATCAGTTTCCAACTACACCAAGGCACTCCAGGAACGTCTTAAGACTGCATATGAATTGGCAGTGAAGAACACCATTACTGCACAAGCTAGACAGAAGTCCAACTACGATCTCAGGACCAGAGCAGCAACGTTGGAAATCGGAGACAGAGTCCTCATGAAGAGAGTAGTCTTTGACAGCAAACACAAGCTGGCAGACAAGTGGGAGGAGGACGTGTACACTGTACTCCATCAGCCTGGACGTTATTATGACGTTGTGAGGACGTAAGGCTCAACGTTACATTACCACGTTGAAGTGACGTGATAAATATGTCTATACCAACGTCGTCACAACATTGAGTAAATACGTTAGGGATTACGTAATAACTACGTCGCAGAGACGTCGAGAAATCACTTTACCCGAATAAGGGCTTTACAGACCATTTGGTATGTTGTTACTTTTTATATTGATTCATATTTCTATTTTAAGAATGAATTTGAACATATGTTTGATGTTATTGAATTATTTTGTGACGTTATATTGTAAAATAAGTACGTTATTATCATGTTGTGAGGACGTAAGGATCAACGTTTCATTTCTACGTTTTAGTGACATGATAGGTATGTCACCTCCAACGTCGCCACAACGTTGGTAATTTACGTTAGGTTTTATGTACTAAATACGTTGAAACAACGTCTAGAAATTACGTTACCAAAATACGACCTTCCCACAACGTCAGGATTACGTTGTGTGTTAGCTGGGCAATACCTTTCCTCATAAACAAGCATTCTCTACTGCAGTAGTTGCAAAGTTGCTGAGACGGGATTCGAACCCCAGATCTATTGACTGTAAACCGAATACACCAAAAACTCCCTCCCCACACATTCATTGATAAATAAAGATATAAAACAACAAAGAACAAATTCAGTGTTAAGAAATGCATTTATTTCATGAAGTCTGATTAAGTAAATATATGAACACTGAATGTGCTATCAAACATGGAGAGGTATGAGAAAATGTATTGTAACAAAGTCATGTTTCCAGAGCAGGAAACTCTTCAAAAGAAAAACAATAGACATATTGTCACAAGTTCAAAATTGTTCAGTAAAACAAATTCACAGTATGTTTCAGTAACAAATTAGTACAATTGTCTATTTATATTATGTACATTAGTGGTGCACCGATCGATCAAATAATCGGTTTATTGATCGTTGAGGCTAACAATCCGATTATCGATCATCAAAAATCCAAATCGATTACACTGAATTTAATATTCAAAATTAACAAACGATTGTTGTACATGCAAGCTTTGGAAACACCTCTAAGTTGACACGAAATAGCGTCATCACCTGACTACCGTAATACAGGAAGTCAAGTCTATTTATAACTTTGTGAGGGAGCAGTCATTTTTCTCTTTCCGCCCGTAGCTCTTATCAGGTGCTGTCATACCTATTAAATCAGATAGTTACGTTTTGACAGTGCCCTTAGACATAAATGTTGTGAATAAAGATTGAAGAAATGTTTTAATAGCTCATGTTTGTTTACTGCTTTTACAAATTATTTTTGACATTTTCAGTTTGTGAATAAACTGTTTTCTTTAGTCTGTTATTTTATAGGTTGTCACGTATTAATTCTTTGTTCTCTAAATATTTAAAACGTTAAATGAAAAATATTACAGATACATATTGTTTCAGCTTAACGCATATCAGCGATTGATTTATTTGAAAACAAATTGTCTTAAACTGACATTTTCACGAATGGAGAATTTGAAACAAAGTTTGCAGAAGAACGTTATTTATTTTGTTTTGATATACACAGTCACTTTTTGTAAAAACCTTCAGTAATTGGTTTCAGTGTGTCAAACGTGATTTTAAAGTAATTTATTTCAATGTGTTAAGCTTTTGAAAGCGTGATTTTAAAAACAATGAATACTCTTTCGTCACGTGATGAAAGCAAGTGATATGATTGGCTGATGAGTGATGATGAAACTGTCAACAAAATGACTGCTGTCATGTCTCCCACACGTGTTTGCTTCAAGAAACACAATTAAATAGGCCTATTTTTTAATTTTTCGGAAGGTCAAATGCTGGTCGAAGGCCAAATGTTGGCACCTCAACCTGAATTTTATCTCGTAGATTCCGTTCTCAATTTCCAACACATTTTGACCAGAGAGATTTGTTTGGTATGCGGTGGTTGTTTTCAACGATTTGAAGTATCGACACGGTATGTGTGCCATTGAAGTTTGAATGGGTTTATGTATTGTCAGTTATTCAAGATTACCAACGTCCTTTGGTGTATTTTTAATGCAGAGACGAAAAGTAGGTTATACTCTTTAAGATCTTTTACAAGCAATGTCGTAGCAGTTGAACTTGACAGTACGACTGAGTCGTCATCTCATCCAGGCAGCTTGTCTTGTCTTCATAAATTCCACTTGGTGATTTATATATCTAGTCGATCATTTATCGATAATTGATCGCCAGATGACTTCGATAATCGATTAGGGTGTTAGGGGTCGATTCCCAACACTAATGTAATTCTGTTTTCTACGGCCTCCACCTCGATGAAATAGCTCGCCTTAAACGTATCCAACACAGTGCAGCACGTCTGATCATGAAGAAGAGAAAGTTTGACCACATCACTCCTTTGCTGAAACACCTACATTGGCTTCCTGTCCCATATAGGTACAAATATAAAATTGCAGTGCTTGTGTACCGCCACTTTAATGGGTCACTGCCGCAATATCTCTCCCAAGAACTGTCTACCTACCAGCCTCCACGCACTCTTCGGTCATCTGGTGAGAAACTATTAGCAGTGCCAAAATGCAAGCTCAAGTCAGCTGGAGAGCGCTCCTTCAAATACAGGGCCCCTTCAGTGTTGAATGCTCTCCCCACGGAACTCCGAAACACCCCAACTCTTCCGAGCTTTAAAATCGCCCTCAAAACATTCTTGTTCAGGCAAGCCTTTCCCTAGACTGCTCCAACAGTTGTAGACAAAGGGCAATGAGTCCCACGGGAGACTTGCGCTATAAAAGTATGATACATTATTATTATAATGTACATGAATAAAGTAGAATATGTTTAAAAAATAAATATAATTCTCCTGCTGTAAAATGAACATATATCATATTGAAATGTAGTTAAATATTAAAATCTCTTATCACATTTGAATGATTTAGTCCCACTGTGGCCCATCCCATAGTGGGCCGGGTATTTTCACACCCTCTTAACCCTCATCCCTGTGTTAGTCTCATGGCTGTGATCATTGCCTTTCCTCAAAAGCTGCCCATCTTCGTCAGTTGTAGCAGTAGCGTGACATACCGTGTGCCTACAGCGCCAGCTGATGGTCTTGTTCTTGTACACCCTCTTCTTGTTGTACTTGAATCCCCCCAGCAAAAGGTCGATTCCATTCTGTCTACTTGGCACTAACACTCCCTTTGACTCCATAGCTGAACTGACTAAAAAATGTTTAACATTCTAATATATAGTTTTTCTTCCCTTCTCAGCTAACACAAACATTAAACAATACAAATGTACTTACCAAACTTATCAACACATATGTCAATGTCTAACAGTTAACTTCCTACCACATAATAACCACACTACTCATCATTAACACCTTCTCTGATCTATTGCTCACCTGGTTAATCACCCTTAACACCTTCATTAGTATGTTTTCACAACTAACAACCTCTCCCGTAGTGGGCCGGGCTATCACACCTCATTAACGAGCTATCCCACAGTGGCCCATCGGTCTGCTCATTACGTAATCTACTCCTGGCCCACTATGGGATAATACCGTGACTGACAGCTATAGAAGATAAGAATGCAGCCATAATTTCACCAGATGATTTTTCAAAGCAAGAATCGTAAGTCGTAAGATGTGCAGTTGCCGGTATCGGGTCTGGAAGTTCAATGATTGGCCTTTTTCCACCGATGACATGAAGTGAACAGACGTAAGTGTCAGGTGTTATCCTGTGGTGGCGAAAAGTCATCGGCGCGGGAGCAGTCACGAATCCAGCGATCACATTTATCTAGTTGCATATTTGGTTTAGGAAATCTTACAAAATACACACCATTAATGCATTGTTTATGTATTAATCGAGAATCACTTTACATTCCCCCAAAGCACACCTTTTAACACCGATTTTTTAACCTCCTTCGTATTTACAATGCATTGATAATCGCCATTTTGTCTCAAAGCGTGTCCCACTGTCACGTGATTTGATCATGTGACAAGCCATCCGTATCCCGCAGCAAAGTCCGGCGGAAAATGGTCTATTAATCCAAGATGTTGGTTTTGGAAAAGCAATGCGTACATGTCCTATTTGCAAATTTCTAACCAGCATAAATTAATTTCTATGCAATTGTTTTTGCGAACTCTTTGCCTCAGCAATATATATAGGCTTCTGTATTTTAGCTACACTATTTCTGAACCATCCAATCCAATGTTTATAACTTTTTATTTTTCTCTTTTTTCACCAATTGCCAATACACGCTATCACGGTTTGGAAAAATTGTAATGGCGGCGATCTGCGTGCGCACAATGCGAGTAAGAGCCTTCCGGTTAGAGGCGTTTAGCATGGTCAGTTTGCACTGCGGAAGCAATGTCTTTGATTTTAAAAAGTATATCAAATAGTTAAGATTTTTTTACCGATTTTATATATAAAGACTTGTCTTATTATACAATTCAAGAACTAAATTTTCTTTTGTGTTAAATAATATTAGCCTAATTAACGGCTAGAACGACGGTGACTTGACAGTAACTGGCCTAACTATATGTCTATATCATGTTGTTATCGCTTAGTTTTAAAGAATGACTTAACTTTTATTTAAAACAGTTTTGTTCGTTAATTAAAACATCAATCCCAAACTTGTTTTTATTTGAAGAATTCAGTTGCAAAGATATATACAAACAATTTAAATAGTGCAGGTGCCCGATTGAAAAGTAGGCCTATTTCTATTCTGTATTATGGCATTTCGTGTCCATATCACACTTTTAAAATAAAATTATCTAATAATTTACGTTGTCTTAAATTTTACAATAACAGGTACATTTCCGACAGTTCAGATCAACTTACATTGTTTTGACTACGATGATTTCGTCAATGAAATATTTTTATCACAACTGTTACTTAGTTTTGAAGGAGTTAACATTAATGGTTTTTTTCTTTGTATTAACATTTCAAAGTCGGTAATATTTTAAAAACTGAATCATTGCGTTGAATACGGTAATATTTTTAAAAGTGAATTATTGCGTTGAATACGATTACTAAAGGGATTAAAGAATGAAACTGTCGAAATACTAATGGGGATGGGTATTTTTTTTACAGTTACAGATTATTGAAATCGTTAAATATTTAATCATATCAATCAATCATATGCTCAAATAATTCATTGAAAGTTACTTACAAAAGGATTTGGGGATATAGATTACGATTATGATAGCATGTCAACAGGATATTGTGGCGGAGAGTTCGTATTATTATCTTACATTCTGCCATGATTAATAATTGCTTTTTGGTCAGAAATTGTATCAAATGATGTATTTTAACCAGGCGATAAGCTATATACTACCTTTGTGTAAATTATGGGAAAGCAGTACGCTGACAGTTTCGTTGTTTCCTATACTTATTAAACTTTATAGCTGATGTTAGAGTTAGTGTAAATTATTAGTTAATACTGTTGAAGTACGTTCAGTACAGAACATTTGAATCTGCTATTTTCTCTTGACGTATTTATTACTTTATATATTGACTATATATTTAGTCTCGACTATATATAATTCAATCAGTTTGAGTATCGCTTCCAGAAACAAAGGTAAAGTCCAGAATCAAGAAACTAAAATACTGACTGCACAACCACATGTCATAAATTGTGTGTCGAATAAAGCTTCATCGCAAAACCTGCAAGAAAGAGCACTGTGAACTGATTCCGACTGAATACCCATATTTATTTGAATATAGATATGATTCAATAACATTTATAAGATTTTAGAACCAGTAAATGATAATTATTTAAATTGTGCATGCATATATTTTTTAAAAATTTTCCTGTGGTATCGTAACAGACACATCACGCCATGCATAACCTTAGATATTACGGCAATACACGTTTGTATACTTTCTGTTTCGTCTGTGCTAACCAACTTATTAAAAAAAATATTACCGTGATTGTTGGATCTGAATTTCCGTTTTATGATATAAGAAATATCTTCCAAGGACTAATATTATTACCAATGACTATTCAAATGTCTCTATTCGCTAAATAATAGTCGCGATTACGGGCCGAGGTGTCGTTTTTATGTTTATTAATTTCAAGTAAGTACGGTAATAAATGTTACATAACAATAGTGGTATATGGGGTAATCCTTTCACAAAGAGTATATGATCAACACTTGAGCATAATGGTTGAAACTTGAATAAATAACAATTTTCAAAAAATTATTTTGTCCGTAATATTAATGAAGATTTCAAAATAATCCGTTGTCGACGTTCATCGAAAATGTAACCATGACACTTGAATAAAGTCAGGGGCTGCTTAATTTTAGTATGAAAACTTGGAATATAGGCCTATCAAATTTGGGATCAAATTTAAAATTTAAAACAATATTGACCAGGTAACTGTGGCTCGCTTCCTCTGTGCGGCGATGAACTTTCGAGCGACAGTCCAGTAAGTTTCGGTCTTATAAGAAGCAAATCAATATACAGACTCGTGCCAGCAATGTGCCAAAAGTGTTGCAAGAATCGCCAATTCCCATAAGATCCCATGTTATTTCAGTGTAGCATGGATAATTTTAATTATCTCAATTTTCAAAATATTTTACTGAAAATTGACATGGAAACAGGAAATCTAGTATCTACTCCGCAACACGTACCAAATTTCTGATTTTGGATAGAACTAAAAGATTACTGAGATATGTCAATTTTCAACCCTATACGTCTGCTTATGTATATTAAATGGATTCAATGGGGGAAGTGACGTTACTGTAAAAAAAACCAGTCATTATTATGCCATTGCTAAACCATGCTAAAAATTAAATCGAAATTTATAAACATAATAATAAGATGTTATAGATTAAAAAATTTCGTTCAGAGTCACTATCATGAAAATGTTTATGCTGCACTAAAATAACATGGGATCTTATGAGAAAACGGCGACACTAATAAATACATTTTCTTTAAACAATTCTGATCCTATTCACATTCATCAAATTTGTGAAGAATAATCTTGGTTACAGTCGCATGACATTTAATTTTCTATTGTTTATCTAGGAAATGACACTAATTTGATAAACTTATACATAGGCCACCTTAGTTGTGAAAACATGGCGATTGATATTGGAAACATTTTTATTTAATGTACACATGTAGGTAAATCGGATGACATAAGTTAAATTGTCCTCAGAAAAATTAATTCTTAAAAAGTATGCACTTCAAGTGCAGATGACTTCATATCAAGCTAATTTTTTTACATTGATCAGTTCAGAACTTCTATAACTTCTATAACGGGTAGGCCAACGAGTCTGTAAATTATTTAATATTATATTGAAATAATTTCAAGCTGTGATAGTGCAAGATATCTATAGTTTACATGAATTTACCATGAGTTGACACAATTTAAGACAATCGGTTAAAAAAAATTTTAAATGTCAAATAACGGTAGACTATCATCTTGAATTTTTAATGTTTAGGCCTTATACTTATATCTTGATTACAAATTCACTTCAGCATATTATCGTCCAATTTTATTTTTTAATAGGTTAATATACCGCGATATGAATTGAATCCGACTAATAATGTTGATATTTTTGGACAATTCTAATTTTTATAGGTGTTTTCATGCAACAGTGACAGTTGTAACTTGTAGTTCGATTGTCAACGCACTTTTGCAGTTCGTAATCACTAAAATTTAGAGCACCCAGAAGCAGTACAACTGCACAAACTGGACATCAACGACGTCACAAAGACATTTTCGTAACAGTTTTTTTTTTTTTAAACGTTTTTATCACATATTTTGACCAAAACAAAAACTGACGTCCAAAAGAAACTTTACACTTTTAAAACATGAAAATATCGAAATCTAAACAATCAATTGGAACTTAAGTAGTCGGTAATACATCGCCCGAATCCAACATTGCTGTGTGTATAACATGACCTTTGTACCCCTCATGATTTTTGGTAAAAGTCCCAAAAATGGAAAAGCACATTCAGGACGTGTGGCCTATATTGCACGTGCAGTAAGGATATAAAAGAGATACCAACAGCATGTCTGGTGTCCACAATGAAAAAAAACAACCAAAGATATGTCATGCCTAAGACCAGAAGAACGCGAGCGAGCCCTGGGAATGATGGAAATGGCTGCCATCCATACCCATGCTGCAAGAACGTTTGGTTCTTCTCGCGTTGCAGTGAATAACTTAATGTAACGTTACAGACAGACAGGGCAGATATCGGACAGGCCAAGGATTGGAAGACCGAGGGTGACAACCCCCCATGATGACGTCACCTGCGTACATAACATTTACGAAATCGCTTCCTAACAGTGACGTCATCAGCTAGGAATGCCCTTGGTCACGTGGTCAGCCGACAGACAGTTGCCAGAAGACTCAGGTCCTATGTTCTTAGAACACACAGGCAACACATGGGACAGCGGTTGACAGTGGAAAATCGTCGTCAGAAATTGAGATGGGCCCGAACTTACGCCGTTGGCAGCGTCGTGACTGGCAGAGAGTCGTCTTTTCTGATGAAAGTCAATTCAACATGTACAGGGCTGATGGATCGTCGTATTAGACAGAGACACACCCACCAGCCAACAGACAAGAGTTGATTGTGGCACTTCAAGAAGAATGGCAGTGTATGCCACGTGACGTCATCAGACGACTGACGTTTTCTATTCGTCGGTGGGTGTATACGTGTATTGAGGCACGGGGTGTCCAAACAAGTTATTAACACGCAACATTAATGATCTTGGGGGTTTTCTGTCTGTAGTATGGTTTCCCAAGGATGTTGAAAGTGCTGTTTTGTGACCCCACCTCCATATCAGCAACCGTGACGTCATCACCTGACACTTTATGCTCATCATCTCCAGGGATTGTCATGTAGACATGTTGATCTTTTCACTGCACTTTATTTCATGCACCCATCGTTTGTCGTCTTTGTTCTAGAGCGTTTTCAAACGAGTGTAAAGTTTCTTTTGGACGTCAGTTTATATCACGTAATGTAAACCCAGCAGGCACAAGACGTCTATTAGACGTCTAGATGAGGTCTATATCTGGTTTAGACGTACGTTGATTCAACGTAGCCATTTCGACGTTTAATCCTAGATGTTAATTCAACGTCTAATAGACGTCTAAAGTTCGACCAGCACATTTTCATATTTTGTGATGTGTTATTGTGTATTTCAGCTTGAAGTGTTGTTTCCTTCAATATGTGTGTATAGAGTGACCTTTCTATTATTAATTGAGTAAAATTAAAAAAAAGGTATGTTGTTTTTAATGCTTTTCCAATATATTTTGTAGATTTGAAAAAATATTTTATATTACATATAGTTTAAACTTTGAATAAACATTGACATTATGTAAAAAGCATGCTCAAAGTATTAATGTATTCTTTTAAAATTATGTAAAAGTAATGATTTATTCTTTTAAAAAATTATAAAAATATTCCCTTTTTGAAGGGATTTGAACTTCAATCCGGTTCGATAATCGTATGTGTAGTGCAGAGTTGCGGTTCCTACACCTCTAGATGTCGCTGCGTATGTTCACGCATGCGCTGTAAATCACAACTTGCGTCGTCTGCAATGACACGAGTGCTGTCAAAATCATTGAACCGGATGGCAAACGTCGAACAAACTGGTCAACAACTCTCATCGAGGAGGAAAACAAGCCCAAGGAACGTCTGTTAGCAAAGTTCAAAGGATATGAAACAGCCCTGATGAAAAGAGATTGTCCGTGTGACGCCGTGTTCTCGACAACATTTACCGGTATGTAGACCGTTACTGCGTTAGTAAAACTGGCGTAGCGTTGTCACTGTGTACATCGATTCTATGTAAAACGAAATCAAAACAGATTTTTGCCCTATGAAATACAAGACTCGGCCTACTGTAGTAAATAATAAAATGCCACTTATCGAAATAACGGCCTGCACGCCTGCCCGAGGCAGTCAACTTTTCTGTCGGACTGCCTTGAATTTTTCCTCCCCAGCCCGACTGTCTGACAGTCCTCAAACAACAGGGCTAGAAATTAACACTAGGCTAGTCCTTCGGAAATTATTTTGAATATTACCAGCCATGTCTTCGAGATGTTCCAATAAACCCATCCAACTTCGAAAGATACCGAGAAAAATTCATATTGTGCATCATGACTTATAATCGTGTGTTCAGTTACACTGTGGTAAAAAAATTAGATCATTGACAATGGCAGTTTACAGTCACATTAATGGCAATCACTTTTGAAAAATACTTCACACACAATTATATTAATGCCTCTTAAATAGTGTCATTCATATATATTTAAGAATGATCTGCATTTAAATAATTACATCGAAACTGGCATGGGATTTTCCGATCTATTTTTAGAGTTTGAGCTTACTGAATATTTCAACAACATTCAATCAAAGGCAATATCCCTTTGTAACTTAATATTTGTTACTAATAGATAATATGAAAATCAATAAATAAATAAGATAAATTCGGCTTAATAAATAAAACAGAAACAATAACACAGCATGAGAGTTACGGCAAATGTTCTTGCTTCATGAAAGGGTCAGCCTATTTGTTCATGGGGGAAAGAGGGGGCCAACTTTGAGAAGGAGAGTGAACCATCTTCTGAACATTTGTTTATATATGTATAATAGTTTTCGTTTTGGATACTTTGACAACAAAACAATAGATAAACTATGATTATAGTCTTACATTTTCAATATTATATCACAAGTTAGTTGGCACTATATATTACTGTACCCCTTTCACTATAATAGATTGTTCCAGCACAGATTTCATGGAATTCAGTAAACAAATGATTGAAATTTCCTGTCTCAGCTTGAATGTCGACACAGTTAGGAATTATTCTAATTTAGATTCAATTCAAATGAATTTGCTTATGTCACACAGTCACATAATTGTTAAAACAATTAAAATCCTGAAATGACACAAAACAGTATGACATGTTCCATGGAAAAGTGCCCATTGTCTGTCAGTTGTTTGCGAGTATAAGTGATATACAGTATAAGGAATTAATGATAAAATTTACATGATTGAATTTGAAATTCATAAAAAAATTTATTCAAGAATGTTTTCATTCAACATTCACACTGTGTTGATTATTGCCATCTGACTTTTGAAATTTACATTAAGGCTTTTGAACATTTATTGTCAGATCATAAGTTTGAAATATTTACGATTATTATATATCATAATGTTGAAGGTAATATGTTTAAAATCTGCAAATAACTGAATTATAATTTAAGAATATTTTATCACCATTATCGCAAGAATGGTCTTTTTGCATTAATCTTGATGTCAAGATGTAGACTTAGTGTAACAGTTAAAAAGTTATGTTTAGAGTTGAAAATAAGTTGAATTTCAATAGATGAAGACAACCTGAAACAGGGATTGGGTAGGGGCCATGGGCCTTTGCACATTGGATGAAGAAATGGCCTATTGAAAATTGATATGTTACTGTTGCTATAAAGGGGAATGGCCCATTTAAAAATTTTGAAAATGAAAATGAAAAGCCGGGTTAAAGCCCTATGAATGGCCCATTGTCAAAGGTGCCTCCCTGCTGAAGTAACAGATATTTAATAACATTTTTAAAAGAATTAACATGTTACACCTTTTGTTTTCTAAAGTCATTTCAAATGAATAACAATGGCTACTGTGATTGAGACATACTGACAGCTGATGAAACCTTCTTTTTAAAAATATTTATCAATATTGGAGTTTAAAATTATAAAATATAATCCAACATTGCGTTCATATACGTGTTAGTTTATCATATTGAAGATCTATGTCAGCCAATCACAGAAAAGAGAAAACAAATTACTTTCAAATAATTTAAATTGTGTATAAAAATATCGGAGAAAAGAATGAAATTGTTCTTTCTAAATGATTACAATAGTCATATACATCACATGTAGTTCAATCTGGCATTACTTTATATGTTTAAAACCAAATATCTATGTACATTTTCATTCAATTAATTATCATTTACACAATGTCACCCCTATCAATTTTAGGTCATTGCTTACAAATAGAACATTAATTAATTTAATGTTATGTATCATGTCCCTGACCCATGAATGATTATACCTGGTATTGTGTATATCAATCGATACACAAACTGAGAATCACAATAAAGTTTGTGATGGGTATTTCAACATGTCAATGTTGCTTTAGTTTTTTTTATAGACTATCATTTTAAATTAAGTAAAAAAACATTTGTGTCTAAAATGAGAAGATAATAGAAGAAATGAACACTTTCAACCATAATCAACAATATAAGCAACATAATGAAAAATTTTGGAAAAAGATGGTCAGACATTTCATAATATTTTCTTGGTTTTGTTTCAGGAAATCCAGTTTGTTACAAGAACTGATGAGAAAGTGGAGAAAACAAATGCCAATTTGACAACACAAAGCATAGAGGTAAAAATAAGTTATTATGACTATAAAATAGATACATGGTTCATTATTGGTTTAATTTTGTGATGTACTCAAGTCAAATTAAGTGTAAGAAAAAAATCCTGTCTTGCATGATGTAAAAATTTCAATATAAAAATTAGAAAAACATAAAAATTTGGCAATTTCAGTTTTAAAATGATCATGCATTTGCAGAGAATACTTACCATCTAATTCAGTAAATGTAACATTAGTATATGAAATAAATAAATAAAAAGTACCTACTTTTAATTTGACAGTTTTATTAATTTAATCACATTTTGTTTAAAGTGATTCAGAATCAGAGTTGTTTATTCAATTTGATAAATTCAAATTTCAAAATGTGATATTTTAATAAATGATTATGTCTTTGAGCATATACAGAACAATTTCAAATTCAGGGCAATCACATTTACATTCGCAACCATGCAGTTCACATATAAATGATGTTTTCTCTTCCAAAATTTTAAATTTTGATAATTCCAAAATCTTGTATGAAAGGTTTAATAGATAGAGAGAGCCCTACGGGTATCTGTCTTTCCTCGATATACCATGTTTATATCATTTTGTGAGGTAAAAGAAGTTTATATTTCAGCCACGAGTGAAATATTATTTTTCTTACTCATAAGATGAGTTAAACATCATATTTTCACTGTGACCAGTGACTGATGTGATTTGACGTCATGAAACAATGGTCTGACGTAGTGCTTTGGCTTATGACATCACAGAGGTACTGGGGTGACGGGCTGTTCCCAGTGGTCAGTCAACATGAAAATAACCATCTTTTGGCATAATTACATGGGTAACATCATAATATAATAACTAGAATTTTATTTTGTTATAATCCAAAGAGATTGTAAAAGAAGGTTGGGGGGTATTAGTGAGCCACACTCACTTTTTTGCTTCTTATAATTAATAATTTATTACTTAACAAGTTAACATAAATGAGTTGAAGCTTTTAACAATTTTCAACACTGATCAGTGATCTTGTTATGAAAGATTGGTTAGAAAATAAAGTTTCATTGTACAATAAATTTCTCAATACCCACTTGGTACTCTGATTGCATGTTTTCATTTGAATTAAGAAAATGCATCATTACATATTTATGTATTTTACAGTCAAGGACAAGCCGGATGCCATTCATCGGCCCAAAACCGATGATGATTCAAAGTTCCCCTCTCCTTCTCTACCAGAATTCAAGTTGATCGAAGATTTGGCAGAGAGTTTTACTTTACAGAGCGGTTTTGATTCAGAAGGTAAGTGAACCAAACCACTAAATATATAAAGAATATACCAAAGTTAAATACTTACACTATTACATAATCAAATACAAGTAAAATATTTGAGATTTTACCTGATAAATGTATAAAGTATTGAACATATTTTTTTTTCTCCAGATACTACCAGGAAGACCTGGAAGGAGGTCACTCAGGACATGGTTTTCAATGACAAGGCCAAATTCTTTTAAAATACTTCTGTAAGATGCCGACAGCGTTTTTCTAAAAGGAAACTATAATTATTTCATAAGAGTATTCACATGAATACATTTGTACATTATAAGTGTCAAATTTTAATCGTTTTAATTGTACATTTAATTTGTATGCCATTTCTTTCTGTTAACCAAAGACTCATCTACAATCAAATAGAAAAATACGAAAACACATTGTATTTCAGTACCTCATACATTCTTTTGTTGTTAGCTGCAAGACACTGCTGTGTACCTTAGGGGAACATCTAAGTGTATTTTTTCCTGTCACAATGTATGGTATGTTAAATATTTTGGCATAACCTCAATGTGAAACAGACTTTACAGTATGGATTGATATACTGAATAAATTAGTTTATATTCTATGGCTTGTTTTATTTCATTGTTAATTACTACATTGTTTATTTTTAAGGCACAAATGCACACATCTTACCTGTAAAATAAGTTAAATTAAATCAACATGTTCCATTGTTTCTAAAACATTACAGTGAAGTCAAAATCAATAAATGTTGTTTTGTTAGAAATGTGAATTATCTTAAAGAATATGCTATATTCTACATTAAATCAAATTTCATTAAGAATGTGTGCAATTGTGTCTTAAATCCGGAATTTATTGTGGAATTTGACAGCGTCACATGGTAATAAGGAGCCACATCACAATTATAAGATGTCTTTAGACGTCTGTTAAACAACTTTTAGACTTTTAAACGTCTATAGGCATCTTTTAAATGTCTATAGACGTCTTTTAAACGTCTATAGACATCTTTTAAGTGTCTATAGACATATTTTAAACGTCTTATAAATGTCTTTTAAACGTCTTATAGACGTCTTTTAAACGTCTTATAGAGTCTTTTAAACGTCTAGTTCAGGACTATCTTTAGTCGTCTAAACAACGTCTAGGCTTCAACGTCTTTTAAACTTTCATTTTAGACCTATATTTAGACGTCTTTTCAACGTCTTGAGTAGACGTCATTTAGACGTTTAATAGACATTTTTAAACGTCTATAGACGTCTTTTAAACGTCTTTAGACGTCTTTTAAACGTCTAGTTCAGGACTACCTTTAGTCGTCTAAACAACGTCTAGGCTTCAACGTCTTTTAAACTTTCATTTTAGACCTATATTTAGACGTCTTTTCAACGTCTTGAGTAGACGTCATTTGGACGTTTAATAGACGTCTTTGTGCCTGCTGGGAAGTCTATGGAAACCGGATGTCGCTTACTCGCAAAGCAAAGGGAGGTAACTCTGGCTGGACTTTCGCTTAAGCATTGGAGTAACGTGGAACCGTGATACCGTGTATAGAATTGGGCTGGGAGGATGTCATTCCTCACAATATTTCCAATCTTTTTGTAAGCCACCGCATGTTGACTAGCTGTACCTTCAAGCTTTTTTGTGTGAAATAAAATTTGCCAATTTTCATATCTTCTCTCTCATAGGCCTACTGCACTGCAGTACAGTTACTGTTAGTTAAAATGATCAAATTTAGCCTAGGCTATACATTGTCATGTTGCGAGGATGTAGCTATTGTAAACAATACAGTAGCTATCCAAGAGTTGAAAAAACTTGATATTGTAAACATCTAATGGAAAATATTCCAAACTGACCAAATGTCCGGACCCACCCAAGTTGAGAAAATGGGTGTTGACGACTGCCAACTTCCGGTTTAGCATGGGCTTATAATATTCACTACTGCAGGCTTATCATTATTATTATAAAAAGTAAAACTAATTTGGTCAAAAAACCTTAAACGTAAGAACTTCCCAAATCAAATTTAGTCATTAATATTGTACTTATGTATCTCACCATTCAGTCCACTTCCTTTGTCGCCATTTGATATCGGTCAACAAAGACTTGCACGTTTGACACTACAAAGGTAAATATGTAAACTAATCGATAAACTTCAGGTGCTTTAAATGAGTAAAAAGTGGGAAAATAAGTCGATAATCATAAAATGATAATTGAAAGAAATAAAAGGTTTATATAGCTGTTTTAGATATTTAAAAAATATATAACCATGTTTGATACCTGTTCAGTGAGCATAGCTGTAACTGGGTATTGTTATTGAATGGTTCAGCCTTGACAGGTATGATATGCGCTCTGGCTGCAAGTAGGTCATATTGGTTTGGCCAAGTTTAAAATATGGCGTCGCAAATACCTTTAGATTGGACAGATAAAGCAAATGAGGATTAACGAGATATATCTCCGAATAGAAAAGATCTAGACGTTTGACACAGGCGTGGAACTACGTCAGGTATATCTAGCTATATGGTTATATTTTATTTAAACACGTCTGAGGTGGTTAAATAATTAAATGATTATTGCCAGAGTTGGGTCGGTTGATTATTCATTGCATGTAGGGATAACTGACATTGTCAGAAAACTGTTTTATAAACACAGATGTTTTCAGTGTAAGTAGCGATAACCAGTCATTTTTTTAAATTAGGAATTTTTCAAACAAATTTTGTCTGTATAGGGATATAGAGTGAAGTTTCAATAACATAATAAGACATTGATTTTAAAACACAATATATTTTGGGCCTAACCGCAAATGGAGGGTTTGGACTTATGTCCATTACAAAACACCCTATCTCTGTTAATAATTGACCGATTTTGATGAAATAAAGTGTTATAGAAACTAGAATCATTGTTCTTTCCCATCAATGCAGCCATGGTAGTTTAACATGTGATTAAGGCCTGAAACCACATTTCTCTTTATTGTGATCTTGTCTATCTATTTTGATAAGAAAACAAATTATTTACAGCATACAATAGGAAAATATAACCCTCAACGAGTAGCACCGTAACAATGTTTTTTAATGTTTTCACAATTTGTTTATGAAGCATGTCAATAAATGACTAAAAGATCAGCAAACTAATTATCCATGATCATTGTTATGGTAATACGCGTACAAGTCTTTCTAGCCCAAAAAAGTGACAATGAACCTTGAAATGAATATTTCATAACTAATTTCAGAATTGTTGCAACCTTGAAAATCGAAGGTCAAAAGGTGCATTTTAAGGAATATTTGGAGTTGTACTTGTACACAATTAATGAATTTTTAATATCTTTGAATACACTTTTCTGGTATAATTTCTATCTATATTTGATAAAATATGTGATGTGATGTTATGACTGCCTAAAAAAGAGATACCAGTAAGTCATTAAAGAGAGCACCAAATTCAACTTTTTCAAACCTAAAACAAACTGTCAATATAAAAAATATGACACGAAATATTAATAGAATAAAACTTTACAATGCAACTTACATAGAAAACAAGGTGTCCAATGCTCAAAAATTTAATGTAATAAATAATTAAATAAACGGAAAATGAATATGCCATCTAATACGTATAACACGAAATATCAAGAAGGAATGCAATTAGAACACAGAATAACTATTAGAAATTTTCAATGCATGGTTTACATGAGAAACTTAATCCATATTAAACATATATATTTGAGTGTTACCCAAGCAAGTGTGTCATAGGAGTTTTTAAAAACAATTGTATATAGTTGTATTAATGGAGGAGACTATTATAAAAACATGATAAAAAAATAAGTGAACTTATCAAGCGTTTTCTACTCCATACACAGATAGTATTCTCAAAGCGCTCGAGCGAGGTATATACACATTATTTAAATACCTATCTGTTGACTAGACCTTCTATGCCTTTGCCTCCCCGAGGCAAATGCTAAACCAACCTTAACACAGACGAAACTTTGAAGAAGTGTCGAGGGAGGGTAAAATCCCTCCCCATGGGCAGTAATCCCACAGTCTAATGACGTCACACCCATGATTCCTCACTCCCTTCCATGTTTGTATTGGTCTTGACTTCAGGGTTTTTCTAGTGTGTTTATCGCTGCTTCACTGACCTAGTACCTGCTGATTAAAGTAGAGGTATTTGTTAGTATCTCTTTGTGTTGTTTTTGGCAGTTTCTCTCGGTAAACTGTGTGTTTGTCAACATTTGGTTTTGTTCTACAGGGCTCTAACTAGTGGTTCGTCATAGCCTCCGATAGTCAGACCCTCCAATAGTCGGACCCTCCGAAAGCCTTCTTTGTCTAGGTTCGGATGGGCCTCACTATAGCATGTCATTTGTCTCTCGCTTGGTGAGTCGACTTCACCCATCAATGGGTTGGCTTCGGACCCTCCGGTTGCCTCCGTCGTCACGCCTCTGAGTCACTGGCATTCGGAAGACCTTTGGCTTAGTGCGTCTACGACTTCCATTGGTTCTGTGTCTCTCGACACTCGTTAGTGGAGGCATCTTGCTATAACGTGTATGTCAGTCTCTCACCTTTTGTACCCTCCGGTCTCCGTTAGTTCGACTCTCGCTCTCGGAGGGGTCTCGCTATAGCGCATCTTCACACTACATTAGTGTTAACACTCACTATCTGGGGTCCTAACTCTAGCGTGTTCACCTGTCTACTTGCGAGTCGCTTTACACCCTTCTGTTGTGGACGTCTCTCCTCTCTCAACTTGTCTTCGCTTCTTGTACTTCGATATGTAGTCAGCCTTTTGCACTTTTTGAACTGTGGGGGTCGGAAGTTGGCACAAAGGGATCCGCATCTCCTATGTAAGAAATGTAAACCTTTATGCGATGAGGACACTCACTATGACGATTGTGTTTCGCTCTCACTTATGGCCTTCCACTCCTATGTTGCTGCCATTCATAAGTCCCTAAGCGACAGGGCGTACACGGTCGAGCATTCCGCTCTATTCCCAACACTTGTCTCCAGTTTGGGACTCCCCTGGTTGATCTGTTTACGACATGTCTCAACCATCAGCTGCTGATCTATGTCTTTCAAGTGCCAGGACTGCTGGCGATGGGCTTAGACGTGCTCTCGTTAGAGTGGGAGGGGATGGACGCTTATGTTTTTCCACCTCTGGCGATCCCCTCCCAGGTGGTAGCCAAAATCGGGAGCACTCGCATGCTTCATCTTCTTCTGGTCGCCCCCTGGTGGCCAGCGCGACCGTGGTTCGTTCCGTTCCAGCGACTGTTTTTCCGGGAGCCCGTCCCGATCCCCCTTTCAAGAGGATCTTCTCATCAGCAGGCCAAGCGGAAGGCTACACGAGAACCATCAGGTCTTCTGTCTCCACGCTTGACTTGTATTAAGAGGGGCCTAACGAGAAGTGTGAAGATAACTACTTCTCATAGGAAGACCACTAGGAAGCTTTATGATTTCCAGTGACATGCCTGTGACCAGCATGGTTTCGTTCCGGCTGAGGTCTCCATCTCTCAGGTTGCGGAGTACCTGGTGTATCTACGCAACGCCAGGCATCTCAAGGCGTCGTCCATCAACACTAACCTGTCGGCAATTCTTTCTGTGCTCTGGAAGAGGTTGCCAGGTGTGGACCTGTCTATCTTCAAGGACCTCGTTAAGACCTTCCGCTCTGTTGACGGAAGGCGTAAGCTAGCCTCACCCAAATGGGACCTAGCTGTCGTACTCAACCACCTCTGGTCCGAGAAGTACAAACCCCTCACCGATGTTCCCCTCCTCCCTGTCACCATCAAAGTAATCTTTCCTGTGGGCATGGCCTCCGCGGCTTGGATCTCTGAGATCCACTCGCTGCAGGCAGACCTTCTTTGTTTTGAGGTCAGGGAGGTTGATTGGTTTAGCTCCCAATTTCATCTGTAAAAAACCAAGCGGCTGACGAGGCAGGACGTACCTTCTCCATTCCAGCACTGGGGTCTGACCCCGGAGAGGTAGATCTCTCCTCATGTCCGGTCAGAGCCTTGAGGGTGTACGTTCAGGATAATTACAACCTCAGAGATGGCAGACGTCGGCTCTTCTTGCCTCTCAGTAGATATAAAATGAGAGTTCTGGACCAAACGTATAATTAATACCTAATTAGTGCATAGATTAACATTAAAAATTCTCCATTAAATGCTCAGAATTTTTAATATTAATCTATACACTAATTAAGCATTAATTATACGTTTTGTCCAGAATTCTCATTTTATATCTACTCAAACCAACAAAATATTTCTATTTGAGCCATTTGATTATATATTTATAATCAAAATTATTAGTTATAATTAATACATAAAATTAATACATAATAGAAACAAATTTTCCATTGTCTAGATTCAACTGTGCATCCATGATAACGTATAGGTAGATGTGTATGGGTCTAGCTGTTTCCGCTTCTTTGGTGATTGCGATTGTCATTCCCTCACTACCATTCTCAATTCGCCTACCAGAACCATGTAATTCATCGTCATCAGTTGTCCTAAGATCAAGCCAGAGAGCATACTTGTCGGTTAAGTCTTTCCCAATATTCATATCAGTAAGATATAAATCTTTAACAACCATATTAGTTAAATGATGGCGTTTTATGCTGGGAAGTTTTTTAATTTCATCCCATAAATTATGTTTACGCATATCTTGACTGTACAACTGATTCGGCACTCCTTCAATTGTCATTTGTACACTTTTAATTTTAGGATTGTAAAATGATTCAGTTATTCTCTCAAATCCAGAGGTGGGTTGTTTGAATAACATCAAAACTCCTTTCATCGACTTAGCTGGTACATTTATATTAATATTCCACACAGTATCACTCTTATCTTTAGTCATCATACGATGTGGAAGTATACGATCATAGTATATTGTCAAGGAACTATTATACATTGAATGAATTTCACTCGCCAGTTCTGGCTCAGTAACTTTATCAAATTCCAATGCAATATTCTTAATTTCATACTTCATATTGGGTGCTCCTATAATTACATTCTTATACTCATTAAACGTTAACTCATATTCAAATCTATCTCCCAAGGCAGCTTGATAGAAAGGCATGTGTGTCTCTAACAATTCAAAATCTAGTGGAATGTAAAAACCATTTCCTAAATTATCGGATATTGCCTTATGCGGCAAAATGGAAGCATCAGATCCCATTAGCAATCTGGTAACATTTTAGTTTTCAGTTGTGTCAATACCCTGATAATATAAATTATCCCTTTCTCGAGTAGTTCTCCAAAGATCCATATATGTGTAATATAAATCACTATCATCAATAGACAATACCTCATTACTATTTATCTTAATAGTTGTTTTCTTAATAATAGCACGACCAAGATTCTGTACAATTGTACTGTTCACATCTTTGTCCCCATCCGATGTCAAAAATAAATCGAAAGCTCATCTGACTGTACCTGAGACGATGACATCATGACGTCCAAGATTAGGAAAGCGAACCAATAATGTTTCATTCTGATTAATCGTACTAGGATTATTGCTGATGTTTTCAGAAAAACGAAAACCTTTAAAGGCAAGGTTCTCTCTAAATCTACGAAGTGGATTGAGTTTCTGACCATACTTCGACATTTTATATATTTTTTATTCTTTAAACATATGAGATTATTTTATAAAATGGCCAACCGTAATCATTTCGATGAAGAAGGAGCTGTTGGTGGGCGTGATGAATCTTATGAACTGGACACTTTTGATAGTCAATATCAATAATCTAGACCCTATTTCTAGGTCTGGAAATAGTGTAATTCTACAACAAGAATTGCTTAAAGCAACTGTGGATGATTTTTATAATGAACTCGGTGAACCTAGCGGTGTTGGAGATTATTCAAAGTTTAAGATAGATCAAAGAGGAAAGCTTAAACTTATAAGTCATCCTGAAGTGGACTTAAAGTACAAAGTAGGTGATAAAAAAGGTAAGCCTCTCCCTCTTAAAACTTTACAACAAAGACTAGGAGTAAATGCTATTCGTGAAGAATTAGGGTATACAGATTATATAAGTGGACAAAAAACAAAACTTCCAGAAAGGACTCAGAGAGAACTTCAAAGCTCAAGGGTACAGTTGGATGAAGCAGAAAATTCCCTCAGCGAACAACCAATACAAGCCACTAATGAAGCTATTAATGCAATAGACAAAACCATACAAACTATAAATGACCCACCTTTAAATACTGAGGGATTAGAATTTCCCATAAGACAATTGAGGGGACTTGATCGGACTATGAAAACTCAAAGAGGGGAACTAATTCATAACTTATCTAGACTAACACAGCTGGATAGAGAAATAGAATACGAAAAAACTACATTAACTCAAGCGGAAGGTCAAAGACAAACTGAACTCGTTGAAGGAAGAATAAGAGATTGGGAACTCAAAAGATCGGCAAGTAGAGGCTGCATCAATAAATGAGCGAGTCCTACGTTCACAAATTCAACGTATAAAACAGACTATTAGACAAATCTTAGACGAAGATGAATCGTTAGGTGAACGTCTTCGGATATTATTCCGAGAACAGGGCATAACAATTATGTCTATTATAACAGCGGTAGGGTTTATAATTTCAACAGCGGTTCTCGCCGTAAAAGTAGGTCTCCCAGGTGGCCCAGTGCCACCATCACCTAGCCCATCACCACCATCACCTAGTAAGAAACCCAACAAAATTATGGAGTGGTTACGCTATATAAGTCAGACATTATCAAAATTAGCGGGGAAGGCTGCAGCGGCTTTACCAGGAATAATAGGAAGTATTCTATCGTGGCATTTAAACTTCTTGTCTAAAACAGCGACTTGGTTAAGTCAAAATATATGGGCAATAATGGTAGGTATTGGAGGTATAATAATTGCATTCATAAAATCTAGAATCGCCAGATAATTACTAACCCAACTGCTATCCCACTGAGTATGATTAAATTTTTAGTATTAACATGCTGTTGGTTAATATTTCGTAGAAATTCGTTAATAAAAGTATTTATATCTTTGACAGGAAACTATTGCCCCCGATTGTCGTAATATCTATAATCTTCAAAATTGCATTATCATATTTAACATTTCTCGGTTTACTAAATACCATATTCGTAACATCATAACTAGTATCCGATAATATATTGTTCATTTTCTTTTTTATTTATATTTTTAGCTTATCAGGCCTGAAAGGCCCGATGCGCTTATGGCATGGCATCCGTCCGTCCGTAAACTTTTCGCTTTTTCGACTTCTTCTCCAGAACTACTGGGTCTAAGGAGCTGAAATTTTTTACACAGACTCCTTGGACAATGGGGATTCTAAATAGTAGATTGTAGGCCATGACCTAAAATCCTATTTTCATCTTTTTCTCCAGAACGAAAAGACCTAGAAGGCTGTAATATTGTGTGTAAACTCTTTAGCCAATGGGGATTCTAACTTGTAAATTTGGTGATCCTGTGACCCCACATATGGGCCACAGCCTAAAAAACCTTTGAAATTGAATTTTGAACTGATATTTTATGGCACTTCAATCACTATTTACTTGATCCCTAATAAAATACCTGAGGAAGAGTCATCTCATCTTTTTGATATGTGAGTCCTAACTAAGGTTTGAGAAATGCAGAATTGAGAAAAAAATGTATCTTTGCAGTTAATCTTAATCAGTAGGAATGTGAAATATATGTCGACTTGAGATAAGAATCTACATTGTGGACATGTTTGTCAAATTGATATAATCAATGTGAAATGAGAACTATTGAATAGCCTATGAACTGAAAATTGTGACAAGCCACATAGGAATAAATTGAAGAAGAGTTTAGAATTCTTTTATTTTACATTAGATATGTGAACTGCATATGACTGGTGATGAAATGATAAGATTATTTTCATCTTTTTCTCCAGAACAAAAAAACCTAGAAGGCAGTCATGTTGTGTAAAGAGTCTTTAGCCAATGGAGATTTTAAATTGTAGATTTGGTGACCCTGTGGCCACAAATAAGGAGCTCACAGGCCATTATCTAAAATCCTGTTTTCATCTTTTTCTCCGGTACAAAAAGACCTAGAAGGCTGTAATATTGTGTGTAAACTCTTTAGCCAATGGGGATTCTAACTTGTAAATTTGGTGATCCTGTGACCCCACATATGGGCCACAGCCTAAAAAACCTTTGAAATTGAATTTTGAACTGATATTTTATGGCACTTCAATCACTATTTACTTGATCCCTAATAAAATACCTAAGGGAGAGTCATCTCATCATTAAGATATGTGAGTCCTAACTTGGGTTTGAGAAATGCAGAATTGAGAAAAAAAGTAACTTTGCAGTTAATCTTATTCAGTAGGAATGTGAAATATATGTCGATGATCAAGTCTCCATTATGGACATGTTTGTCAAATTGATGTAATCAATGTGAAATGAGACCTATTGAATAGCTTTTGAACTGAATATTGTGGATATTATAAAAAAGGCCCTCACAGTTCAAAACATAAAATCTATTTTCATCTTCTTCTCCAGAACAAACCATAAGGAATATTGCGTTCAGAATGTTTAGATGTTTGGTTGAAAAGGCTTAGAACCGTTAAAATTGTGCAGAGATTATTTAGCCAAGGTGATTCTAAATTGTACTATGTACCATGAGATTCATCACATTGCCTGTTCTCTCTAAGCCTACAGTTAGATCAGTGCTGCCAGTGTTTAGTGCAAGGCAGAGTCTATTACATAATGTAGCTGTAAAAGCACAGCTGGCTTGTAACCAGAGCCAATGGGTCAGAATATTGCATAATCTCCTGTGTGTTGACCTTGCTGAGTGCTCTCTCTCAATTTCAAGACTAAGATAGGTCAGGGCTAGGGATTGTGCATTAAATTGAGACAATATATTTCTGTCTTCATCATCAAACAATATAATCCCTGATGAACTACAGAGCCCATGGCTCTATTTTTATCTTTTTAAAAGAAAATTTATATTTTACTTTTTAAAAAGAAAATAGCTGATCTTAAGCAAAAATTATCTGATCTTAAGCTAAAAAATAGCTGATCTTAAGCAAAAATTAGCTGATCTATTAAAGCAAAAATTAAGGAAATTTAAGCTAAAAAGGTAATTTGCTTGTACTGAACAAGTTATTTTGGTGGTAAAATTGTATCCGATGGTACGATTAATAATTCTTCTTTAACAAAACCTCTTCCCGGTCCATCTTGCAAGTAATATAGGGTGGGTTCGCCTTTTTTTAGAAACATATCGACTAATTTGATACATCTTGAGAGACCATATGGGATCAGTTGCTCTTAACCTATGACCTCCTTCTAACTCACCAGGTTGATATCTTACGTTAACTTGCATCTCTGAGGTTGGAAGCTTCTAATGGTGCTGCAGATTCAGACACAACTGATTTCAATTTAATTGTATTTATTGGTTTCTTATTTATAAGTCGAGTCTCTTCATTATTTATTGCTGATATAACCTCAGGCAATCTAGTTACCCACTCGGTAGACCTTGTCTTTGGATTTTTTTATTTTTTTCAGAAGGGATCCTCCTTGGGGTACTTATTGCATAAAATCTTTGATTTTAGGTATATGACACTGGTTGTAACTATTTTTTCCACATAAAAAATCAGTTAAAAAACTAAAAAGCTAAAAAAACGTACTTTGGGTCACCCCTCTCTCCCTAGTGGTTGCTATGCAGCCAAGGGCAGATAACTCTATTCTATAGACGCACAAAGTTTTCGCTCGAAGTTTGTTGAGTTTTCTCTGCTGATCACTAAAGAAATGGCCCAAAGACAACCTGTATGTGTGGTAACTTATACATTTTTACAGTAGGGTCGAATGGCTTCACGTTTTCAGTAGTAATTTCATGTTTATTGTAACTTGCTTTCGCGCACATGGCGGGAAAGTCGACTCAAGATGGCATCCATTTTCTTCGATCGATGTTTGTTGATCGTGGATTTTTGGTTAGATCTGGGCTTTCCACGTTTTTATTTATTCATATTGGGGTTTTAGATTCGATTTCCCTACGTATTTTGAATCGCCCCCTGGCCTTCAAGCAATTTAGTCACATTACATGTTCTATTTGTTTCAGGGATGTTAGGGGTGTGGCCATGCTTGTTTACATTCTGTACTTCGCATTTTGCCATTCGCCTCTGCTCATGTTTATGCATGCATGTTTACATAAAACATCTACATTGCATTTCCCCATGTATTTAGTAATTCAGGGATGCAGAAATCGGTCTATTTGCAGGACATGTCCGATTGTAAATCCAGTTTGACCGAATGGAAAATTGACCTATCGGACATCAGTTGACCGATTGCAGAAAATAAATTGAAAACTAAACTTATAAGCATTAAATAAAGGCAAACCGTCCTGCTTGTGTCGGTCATTGTTTATGAAATTGAAATACGTTGATCCAGTCAAGAAGTCACATTTATTCTTCACAGCACGAGGCACGACATCAATAATCATTATCTTCCTTAAATTATAATTGTCTGTAGAAAAAACACTTACCGTTTGATATTTAATTGATATTTTCAGTGTCATTTAGTGACTGAAAGATGTGACCCATTTCACAACATTATTTACGAAAAAGATTTCATCGCTTTGTAAAAATGTTTTGTCAAAGCTGAACATTGCATGAATGTGTGGCTTCACCGTACCAGTCGCTCATGAATTTGTTACAAATTAAGATTTTGCTACTTTGAATCTCGATAAATTTAATAATATCTCAGTCATAAAACATAGGTAACGTATTGTAACAAAATATGATAGATCAATATCTATGTATGGTAAAGCTATTATACAAATTCAAAATAAATAAACCTATCAAAAACGAATAATTAGCAATATTATTTCACGAGACGTTATGTAGTCAAACACTGTTTGTATGACGCTACGAACACGCGATCGCATTTACATGATGAAACACGTTATAAAGAGGTATGCAAACTTATAAACTCCAATTTCTCTTGCGTTAACATAAGTTCTTTTTATTTTATAATTATTCATTTACAATTGCGAAATATGTCTCCAAATAAAATATATAAGTAATCTTATTAGAATAAGTTCAAATTCGTAACTACATCTTGGATAGGAAATAGTCGTATGGAAAATAGTTGGACCACGTGCTCTGCAGAGTTGTGAGTTTACATAAATTATATCGCTATTGAAAACGAGTTCCTTTGAATTTAAAATGATTATTTAGAGGGAACATATCATTTGGTCCATGATTTGAACTTTTGATGAACTATGTGCAATTAAATTATTTGAATTTCTCGTCTATCTTGACGCAAACTCGCTTGTGTAAACTCGCTCAAACTAGCACTGTCAGTAAATTTTAGTTGGTAAACATTGATTTTAAATTATGAACCATTTTATGCATGTTAATGATAAATAAATCGTTATCGTTAATTGCTTTCGTGTTATGTTTAATAGTATGCAATGAATGAAGAACCAACAAATAGTAATACTTTCTCATACTTTATTCATAACAAATTTTTTACTTCCGGGTTCGTCTTTTTGTGTCAAAGATGAAATGTCCGACTGGCAAAAATTTGAATCTGCATCCCTGTTTAGTATATATATATTCTTGTAAGGAATTATATATATACACATGTTATCACACTGCCCGGTTCTTGAATGGCTATTTTGTTTTCTAGCCGTTCAAACTCTGTGGGAAGTGTAAGGGGCCTGTCGCCATTTCCGACGGCCATGACGAATGCCTCAAGTGCTTAGCTCAAGACTTTCACCACCCGGTGAAATGTGATGTGTGCCAATCCTTCACCCCCAAGACCCAGGCCCGGCGTGAGATGGACCTGAAGTTCTACGCGCACGCTCTGTTTCAGGGGAAAGACATAGCTAAGATGGACCCCCCATCTAAACTTAAGAAATTGCAAAAAAGTGCAAAAAGTGGTAAGGCTAAGGTGCAAAAGGCTTCGGCTTCGGCTTCATCCGAGGCCGACTCAGTCGAGGAACAGCTGGGGTCCTCAGCCGGGGAATTATCCCACCCTCCCACACCAAAACAGGCTAACCAAACACCTAACCCAAACCCAGTGATATGACGCACTTCACTACCCTTATCACACAGCAGATGAAGGTCATGATCTACTCGGCGGTCTCGGGGCTCCGTATGGAGTTCCAGGCCTCGGGTCGTGAACCTGATGCTTCAGGCTAGGGGGGTCCCGGTCTCAGCGTAGTCCAAGACACGGAATCAACCCGGGGCACCCAGCTCCCAGGCGTAGCCCTGGCGGGTATGGAGCCCCAGGCCACCACACACACCCAGCCCTCCCAGGCACCTGACGCCGGTCAGGTCCCGTCTGGGAGACAGCTGGCCCCGCCTAACCTGGGACCTCTCGCCGGAGACGGTCCCCAGGCCATGGCTTCCACCTCAGGGTACGGTGCGCCTCCTGTTTTACAGGACCAGCGACTCCTTCCCCCTGCCCCTTGCGCCGTGACCGCCGTCCCAGTGACGGTGCAGTCCGGGCCGCACGTGGGACCGCTGCTATCAGGAACCTTCGAGGCTTAATCTCGGAGGCTATCCCTGGTGTAGCTGCCCCGGTCCCCGAGCCCGAGGAATCTGACTACCGCCTATCGGGGGAGGCCTTTGCTAAGAGCAAGGCTCCCGTAGCGGGGCTCCGCGTACTTCCCTCACTCATGGACGAATTGGTTGATACCCTCCTAGCTGGTTCGCGTTCCCTAGCCGCCTTAGGCTATCTTACTAGGCGGTACCAGCTTGGAGAGGAAGGTCTTTTTGACATTCCTACTGTGGGGGATTGCGTGTTTACCGCGGTGTCCTTGCATCGACCTAAGGTCGCTGCCTCTTTTGGCAGGCAAGGTCGGCGGCTGCCACCCTTCACTGGCGGAGCATCTGAGCTGAAGTCGGCGTACCAGTCCTTCGAGGATCAGTACCGAAACGCCGCACAACAGCTTCAGGTTGCAGTCCACCAGGCATACCTGGCCTCAATGCAGGACCAGCTTGCCGCGAAGGTGGAGATCTCTGGAAATTCTTCCTCGGAGCTCCTTGGTCAGCTCACCGCGGTCGGAGGTCATCTGGCCCGCGTCTCCATCAGGAGTTCGGCGAACCAGATGATGAGCGCAGTGGTGGGAATGCGCAGGCTGTGGTTGTCGGTGTCAACATGGATGCCCTCAACCCAGCAGTCCCTGCTGAATCTCCCTTTCCGGGTGGGCTCCACGCTCTTCTCGGGGGCTCAGCAGGTACTACGGGACACCACGGACGTCGTAACGAACTGCCGGGAGACCTCTAAGGTTCTCACCAAGCAGGATCCAGACGCCAAGCGTCCAACTTGCCCGCTGCTCGTTCCTCCGCGGCGACGGGGAAACCAGCCTGGATGTCAACTAACTTGCATCAGGCTGAGGGCAGGGGCAAGGGTCCCTGGAAGCGTGGCGGGAAACACCAGCAGCCATTTGGCAAGCAGGGTTTTCGGGGGCGCGGGAAGCCAAACCAGGGCTCCTAGCTCCTCCCGTACCGCTAGGGGTGTCCAAAGTTCCGGGGGCCGGAGACGGACACCCTATGCCTACTGAGACACCTCCCTGTTGGCGGCCGACTGTCAGAGTTCATAGACGTTTGGGCGAAGGCAACGTCGAACAACTTGGTGCGGGGTGCGGCACGCGAAGGGGGACATTCTTCGCTCAGAAATCAAAGCGTTGCTGAGCAAGGCTGCGATCGAGCAAGTGCCTGTGGGCCAGGAAGAGAGCGGATACTATTCCACCTACTTCCTGGTGACCAAGAAGGGCGGAGGTTTCAGACCCATTTTGAATCTCAAAATCATGAACAAGCTCATAGAGGTCCCATCGTTCAAGATGGAGACTCTAAGATCCGTGATTTCGTCAGTGCAGGTCGGGGAGTGGCTTTCCTCCATCGACCTCAAGGACGCCTATCTCCATGTTCCAATGCACCCAGACTTCAGAAAGTTTCTGCTGGTTGCATTCGATGGGAAGTGTTATCAGTTCAGGGTGTTACCCTTCGGAATCTCTACGGCTCCGAGGGTATTCACCAAGCTCATGCTGGTAGCGGCTCAAGTGGCCAGGTCTCAGGGCAGGTTTTGTCATCCCTACCTGGACGACTGGCTCATCAGAGCACTGTCCCAGCTTCAGAGCCACGATTCCACCCAGGCCATACTGCACACGTTGGTCTCGCTGGGGTGGATCGTGAGTCTCAAGAAGTCGGAGCTCGCCCCATCACGGGACCTAGTCTTCCTGGGCTCCAGGTCCCAAAGATCCTGGGGCCTGTGAACTCGTTTCTCAGCGCTCCATCCCACACAGCTCAGGTCTGGCTCCAGCTCTTAGGAGTCATGGCAGAGACCGTGGATGTGGTTTGGAGGTCCCGGCTCCGCATGAGGCCCGTCCAACAAGCCTTGGCGGGTCTATGGTCCCACTCGGAGTCTTACGAGAAGCTGCTCGTCACTCCGGAGTGGGTCTTACCACACCTCTCTTGGTGGACCAATGTCGATCACCTGACTCGGGGTACCCTCTGCAGTCTCTGGTGCCGACCCTGATGTGTTGGAGCTCAGGGCGGCCAGGCTGGTCTTGCAGCACCTGCGGGATCAGGTGGAGGGTCAGGTGGTCCGGCTCCAATTGGACAACAGGACCGCCATGACTTACATCCGCAAACAGGCCGGTACGATTTCTCCGACCCCCTTGAGGAGACATGGCAATTCTTCCTTTGGTGCAACCAAGTCGGCACCACGGTCCTGCCAGTATATTTACCAGGGGTGGACAATGTCCGAGCAGACGCTCTGTCTCGCCGGATCCTTGCTCCCCACGATGGATGCCCTCAACCCAGCAGTCCCTGCTGAATCTCCCTTTCCGGGTGGGCTCCACACTCTTCTCGGGGGCTCAGCAGGTACTACGGGACACCACGGACGTTGTAACGACCTGCCGGGAGACCTCTAACCCAGCAGGCACACGACGTCGCAGCTACGTTGTATTAAGGTCGCATGGCAACGTTGACGTCCGGTCGCATTTTGGTCGTATTTGCACCATTTCATTGTTTGCCGGCGACGTGACAAGACGACGTGGCAGCGACGTGGCGAAACTACGTGTCTGCGACGTGGCATGGCGACATTGCTGTCCCGTCGCATTTTGGTCGTATTTGCACCATTTCAGGGTTTGCCGGCGACGTGGCAAGACGACGTGTCAGCAACGTGGCGAAACTACGTGGCATGGCGACGTTGCTGTCCCGTCGCAGTCAGGTTGCATTTGCACCATTTCAGGGTTTGCTGGCGACGTGGAAAGACAACGTTACCATGATTTACCTGTTTGATATCTAACCATGGATCAAAACTGTATAAACCAGAGTCCAAAAAAAAAGATACCACCCACTTGCTTGAACACTACATTAACAATCCAGACATACCATATTGGTAGATATTATTTCAGAAATACATCAGCAGCAAATGTTTAGAAATTCATCATTTGTTTAATCGTGTACAATCAATCAACAACGTTACTTTAATAAACAAATGGTAGGTATCGTTTGATTTGGAAAACAAATTCTTGCCCCCCACGAGTGGCTTCTGGATCGAGAGATATTCGAGACTATCTCCCAGTTATACAGGTCATTCCAGGCGGATCTGTTTGCGTCAGGGACGAACTTTCAGATACCTCAGTTCTGCTCCAGGATACCCGACCCACGGGCCTTATCCCAGGACGGGTTCGAACTGGACTGGACAGACAGAGTTCTGTGGGCCTTCCCACCAGTGCCTCTGATCTCCAAGGTCCTTGCCCATCTAGCCACTCAGCCTCCGCGTCTTCTGGTGCTTCTCGCACCTCTGTGGGCAGCGCAGAGTTGGTTTCCACAGGTACTCAGGTTTCTGGCTATGCCACCTGCTCTGTTACCGTGTCGACCGGGACTTCTGTCCCAGGACGGAGCCCCCCACCCCAACCCCACTGTCCAGTTGGTGGCTTGGCCTCTGTCCGGAATCGCCTCAAAAACAGCGGTATTCCTGCACGAGTTGCGGACACAATACTGGCTTCAAGGAGGGATTCCACGAACATTCAGTACGAAGATTGGTGGACCTGTTATGCGCGCTGGTGTGCAGATAGGGACGTTCTCGCTCCCTTTTCTGCAGATCTAGTGGTGATCCTGGAGTTTCTGCAGTCCAGATTGGATGCTGGCTTGGCCGCATCAACTGTCAGGGGATACTCCACGGCTATCTCAGCCTTTCACGTTCCAGTGGACGGCGCTCTTTTGGGTGCCCATCGCTTGGGTGCCCATGGTCCAGCGCTTCTTAGCAGGTGTGGACAGGATCCGTCCTCCTTTGAGGCGGATCAGCCCCGTGTGGGACCTATTGATAGTCCTTGATTGGCTTTCTGGTCCTAGGTTCAGGGATTTGTCTTCATTGTCTCTCCAGTTGTTAACTTGGAAGACAGCTTTTCTAGTGGTGGTGGTGTCTGGCAGACGGGTAGGAGACATACATGCGATATCCGCCGATCCCGAACTCACAGTCTTCCACAGGGACAGAGTCAGTATCAGACTGCCAGACTCCTACCGACCCAAAGTGGCCCACTCTTTTCATGTGACGGCCCCCATTGAGTTACCGGCGCTGAAGCAGCCGGCAGCATCGGGTTCTCAGGCCTCGCACGATCATATTCTAGATGTGCGCAGGACCTTGAAAGCATATGTCAAAAGAACAGCCTCTATCCGTAAGGATAAGCAGCTATTCTGCTGTTATGGTGGAGGCAAGCAGGGTTTACCCGCCTCTAAGCAGTCGATCTCGAGATGGATTGTCTCGACTATCTGTTTAGCCTATGTTCATAAGGGCCGTGAGCCCCCAGGTGACCTCAAGGCTCATTCGGTTAGGGCAGTCGCGACGTCGAAAGCGTACGCAGCGGCCCTGCCCATTGAAGAGATCTGCTCCGCTGCTATCTGGAGCCAGCCTAGCACGTTCATTCGCCACTACCAACTCGACAGGCTCTCGAGGGAGCGCGCTCGGTTTGGTCAGACAGTTCTCTCCAGTGGGCAGAGTCGTCAACCCCCTAGCTGAATGAGCTACTGAGGGTTGGTCAATTTTGTTTTTAAACTGTACTAACGCCACTAATATCTGTTGATACTAAGGGCCCATGTCTCCTTTCCCACGGTTACTTCCCCGGCTGAAGACCCTGTGGGGAGATCTTTCGTTATGGGATTTTTTGTCCCCGTTCTCTCTCTTTGTCAAAAAAAGGGGGGGGGGGGGGGTATTTAGACCTGTAAGGCGGCCATGAGTCCGTCAGGTAATCCCCAGGTCCTTGTTATTGCTTGCCCATGGTGGATACGCATGGTACTTTGGGTGAGTTATTTTTTCTATTCTATTCTGAATGCCACTGCCTTTGACTTTTGTCTTTGGGAGTCTATCTTATGCAATAAGTACCCCAAGGAGGATCCCTTCTGAAAAAGAATCAAACAAACCTGTATAGGTTCCAGATTCTTTGAAGGGGATCCTTCTTGGGGTAGGGCCACCCACCTCCCCTTCATTCAGTCTACATGACTGGATTGAAAAGTGGTGAGAATAGAGTTATCTGCCCTTGGCTGCATAGCAACCACTAGGGATGAGGCTCTAGAGGGGTGACCCAAAGTACGTTTTTTTTGTTTTTTAGTTTTTTAACTGATTTTTTATGTGGAAAAAATAGTTACAACCTGTCATATATCTAAAATCAAAGATTTTATGCAATAAGTACCCCAAGGAGGATCCCCTTCAAAGAATCTGGAACCTATACAGGTTTTCGATTCTTCAGCATACTGATAACCGATTCGGCATTCGGATAGTGTCTTATTAAATCTCTCAACCAAGGCCTGGCTGCGGTGGGCTTCTTTTTCACCTCTCCTAATTCTAACGTTATGTTTTGATAAAAGTTGTGTTACATCTCCCATAAACTCATGTCCAGGGTCTACTTGAAATATACTCGGCCATTTTAAGGGACTTCTTTTATATATTTTCTCTAAAGCTTTAGCTACTTCTATGGAGTTCTTAGTAGTTAATGCCTCTGCTTCCTTAGGCGATTTTTATTTTATTTTATGGTTTACGGGGCCGCCGACCCTAAAAACGAACAAATCTGAAAAAATTTAATTTTTCATAAGGCCCATATTATTTTACCGCCGATAGTTACATTTGTGTATACAATTAAATCTGTAATAAAAAAAACCTGCAAATTATTGACCCTTTGTATATTCCCGTATATTGAGCTACAAACATCGCAGTTTATCCCTGTAGCGAGTTTCAGAAACCTCGTTTACATGCTTTATCTTTATACATTGTATATGGCTTATCGAGTTTGTGTGTCGTGTGCATAAACACACCCCGTTTTTCTACCGGGTTTTCAAAAAATAAAATAAAAATAAAAATTTAAAGCAATGTAACAAAATAAACATTAAAAGTAAAATATAAACTCATAAAATATCCACTCATAATGCAGCAAGATTAATTTGGGAAGACAGTCAGTTTTTTTGTAGCAAAAATATTGTTGAAATCAAATCTACCACGTGCGCTGGTCACGACAAGACGTACTAATCGATAAATGAGCGGTGAAATATTGTTCACACTTCCTAACTTATTCAGTTAGTAATGACAAATTTATCAAGAATAATGCTATATAATCAATATTTACTGATTATAAGTCTTGCTAAAACCTAATAAGTAATATAATAGAACTACAAAATTGTCAAATCCTACCTGAAAATGTGTTTTCACTGTTATCGGATAGAATAGCAATGAGATTGCCCGACCACGTGTTTTGATTTTCACATCAATTAATTTCACGTAACTAACACCCTGCATATTTTGACCTCAAAGTCAAATAACCAAGTTTTATGTGACAATTTAAAGTCTGATTTATTAATTACATTATCAAATTGTGACAACGTAAATTTTCTTTAGTCTACTGTGCAACCGGAAACAAAACATATTGCTTTTCCTGGAATATGTTTATGTACGGTGAAAGGTTAGCCAATCAAATGTCTCAGATGTCGTAAACAAGGTCAAAGGTGAAACTAGGTCACCCTTTGTAACAAATATATCGCAGGATAGATTTCTATCACCGTAGAGACTAGTAATTGTTTTACGGGACTTGGTTGCATGATATGATATATTTCTGTCATTTGATAAGCATTTTGATGAAAATATAAATTTGAACCAAGAGGCATAAGCTATTTTCTAAGATTCAATTCCAACAGTATTTTTTTAATTGGAAAATGAAACAAACGTAAAACAGTGGATTTTATTACCAGTACAGTACAGTGCTTGCTTAATTCAGGAATGTTTGGGTTTGTACTCAGCATTTATACCATCAACATGTTAGTTTAAAATTTAAAACCGTGACAGTTAATTAAAACTGTCAATTTGCATTGGTTAATATCATGAAAGACAGCAATACAATAATTACAGATAATTTGCAAATTTTGAATTGAATTTATTTATAAATAAACTAAATTCTTCAATTAAAATAAACAAAGAATGTGCTGCATTGATTTAAAAGAGAAAATGTTTTTGTAAAATGATTAAAATAGTGAAAAAGTAAATCTTTGTTGATCGGTAAAACGACGGTGGGGCGATGTTGGAACCTTGAAACCAGGTAGATCTACCTGGTTGGACCAAATGAAACTTGGCATGTCTGGGTTTATCGAGTCTGTGTGTCATGTGCAAAAAGCACTGGCTTTTTTTATTTTTACCCTCCCGACTGACACTTTTTTAAAGTCTAGATAAAATAATTCTGGAAAGGGAATTTTAATTTATTTTTTTTTCGACCACCGACTTTTTTATTTCATCAAAAATTTCCGTAAACCATAACATTAAAAAAAAATGGCCTTATATTGACTGGCAACGTCTACCACAGTTAACGCATACTTATAAGTCTTTCTTTTTACTCGGTCGTGAGTTAGAATAGTAGGTCCGCTTGATGAACTTCGTTTGGTACGTCGCCGCTAATGGCTGCAATACTGCCGAAGCGGCGTTAAGCAATAACTCACTCACTCACTCGTTTGGTACGGATATATAATTTTTTTTTCTTGGTACGTATTTAGGTGCTGGTAGATATATTTGCCAAATGGCTTGTTTCATTAACCAATTCTTCGCTTCTGTCTTAGTGACCTTTGCTGCCTAAGCGAGTTTATCTACAGCTGCTAGGCCTTTCCAATATCCCTTGGGACTATAATAAATCTTTTCAATCTCTGGCTTCGAAGAACACATTTCCTATATAAGAAAGGATTATTTTTCTAAATAACCATATGCGTATGTATTTACACTATCATCAGCAATCCATCTTTTCGTATCTAATGGAGATAATTATGTCTTATTAAGTCGCATTGCTTACATGTTATGTCCTTCACTTCTCAAAGTATTCATTTCGTGTTAAAAAGTCTTCTTATCGAATAATGCCTCTTTATACTGCTCAAGGTTGGTATGATTCTTTACTACATACTTTTTAATTCCTTAAGCTTTCTTAATTTCTGTTTCAGATTTGTTATAACAATACATCTTCGGTCTTAATCCAACGTATTCAGAAATAGGAACACCCGAACATTAAAGGGGCAGTAGCACGTTTTTCCCGTGAAATAAGTCAATGAAATGTAATTGAAAATTAATCTCACCAACAGTAAAACACCCTTCCCTCTTCGGAAAATCAATCTAAAAAATGAGTGTACATGGTTCGTAAAGCCAGTGGAATCGTTTTTTGTCATTCGAAATAATAAATTGTGTTCACAATAAAATGGCCGCCATGCAATTTTGGCTTTATACGCAACACTGTTATTACCACTACGGATACTTGGTTTGTGTAATAAGATGTTTTACCCTCTAAAGTAAATATAAATGACATAAACTATCATTATAAATGAGAAATTTGAAAAAATAAAATTTGCAAAAAACGTGCTACAGCGCCTTTAATCCTTGAATTTAGCTAAAACCTTCTTATTTTTTAAGCTGTGCATTATGGGTGATATTTATCGTAATCACTAGTATCGTACAAATCAATGTTTTCTTTCATGTCTTCGTAAACATCATCGGTTTGTATCTCTAATAACAAAGAATCCGTATCAGTATATAAAACTTCGCATCTATTTCCATATTGTTTCTTCATCTCATTATAATAAAAGTCATACATTAAGTGTTTCGACAAATCTAATATACTCATACCAACGTATATTGGTTTGTTCAATAGTCTAGTTCATATGAACAGCAGCTAAATCGTGGTCAAAGATTCTAAAATCGTTAAAAGCCATTTTACTTAGTCTTGTTGACCCCACAGCAATTCCAGTTATTACTGCAGCATGATAAAGCGTATTAGTAATATTTTTAGTCTCAGACATCGTTTCTATTTTTCATATAATGAGCATTTTTCTTTAAAGGAATATTTTTATTATTATCCTCTCTGGGGTTACTTGATTTTCGGGCTATAATTATAAAAGCTCCAATACATACCATAATTGTTAAGATAGGAAGTACTATATTGCCATGGTTTATAACTTTTGAACACGAATCTACGTTATGTTTAGTCTGGCTATCTAGAGTGTGTGAGTCTTGTTTATGCTGTCACATTTTCGGTAACTGATTTTTGGGGTGTTTTATGAAGTAGAGAATCGTCTAGTTTTTTGTCTTGGAGGGCTTGAATCTCTGGGGGAGGAATCTCTGAGGTTTGAATCTCCGGTTCCGACATTTTTATTATTATTTATGTTATCATCTTTAAAATCACAGTGCTTGATAGCTGTTAATATTGTTGTAATGGGGACTAAATACATCCCATACTTATAATAAATTTCGCAACAAAATTTATGAATTGCGTGATCGACAAAAGGGTTTTCGTTAAGATCTTCGAGTAGCTTAGGTTTATTTTCTGAAGGAATATTTAATAAGTAACCCGCACCAGTAGAATATAAATTTAGTAAAGATTTGCCTAATATTTTAACCATGTTTGCACTCAATTTACGCTCAAAATTAGAATGATGAATTAATATTTCTTGGTCATTCATTTTATTTAATTTATCAACAGAAATATTTTTACCGACAAACTTGCCATCACCCAAAATATCACTGATAATTTTTTCTCTCATTCCTTCAATCAGTGCAGGATCAATCCGATTAGAAAAATCCCTGGGACTGAAAGCCTCATCATCATTGTTTCAAGCTTCTGTCACTTCTCCTAAAATTTCAGTTATATCCATTTTATATAATATGGTTATAATACTTAAAGTAATAATGCCTATAATAAAAGCTATACCAGTTATTATTAAAATAGCTATATTCAACATAAACATAATAAATTGATACTAAGCCAGAAATGTCTTATACTTAGTCAGAAATGCCTTCATTATACTATAAAACCAGAAAATTCTTCAAAGCCAGAAATGAACTTACCTAAGGACCCACACTGCACTATTATATGTGGGAAAACGGGTAGTGGGAAAACAGTTTTTGTACTGGATTTAATTGAAACTTATTACAATGAAAACTTTGAAAACATAGTAATATTGTGCCCAACTATAAGTGATAATGACACATACATGTCCAGGCTTTGGGTAAGACACGATCCTAATGTTTACAAGGTTCTTCCTCGAGATATGTTAGATGATGCTTTAAAGTATTTCCATGATTTATTTAAAAACGAAGCCACACTATTTATTATCGATGATTGTAGTGCAGAAAAGGATCTGACTAAGAAGAAATCTCAACCTGCTAGGCTCGCTTTTTCGGGAAGACATACGGGGCACTCTGTTTGGATACTATCAAAGAAGTACAATAGCATTTTGACAGATTTCCGGGAACAGACGAGGTGGATTTGTTTATTCAAATGTAAAGATAGAGACACATTTGATGATTGCTTACGTGAAAATCACGTCATAGAAACTAAGATTCATAGGGAATATATACAGAAGCAATTATCAGAAACTAAATATGCCAAACTTTTACTTTGTACCGATCATCCCCCTTCATACAAAGTAATCAATTAGTAAATCTGCAGACATAAATATTGTATATGTAACGAGTGAAAGAGGCTCTCAACCTCTCACCCTTCTAAAAATATATTAGTTCAGTTATATATTTCACAGTAAACGACCTTGCTTAGATTTGTGAACACAGCTCATGAACTCTAATATCACTCAAGCCAGTCGCAAAAGTTACTTCGGGTTAAGACCGTGGCGTCCTTTACGAATTCATTAAGACCTGATTACGTTGTTAAAAAAATATAATCAATAGTGCTTATTGAAACTGTATCATACTTCTACCTATTTATTTTTAGCTCATCAGGCCTGAAAGGCCCGGTGGGTTTATGGCATGGCAAGGCGTCCGGCATCCGTCCGTCCATCCGTAAACTTTTTGCTTTTTCTACTTCTTCTCCAGAACCAATGACTTTAGAGAGCTGAACTTTTATGTGCAGACTCCTTGGCCAATGGGGATTCTAAATTGTAGATTTCGCGACCCCATGACCCCAAATAGGGTCACAGGGGTCTCAACCTTAAAAACTTATTTTCCTCTTCTTCTCCAGTTCCAAAAGGTCTAGAGAGCTGAAAAGTTGTTTGCAGACTCCTTGGCCAATGGGGATTATAAATTGTAGATTTCGTGACTCTGTGACCCCAAATGGTGGTGACTCAAAGGGGTCACAACCTTAAACAGTTTTGAAAGGCCGGATGGACTTATGGCATGGGCCCTTGTCCATCGTCCGTCGTCCGTCCGTCATCCGGCGTCCGTTTACTTTTGACATTTTCTATTTCTCCTCCAGAACCGCTACACCCCCAAAGCTGCAATTTGGTGGGTGTGTACTGTCATTGGCTAAAGTTGGACAAATATTCAAGCCCTAATTAACTAATGAATTGATGAAATAATTACAAGCTGGATTCAAGAAATATAATTACAGATTGCATTTTAGTTAGCCACATTGGCTAATGACCATATTTGACTGATAAATTATGTAATGACAGATGTCAGACTTTACATGTTATACTATCTTCATCCATCATAAGAATAACAAGCTGTGTATTGAACTATTAAACTGTGCAAACATGTAATACTAATATTCTACAAAGTGTTAAAATACAAATTCTATTTAGCCTTCTTTGGAAATTCATAAAATAGATATAGGTTAAATTAATGAAATATATTCCAATTGAACACTTAGGTTATTCAGTTAAATTACACCTTTTTGGATATTCACAAATATGCCCTTAGGTCATTAGGGTTAATTCTATTTTATGTCAAAACTTCAAGGGATATGAATTAAAATTGATTTAGTGAGCAAGCTAGATAGTGCCTAAGGGTCATCTAGATACCTGTATCGTTCCAGGAGACGCAATGTCTTTTCCTAAAATAGTATGTAATTGTTTACCCTGTGTAAAGTGTTAAAATTATCCCCAAGCAAGTGAATTTAGTATATTAGATTAAAAACCTTAATTGTAATTAGCTTCATATGGCATCAGCCACCACGAAGATTCTACCTCGTTAGATAATACCCCATTGTGTCAGGATTAGGATTACGATTAGCTAATTACTTCAACCAATGAAATGGTTACCCTATTATTGCTACCAATGAAAATTGGTATCTTATCAAATGCAGCCAATGAAAAACAATAAGTAAGTTAAGTTCAGAAAATGATAACCTTTAAAAAAGCCTGGACAGACCAGTTCCAGAGGGAGAAGGGTGGGTGAGTTTAGGGAGTGTTAGACGTGGGACTTGACTTTGATTTATCTCTCACCAAGCTCCCAGTCCTGGAAGTTTGTGAGGTGAGGCCCTTGGAGTTGGGATGCAATTGTTAAGTACAAATGTTCTGTCCTATGTTGTCATGTTTGTCCTGTGAATAAATGTTGTTGAAAAGTGTTCTACGGCTCATGACTTTACTGTGCGACTGGTGCTAATTCCCCATTACTCCAGACACCTGTGTTCTTGAATTATATCACAAAGATTGGGTTCTACCATCCTGGAAACCAGGGGTACTTTGTTTCGCTCGCTTCACTTTTAAACTAACCCCTGGATTCCTAGTTGGCAAAAGGCTTGACGTGCGTTAAATATAACTACCAATCACAGAAAATTCTATGGCTTTTCTATAGATCCAATCAGCGCTTTCCCTTTTATACACGCCCCTCCCCTTGGAGTTTACGTGGACAATAATTACTGCCGTTCGTTATGACACCAAGGCTTCATTTTCAGTACATTATTGCATTATTTCACCTTTTCTGTGTATATTGTTCATTATGTATATATGTATCATATATTTGTTGACAATCTATAACAACACATTATGTTGTCCAGAGTCTATCATGTTATAACGTTAGATTTATATTTGATGATGTATTATTAATGTATGCAAATTATTTAAAAATGCGCGAATGTTTGTCATTGTCAGTACATGACAAAAAATACTTCTGACATTTCAACACAGTGTGAATCATCTCCGCTGGAAAGCGCTTGTCAAATCTCATGCCATGTGAATGTTCTCTTTAGAACGAGTGGGCAGGAGTTAATATTTAAACTTATATGAACAAATGTCGCTCTTTCAATGCCATAAGTATAAATACAATTTCAGGCAATTAAAACGAAATTGGATTGTTTCGTCAACCATGTGCAACACTGACACTCGCTTTAAGGTCATTAGATCATAATTTATCTCCTTATTTGGTTACGCCAATTAATTTAGAAACACGGTTCGCCATTGGTGTGCTATAATTAGCAAAAGGGACTTTCCATTTTTAGCTCATCAGGCCTGAAACCTAAATTGTAGATTTCGTGACCCTATGACACCAAATGAGGTCACAGGGGTCACATCCTTATAAACCTATTTTCATCTTCTTCTCCAGTTCCAAAAGGTCTAGAGAGCGGAAAAGTTGTGTGCAGACTCCTTGGCCAATGGGGATTCAAAATTGTAGATTTCGTGACCCCATGACTCCAAATGGGATCACAGGGGTCACATCCTTAAATACCTATTTTTATCTTCTTCTCCAGTTCCAAAAGGTCAAGAGAGCTGAAAAGTTGTGTGCAGACTCCTTGGCCCATGGGGATTCTAAATTGTAGATCTCGTGACCCCATGACCCCAAATGGGGTCACAGGGGTCACATCCTTAAAAACCTATTTTCATTTTCTTCTCCAGTTCCAAAAGGTCTAGAGAGCGGAAAAGTTGTGTGCTGACTCCTTGGCCAATGGGGATTCTAAATTGTAGATTTAGTGATCCCGTGACCCTAAATGGGGTCACAGGGGTCACATCCTTAAAAACCTATTTTCATCTTCTCCAGTTCCAAAAGGTCTAGAGAGCGGAAAAGTTGTGTGCAGACTCCTTGGCCAATGGGGATTCTAAATTGTAGATTTCGTGACCCCATGACTCCAAATGGGATCACAGGGGTCACATCCTTAAAAACCTATTTTCATCTTCTTCTCCAGTTCCAAAAGGTCTAGAGAGCTGAACAGTTGTGTGAAGACTCCTTGGCCAATGGGATTCTAAATTGTAGATTTTGTGACCCTGTGACCCCAATCTAGGTCACGGGTCATGACCCAAAAACCTATTTTCATCTTTATCTCAAGTATGTAAAGCTCTAGAAAGGTGAAATGTTGTGTAGAGACTCTTTGGTCAAAGGTGATTCTTAATTGTAGGATTGGTGACCCTGTGACTCCAAATACGGATCACAGGGGTCATGATCTAAAAACCTATGTTTTGCTTGTTAACAATGTATTACTTGAGATAACTTAGATATTCAACCTTAGATAATAAGTTAATGAAAGCCTGATGAGCTACAGAGCCCATGGCTCTATTTTCTTAATTTGTTTGTGAACCCAGCACGTGGAGCCTTTTGCCACTTAGGAATCCAGGGGTTAGTTTCAAAGTGAAGTGAGCGAAACAAAGTACCGCTGGTTTCCAGGATGGGGTTCTACAAGCTAGTGCAACAACCCACATGGTATATCACACTGGTAACAACTGAGATGTACGTGAGACACCCCCATGATAGTACCTTGCACCTTGGAGATACAAGTTTGTAAATTTGGTTGAGATAAATTATGAAATATGAACTTTGCAGGGGGTTCACCCTAAAAGCTTCAAACGTCTTCTTCTCATGAACCAGCAATAGCAGAATAGGAGATATCCAGAAACCTGGGCAGTGTTTTCTTTAAAATATGGAGATTATGATTTGTAAATTTCATAACTAAAACTTTAATACTTTGATTGTGACAGGGGTTCATGTAAAGGTATATTTTTCATCTCAGAAACCAATGACACTCTACTTCAATACATCTATATTTAGTGAACAAGAGTTCCAAATCTTCCAAGTCTTTTGGATGAAAAGTAAGAAAGTTATATGTGAAAACAATTTAGTTGTTTACCATTTTGCTAACATTAACGCTACCATAACATGTTAGCAATGTTTATATTTGAATGAAAGGTGTTTTCGAGAGCTTTCTAACGCAACTTTCATTATATTTGTATAATAGAAATTAAGCAAGATAGAACTTATTTTATTTGTTGCAATTTAACTCTTTGCTGTGTTTCTGTCACGTGGGACTGGGTTTCCCTGCAGTAACTGGTTGAGAGTCTTTAGCTTTAGGTGGTATACTGTCTGTCTGTCTGTCTGTCTGTCTGTCTGTCCCTACCTCCCTCCCTCCCTCTCCTCTCCTCTCCTCTCCTCTCCTCTCCTCTCCTCTCCTCTCCTCTCCTCTCCTCTCCTCTCCTCTCCTCTCCTCTCCTCTCCTCTCCTCTCCTCTCCTCTTCTCTCCTCCCCTCCCTCTGATACTGCCGAAGCGGCGTTAAACAATAACTCACTCACTGATTTAAGCAATTCACTCACTAAGTCATCAACGTGAGTTAATAAATCATGCAATTTCTTATGAGCTACAGAGCCCATGGCTCTATTTTTATCCCCCGCCAACATAGTTGGGGGGGGATATTGAAATGGGCTCCGTCCGTCCGTCCGTTCGTCCGTCCGTCCGTCCGTCCCGATTTTGTTTCCGGAGCAGAACTAAAAAACTATAAGACATATCTCAACGAAACTTGGTGTGTGGAACAATCATCATGTCTAGATGTGCCTTTTGGGGTTTTCAACTTCTTCGATTTATTTGTTTTGACCGTTTCCATGGAAATGTAACTTAGAATTTCGTTTCCGGAACAGAACTCGAAAACCATAAGACATATCTCAACGAAACTTGGTGTGTGGAACAATCATCATATGTAGATGTGCCTTTTGGGGTTTTCAACTTCTTCGAGTTATTTTTTTTGACCGTTTCCATGGAAATGTAACTTAGGATTTCGTTTCCGGAACAGAACTCGAAAACCATAAGACATATCTCAATGAAACTTTGTGTGTGGAACAATCATCATATGTAGATGTGCCTTTTGGGGTTTTCAACTTCTTCGAGTTATTTTTTTTTACCGTTTCCATGGAAATGTAACTTAGAATTTTGTTTCCGGAACAGAACTCGAAAACTATAAGACATATCTTAACGAAACTTGGTGTGTGGAACAATCATCATCTGTAGATGTGCCTTTTGGGGTTTTCAACTTCTTCGAGTTATTTTTTTTTGACCGTTTCCATGGAAATGTAACTTAGAATTTCGTTTCCGGAACAGAACTCGAAAACTATAAGACATATCTTAACGAAACTTGGTGTGTGGAACAATCATCATCTGTAGATGTGCCTTTTGGGGTTTTCAACTTCTTCGAGTTATTTTTTTTTGACCGTTTCCATGGAAATGTAACTTAGAATTTCGTTTCCGGAGCAGAACTCGAAAACCATAAGACATATCTCAACGAAACTTGGTGTGTGGAACAATCATCATGTCTAGATGTGCCTTTTGGGGTTTTTAACTTCTTCGAGTTATTTTTTTTGACCGTTTCCATGGAAATATAACTTAGAATTTCGTTTCCGGAGCAGAACTCGAAAACCATAAGACATATCTCAACGAAACTTGGTGTGTGGAACAATCATCATGTGTGGATGTGCCTTTTGGGGTTTTCAACTTCTTCGAGGTATTTTTTTTTTACCGTTTCCATGGAAATGTACTTAGAATTTTGTTTCCGGAACAGAACTCGAAAACTATAAGACATATCTCAAAGAAACTTGGTGTGTGGAACAATCATCATGTGTAGATGTGCCTTTAAGGGTTTTCAACTTCTTCGAGTTATTTTTTTTACCGTTTCCATGGAAATGTAACTTAGAATTTCGTTTCCGGAACAGAACTCGAAAACTATAAGACATATCTCAACGAAACTTGGTGTGTGGAACAATCATCATGTGTAGATGTGCCTGAAAGGCCCGATGGGCTTATGGCATTGCACGGTGCAACTTTTAGCATTTTGTCTTCTTCTCCAGAACCACTTTGTCTAAGGAGCTGAAATTTTGTGTGTTGTGTTTAGTTGAAAAAGGTTCATAGTCACTGTTATTCGACAATTCTTCAATAAATTTTCCCAAAGGCGGGGGATATGGCCGACTCTGTCTGCTTGTTCTACTTCAAACAATACAAATCCTGATGAGCTACAGAGCACCGTCTTTTGGCTACATGTGAATTGTAATCTGAGCTATATGTTATGTAATGATCAGTGTGGTGTAGCCACCTGTGCATTGTCCAGGCATCACTTGTTATCTCCCTCCCTTCCTCTCCCTCCCCTCCAAAGACCATCTAATGTGAAATGCAGAATTAGATGATAAGATCTGATCGTTTGTAAATTAACCTTACATTTAGACTGCTTATTTACAGGATAGTTTGTGCATCAATAGGAAAAACTCTGAAGGAGATGGGTACATACATATTGTTTCTGCTTGTATATCTGCAGCGTGCCACTCACCTTTAGGAGACTTCAGCATGGTACAGCCCCTGGAAATGTGGAAGTGCCACTGGCGATTGCTGCTGCCCCTGACAGGACTTTTCCTTATAATGCTCCCCATTACATCACAGGACAGAGTATGTAAGTGTCTGACAGAATTATGTTTAACCCTTAAGTTGCTATATTTTTTTAGCTCCTGTGGCAGAATATTCAAACCCCCTAACTTGCCGCTTGGTTTTGCCCAAAGGGGGTTATTGTCGTAATGCAGCCCCCATTTATCTGCCCAGAAAACTGTTCTGAAATCAACTCCTCCCACAGTTTTTGACCAATCTTTCTGAAACTTTACACATGCTTTGGATATACATCGGTGATGCACGGGACAGATCAGATTAATATTTGAAGAGTTATTGCCCTTGACTTAAAGAGCGTGACTTTCCAATTTCAGACTGACAGTACCTGTGTTCTGAAAGACTCCTAGATTTGGGGACCCTGTCACCCCAAATAGGTTCACAGGGGTCACAATCTTAAAAAACCTAATTATAAGACAAAACTTATGAATGTTGACTGTTTTATTGGAACTTCCTTGTGTTCCTTGTGTATAAAAAGTACATACACACATTTCTTCAACAAAGACAATTTTATTATATTGCGTTCGACGGGGTGATAAGTGTATGCTGTGCTCATTAGTACCCATTATTTCCACATGCTCTCGGCTCTGGCACCCTCAAGGAGGTCTCGAGGAGGTAACGGTACTGTAATTAGCCCAGTCCCGGGACCAAGCGGTGCCAGTAACTTGGTGTGCGTCGGGACGCATTCACGTGGTACTGTCGGGGTAGCTTCACTCTCCTTTCGTTGGTTATATTTTCTGAACCATAGATCATATTCTAATAATTTTTATGTCATTGTAAAGAGGAATAAATTGTCTACAAGTACATATAAAATTCGCAATATGCGCGCTCAGGAGTTTTGATTTCATAAAGCTTGCAATAAAGACAAACTTTAGATGACTTTAGAATTATAACCAAAGGTCGCATTCTAATAATTTTTATATCATTGTAAAAACAAACATCTGGTCTTCAAAACCATATATAAATTGCAGTAGCGCGCTCCAAATTTATGATGTTATAAAGCCCGAATTAAAGACAATCTTTACAAAGTAATAGAAAACAAACGAAACATCGTAGAAAATTCATTCAAAGTTTCGGGTGTGAATTAGTCATTTGTGTACAGGTGTCGCGACTTGAACTTGTATTGAACGCCCGTATATAGTCCGTATTCGTCATGTAGATGCGGTATATTTAGTAAAAACGGTACCGGAATCGCCGCCTGGAAATTCCGCCAGCCGAGCTAATTAGTGTCTAAGCCAAAATACTGCTGCGAGCTAGAGGACCTGTAAATTCCGCCACAGGGCTAAAATGGGTAAAAAAGAAATACGAAACGTAAGGGTTAATAATAAAAAAAACATCCAATATTTCTTACTAACCAGATTACAAATTACCAATAATCACAAATCAATTTAATATTTACCATGTTAATACTTTGAAAGAGTGTAATGACTATAAATGTTTTTATGATGAAAATAAGAAAACTTCAATGGATATTTAAAATACTATGTAAACCAACAAACAATTGTTTGGAATTTGTAAAAAAGATTTTTTTTTTTAGATTTCTAAGTCAAACACATAGATCTATAACTACCGGTAATAAAATTGGTAAAATAAATATGCATTAAAACAAACTTTAAAATACAAATGTAATTTTGTTTATTGATGACTCACAGCAAATTTATCTAAAAATGTTTATATAAAATGTAAATTTAGTATTTTTGTTTGTGCAGAGATGACCAGGCTCTACTACATTACTGCTCATTTATCTAACTTCCATCATCATCCACTTATGCTAAATAATTATAACTACTTACGTAGTATCAACCATTATTTCTTCTCATTTACTTATATCTTGCATAACTTTTTAATCTATTTCTAACTCTACCAATACTCAAAATTCGCATAATATTTATCCACTCAGCTATCATTTTCATGTCCTTGTTTATTTATAATGCTGCCGTATCCATGCTTCGTAAGCTACTTCCGGTGACCTAAATTCTCATGTTTTTTGCCTCAACTAAATAGTATTATTTGTCTTCTTACATAAGACTTCTTTTATTCTTGTATCTTTTCAAAATATCATATGCATATTTATTCTTTTAACAAAATATTTCTTGTACCCATGATGCTTTTTGTGACGTCACCTGTTGTTGTATTTATGGAATGGGGGGAAGCCTCGGTTTCACTTTCACTTCACTCTGCGGCGACGAGCTGAAATCTTAAAGAGCCATCACGGATGTTGATGAAAATATCAAAATTCTCCGTGAAATAAATACACTTAATTTTTCCAAAATTTTTCCAACTTTAAATAAGCCGAGGAATTGCATTAATTAGTAAAGGTGTTTTCCAGTCTAAATATAGATCCAGTCTATTATTTTCAAGCGCAAAGCATTATGGTCTAGCTCACACACAGTAAACAAAGACACAAAAGAATAACAAAAAATATGAGCATTGAAAGATATCGAAATATATATTTTTTTAGAGACGAGCCTTGACGCTTCGGAAGCGCTTGTTGTTTTTGAAGTACGTATTACGCAAAAAAGGAGATTCTGTTTATATACGTCAGATACCCTTAGCGCGCACTAGTCGAAGTGGTACTTCTCTTTGAAACCAAATTGCAATACATTGTCGTGATATAAAAATTATTTAACATATGCCATGTTGTAGATAAAAGATTTCTCTGGCGAATGACGTTATAAGTATATTTTCCAAAAAATTGAAATACTAACATCCGTGATGGCTCTTTAACCCTCTTACATTGACATCGTTATCCTCCTAATATCTCGACCTTCCTTCACCATCTGCATCTTTCGTCAACCTATCCGGCTTCTTCATGTGCTAACATGGCAGATAGGATCACTAGACATGGTCGGAGACCGTCTAGACAAGCTGACAGCGAAGGGGTTACAGATGTAAACATTGACGGTATCCAAGATGGCGGCCCCCAGTCTCTCGGAACCAACACAGTTATAAGAGGTCATTTGGCTAGCAAGGAATACATGTCCCAAGTTCTTGGAGTCGTGGCTGGTTAATGCAGCTCTACAACAAGAACAACCAGAACGCCACAGCTGATCAGGAGAGAGAGACAACGAGTGCTACAGTTAGCAACCCTACACCGAATGCGACCTCCAGTGAACAACAGGTGCCCACTCATCCTCCCGGGAATTCCCCTACGCTGGTGTCTCTGCAGAGGGAATTAGCCAACCTCAAGGACATGGTCACAGGCCTGACCTGTTCCTTACAAGCTCCAACAACCAGTGCAACACAAGTGCCACCTGACAGGAGTGCATCGGATTCTCTACCAGCCATCAGCACTGTTTCCCCATCTTTGCGACGGAAGATACAGGAGGGTAAAAATATTAATCTTGCTTTACTGCTCCTGCCCAATCAGGACACCCTTGAATCTAGACTAACCGAGTTCGATGGGAGTGTCTATAATATGAAAGATGATCCCAGACTATCCCGCAATCTCACCCTGGGAGAATTTATCCAGGCCTTCGGCATTTTCAAGGACATTTACTGTGAGAACAATGACTCAAAACGTCGACAACTGGATGGACATGAACAAATTGTTATTGAGCTGGCCACAGTTTATGGTGGTACAGCCCATTACGATTACCATAAATTGTTCGCCGCCCGTGTCGCAGCCTATGCGGAAAGAGGCCAACATATCCGATGGGATATGAAGGATTCTAGGATTTTCAGCATGTGCACATCAGGACGCCGCACGAGAACATGCCATGTGTGTCACAGTGTCACTCACAGTACAGACACTTGCCCCAACATCACAGACAGCACTCGCCGCCAGCCGCCACGATCCAGCCCTATCACAAACCACGACAGGAAAAACATCCATTCAGACATACGGGGACGTCCGCGGGTGATTGGTGACGGCAAGGAGATTTGTAATAATTTCAACGACCTCGGTTGTACCCGGGCTAGGTGCCCCTTCACTCACATGTGCATTAACTGTTTTTCACGGAAACATTCTAAGTCGCAGTGCAAGAAGGAGGCCACACATTCACATGACTGACAGGGAGGAGCTGAGAGGACCCAACTACATCTGACCCCGATTAACATCGAACACCTAGGCGGGAATTAGGTCAACACCCTGATAAACTGTTTAGTGACTATTTGCTCTCCGGTCTAACCTCAGGATTTAGCCCATGCTAGATCATTCCCCAGTTACGACGTTAGAATGCCGCAACAATCTCAGTGCATGGAATAGTCCCCTCGTCGTTGCCCACGAAATCCAGAAGGAATGCATTAAGGAGTATGTGATTGGTCCCTTCTCCAAACCACCTTACGATACCTACAGAGTGAGCCCACTGGGTTTGGCTGAAGGGAAATATTCCGGGAAGAAACGTCTGATATTGGACTTATCAGCACCCCATGACAAAGAGGACATTTGCAGCATTAATGATCTCATAGATAAAGATTCCTGTTCTTTATCTTACGTGACTGTGGACCAAGCTATTGCAGTAATCCTTCAGTTGGGGAGAGGTTCACAGATGTGCAAGGCAGACATCACGGACGCGTTCAAGCAGATTCCCCTGGACCCAACATACTGGCCTTTCTTTGGCTTCAAGTGGGAGGACTCTTACTACTTCTACACTAGACTGGCCTTTGGATGTCGTTCCAGTCCAAAGATATTCGACACATTGTCTCAGGAGATATGCTGGATCCTTATCAACAATTACCAAGTGCCAAATGTGTTACACCTATTGGACGACTTCCTGGCGATCGACCCACCCAACTACAATTCGGAAGGCACTATGGCAATTATCCTGAGACTTTTCAGCGACCTCAACATTCCTCTCGCCCTGCACAAAACGATCGGACCAGTTACTGAAATTGAATACCTCGGCATTACCTTGGGCTCCATCAGCATGACTGCTAGATTGCCAGCAGATAAGATAGAACGGATCTCACAACTCCTGCGCAAATTTTCCACAAAGACAACTTGCACCAAGAGAGAGCTTCTTTCCCTTATTGGCCACCTTAACTATGCCTGCAGAGTCATCATTCTTTCATCTCGTACCTTATACAACTGTCTACAACCATCAAGAAGTTAAATCACCACGCCAACTTATCAGGTGATTGCCGGAAGGAGCTACGTATGTGGTGTAAATTCCTGACAGAGTGGAATGTTGTTTCCTTTTTCCTTGACCCCCATTCTACGCCAAACCCAGATCTCGAACTATTTACCGACGCAGCTGCTACAGTCGGACATGGGGGTTATTTTCAAGGATCATGGTTCACGGAGAAGTGGCCCTCGGATGTGTTGAACAACTTCAAAGGAGAACTTTCAATGGCCTTTATGGAGTTGTACCCAATTGTGGTGGCAGCGATTCTCTGGGGTCATCTGTGGGCTAAGAAACGTGTGCTCTTTCTTTGTGATAATGAAGCAACTGTGTTCATTCTTAAAAAAGGCAGATCTAAATGTAGAAGTATCATGTCTCTTATGTGCAGGCTAACATGGACAGCAGCTGTGGATACTTTTGTTGTGTATGCCAAGCATGTGCCAGGCGCTGACAATAACATTGCAGATGCTTTATCATGGTTGCAGATTCACAAGTTTCGAGTTCTGGCGCCTCAAGCTCAGCACGACCCTCACCAGTGCCCTCCCAGCTCGCGAGTCATGTGGGATTGAACCAGCACCTCAACACCTGGTGGTCAGCGGCTATCAGCAAGGGAACACAAGCTGTCTACACAACTGGCATGAACTGCTACGTCAACTTCCTGCTTACCTTCGAACTGCACCAAACTGTGTTCTCTGCGCAGCTTCCACCAGTTAGTGAAAGTCTCCTACAATATTTTATAGCCCACTGCTATGGAGCACTAACACTTCAACATGTGACAGTTAAATCGTATCTCGCTGGGGTACGCTTTTATTATCTCAAACATGGTGTGACTACCCTTTTTGATACGGTGCAATCTGGTGCTATGAGTCGACTACAGTCAATCATGAGAGGATATAAGAAACTACAAGCACCGGTTCAACGAAAGCGACTTCCTATCACCTACAGTGTGTTATTGAAGCTGATATCCACCCTTCGTGCAGGACTCCTCGGCCCTATAAACGACTTCACTATGGAATGTATGTGTCTCACAGCGTTTTTTGGTTTTCTCCGATGTGGAGAGATCACCTGTGGGGACAACTTCGACCCAAGTGTTAATGTCTGTGTGAGTGATTTAAGTTTTGATGTAACCACTAAGAAATGTGCTCTTGTGCTTAAGACATCAAAGACGGACCCTTTTCGAAAAGGGGTGACTATCATGCTCTTCTGTAAGCCCACTCTGTCCCTACTCCAGCTTACGTAAACTGTATCATATGAGAACCTTTCAATGTGCTTCCAACAGAGACGCTCTTTTCATTGATGGCCACAATCAACCCGTCAACAGACTCACTTTCCTGTCGTGGCTAAACAGAGCATTGTCTCGGGTTGGTTTTACGTCTTCGGACTATTCTGGACACTCTTTCCGCATCGGTGCAGCCACTACGGCCGCCAAGGCTCGTGTAGAGGACCACCTAATTACGACATTGGGTTGCTGGTAATCTGACTGTTTTCAGAGATATATAAGGACTCCCGAAACTACACTGCTTCGCGCTCAGCGATCTCTCTGTCTTGATCCATAATTCTTACTGCCGCGATCGATGAATGCTCTGTTGTTGTTGACAATCCTGGTAACATCTCATGTGACTGTATTTAACTACATTGTTTCACTTCGTTGACAATGGCTATATATTCATGTTGGTCATGCTATCTAATATTATTCCTTTACCAATGTCATTTATTGGGGGCTCTCGGTTGCTCACAACCTCGTTTTGGGCATTCAAACCATTATATGTCCTGTACTTATTCCATGGTTTATAGCCCCCAAACAATTCCATATCCCACTGGTGGGCGCAGCCTCCAGTGTAATACAACCCCGTACCCGCAGGGTATCTAGCTCTCCTCCACTTGTCCGCAGGACATCATAATCACCATGCCATCCAAAGGATGCAGTTCCACTACCTCATGTCTGCAGGTCATCAATCCCTCAAGTCCGCAGGACACTCTTCTAACAGCAACCGAGAAGCCCCCATGAATATATGTATATATATATATTATGCCATTATTTTATTAAATCTCATCATTTATTACATCGTTGTGTTGTCTTTGCACAAACAACCAGATAAATTTCCAGAATATCAATTAAGCAAAACAAATGTCTTGATTTATTTGTTATTAGCTCATCGGGCCTGAAAGGCCCAATGGGCTTATGGCATAGCATGGTGTCCGGCGTCCGTCCGTCCATCCGTAAACTTTTCGCTTTTTCGACTTCTTCTCCAGAACCAATACCTCGACAGAGCTGAAATTTTATGTGCAGACTCCTTGGCCAATGGGGATCCTAAATTGTAGATTTCGTGACCCCATGACCTAAATGGGGTCACAGGGGTCACATCCTTAAAAACCTATTTTCATCTTCTTCTCCAGTTCCAAAAGGTCTAGAGAGCTGAAAAGTTGTGTGCAGACTCCTTGGCCAATGGGGATTCTAAATTGCAGATTTCGTGACCCTGTGACCCCAAATGGGGTCACATGGGTCACATCCTTCAAAACCTATTTTCATCTTCTTCTCCAGTTCCAAAAGGTCTAGAAACGTGAACTGTTGTGTAAAGACTCTTTGGTCAAAGGTGATTCTTAATTGTAGGATTGGTGACCCTGTGACTTCAAATACGGGTCACAGGGGTCATGATCTAAAAACCTATTTTTTGCTTGTTAACATTGTATTACTTGAGATAACTTAGATAACTTAGACATAATGTTTTCGCCTCCGTCCGTCATTCCGTTATTCCATAATTCCGTCATTCCGTCATTCCGAAATGCTTTATTTTCTCAAAAACAATATTTTCAATATTTTTTCACGAAACTTTGTATTTGCTTAGACCTATAGTGATACAGTGGTGCCTTTTGCTATTTTGGTTATTCTGAATTTTTTTTTTTTCTGGTTTCCATGGAAACAATTTCATCTTAGTGCATATTGGGGGTAGGGACGTTTTCCGGCCTCTATTTCAAAATCTATCCAGTATTTCTTTACGAAACTTGGTATGTGGTTAGACCTAGTGGTGGAGTGGTGCCTTTTGCTATTTTGGTTATTCTGAATTTTTTTTGTTTCTGGTTTCCATGGAAACAATTTGAACTTAGTGCATATTGGGAGTAGGGACCTTTTCCGGCCTCTATCTCCAAAACCGTTCAATATTTTTTCACCAAACTTTGTATTTGCTTAGACCTAGTGATAGAGTGGTGCCTTTTGCTACTTTGGCTATTCTGAATTTTTTTATTTCTCATTATTAATGCAGTATTGAACTTAGTGCTTAGCATAAGTGAAAAATAAGGGTAATATGACTAGGTTGGATTGAAAGTTGGAGGGAGGACATCACAGTGCATCACATGCACATATTTCTAGTTTTATTCATTCATCTGCCAAAATATTCTGTGTTGAAAAGGATTACCTAATCCAAAAACGGATTGCCCGATCTACAATCGGTCTTGTACGATTTTACTGTTCACTCCGTCCCTGAATGCACTAAAATCATACATCAGTGAGACTATAAATTTGTATGGTCTTCAAATACACCTATCATGCATATAGCCTACATTTTGCATTTACCCAAATCAAAACCTCAAATCGACTTATTACGAATGTGTTTATGTAAATAAGTCGGAGGGTTAGGTAGAATATAGATGAACACCTCGTCAAATGACGTACTTCCGTTACTCTCAAGACCTCCCTACTCGATTAAGCAGGAGGGGCTTCAAGTGCAAGAGTGCACACGAGAGTGACATAAGGGTTGTTCAATAAGGATTTTGATCGCAGGTGCGACACACTAAGTTCTAAAGGAACGCAGCCCTGAAATAAAATTAACATTTATTCCTAATCATAATCTGGTACAAATTAAAGTAACCTATAGCATATAAATGCAGTGATCACAAGTACTTACCTTGGATTAATCAACTGAGAAAACTTGTACTTGTACTTGTCTTGTGAACTGTAAAGCTTGGTGAGATTCCTTGTCGTTGTTGTTTTGATTGCAGCCATCTTGGAAAAGCTATACAGCAGCAAGACAAAGGAGGCTTCTGATTGGTTCAAATCGATTGATCTGATCAGTGGCAAATATATTGCTTTATGTATACCGGCCGCCGCTAATGGCTGCAATACTGCCGAAGCGGCTTAAACAATAACTCACTCACTTATATATACCGGTATTGTTTGTGACAGTTGGTATGATTTGAATTGGTTATGAAAAATTATGAAAAATATTTGTTTTATCTTTCAATTGTAAAGGGCATGCAGGTTAAAAAAAATAGCAATGAATACTGAGAAGGCTTCATATTGGATAAAATTGATGGATCTTATACTAGCTCCAATTATTTGGTTAAATATGTGATATTTAAGGGATTTGATCATGAAATATTCTGAAATCTGAAAAAAGGACTTTATTGGTATTTTATTCCTTTATCATATGAAATTTCTCTTAATATCAAATGAAAATATTGTCAAAGAATTCGAATAATGTAACCTGTTCATTTTATGTAATTCAACTATTTGAGCATTATTTGAGTGTTCATAATAAAAAAATAAATAAACTAAAGCTGCAGGCAGCGTTTGGCTGGCTGCAAGCTGATCTAAAAGGTCTGATCATAAGAAGTGCGAATGCCAAGTATCAAAGAACTATCACTGACTGATCAAATGTTAATATTTTTTAGAGGTCAGGGTCACGACTTAAAAATGTATTACCTTACCGGTAACTTAAAAATAATCATCATAATGGATACATTTGACCAATCAAATGCTATGGCCATGGTTAATATTTTTTAAAGTCTCCCATCCTACCTAATGTGTCAGGGTCACGATTTCAAAATGTATGACTTCAACTTAAAGGATAGATGAAATGCATTTTTCTCAAGAATGACAGATGATTACCTCTACGTATATTGTGTATCGGAATCAATTGAGCATAAAATCGAGACAATATACACTTGCAATTGATAATTAAGACGATTTTAATTCACCCATTTTAACACTATCGCAATTTGTTCGGCGAATCCTTTTGAAAATGCTCACTGAGGCTTGACTGTGATAAGCGATAGACGGGGCGGCTAGATAGCTTCTCCGCCGATGTCTCGTTAATTAATTAATGATAATTATCACTGCCGCTAAATGAATTTATGAGGTGTATTACATCGCCAAAAAGACATGTTTATGTAATAATTGTGTAATTGTCATCTGCGGAATTACCTAGTTGGATATCTAAACATTCGATATATGGGAAATTTAAGTTGGTTTATTGAAGATATCTTTGTGAAATTAACAATCAAAATGTTGCGAAATTACGTTGAATTGTGACTATCGCTGAAAATCAAATTCCTCCACATACGTCACAGAAGTCATCCCTTCACGGGTCACACCCCCGCAGACTTTCATTCTGGTCGCCGGGGCTAAATCAGGCGGTTTTTTAAAAAGCCGTATATAAGTAATTTATGGACCGATTTCAGAAATTTAAAATCGAGCAATTGTCAAATTGACATCCCATTTTAATGAATCCGATTTGGACCATATGTCATTTCATCCATCCTTTAAAGACAGTCATCATAATGCATACATACTTGAAGTATCAAAGGCCTATCACTGATCAATAAGAAACTATCCTCAAGGTAAAGGTTTTTGAAATTGCTTCCCATAGCAAGGTCAAGGTCACAGGTTAAGAAATTATGACCTGACCAAAATATTCTTATCACAATAGACGACAATGTTAAGGATCAGTTGCATATCATTGACCCATCAAAAGATAAAACCAAGGTCAAGGTCAGCGGTTCAAACCTCTGAAAGGTCTCGTCACAGTACATAATCTAATCACATAGGCCTATCAAAAGTTATAGCCACGTTTAAGGAGAGATGGGACCCAGAAATCGAACTCGCTTACGGTAACATTTTGCGACAACAAATTATTGTAGTGAATAAGTCTTAAAATATATGGATTACGTTGTTTGGGGCATACGCTTATCCATACACTAACGGAAAGTGCTTAAATTTTCGTAACGCCTTTTTAACGGTCATTTTACGACATGCCGCATAACGTTATCGTCACCTATATTCGCGGTAAATATGTTACCGTGTGTGTTATTCGAATTACATACGTATATTTAGTTACTGACGAATTTAAATCGCCTGGTATAGTCAACTGATAGTTATTCTTCCATCATGCACTCTTAGATTGATAGTATGTTCAATAATGGTTACACGGTAGGCCGTCAAAGTTACACTTGAAACCATCAAAATTGCCGTGACGTTAGGTTTTTACGTTTATGAAGGTAAATTAAAAAATGACGTTAAAGTGATGAAAAACTTCCGGTGACCCCCTATTTTTATTTCTGAATTCGTTTTGTTATTCAAATGTGCACATTATATTGCATTTTTAGCAATATCTAAAATATGTGTGTCAGTGAGAAATCCTGTTCATTATGCGAAAAACGATGAGAAAAATGCCGTTTTTGATTAAAAAGTGCTTAATTTAATTTTGTTACTCTTTCCAGTGTCATTAATTTTCAAAATATAGACTTGCTATGCATCCCCGTGTGTAACTGAAATGTATTTGAAAGGATTCTGAGCTTATTCGTTGAAAGCGAGCGCTTCATCTAAATACATCAAATCAGTCCAAAATGGCGTAATTTCCCGACGGGAGTATTATTACTAATGCCAATAACTTTTTAAATCGTACGGTGACCCCCAAATTTTCTTACATTTTTGGATAAAAGACACAATAAACCTGCTATTTTGAAAAAATAAACGAATTCTAAAATATTTTGTTTCATCGTCCCATCCCATAAGGTTTTTCAGGCATCCAGACAGACAGATGCAGACAAGTGACAAATAATATCATATTGAATCTCCAATTAAAGAGCGTAAAAACATGTCCATGTCCATGTTAGAATCACTGACATGTAGGCATTGACATTGACATAATCAATGGAACGGGTATAACAAACTAAAACAACAAATCATTTATTTCCTAATTCATCAATTGAATTGAAGCATTTAAACATTACTATGCAACAATTAGGACGTAAAGTGTATTAAATAAACCTGCAAAAGTTTTAGAGATGTGCAGCTGGAATTGAACCCTAGATTAGATTAAAAATTTGAAATCTAGTATGTCATCAAACTTGCTACAACATACCACACTGAGAGTGTACTGATTTAAGTAACTTGAGCCTAATGTATATGAAGGATATGGCATAAGCACAACCAATGAACAGTGTATGCTTTGAAAGTCAATATTGAATAAATCAGCTTGTAGAATAGCACTTGTAAGCAGGCTTGAAGGCATAACAAACACGACAATGAGGACAAGTGCACTTGAACAAACCTGGCAGACTGAAAGAAACATTGCATGAAAGCCGAGATTAGGGACCTGTTGTTTTTATGAAACGTAACTGTTAAAAGAATACGATGACCAAGAGATCATATTTGCTGCAGAGAATAGAAATAAGACATTAAAGAAGAAAATAGAAGGATTGGATTAAGTTGTTAATTGACCATTTTCCAGTTTCGCGAAATGAGTGGATTTAGAGTGAAGTCCCTTTGAAAAGTCACATGACCACGGGCAAGCCGTCAAAGCTTACGTTCAGTTCAACGTTATTTTGGTTACATTTTCACGCTCGCCTCGACCGAAACATACCATGCCACAAACATTGACATGTGTCAAAGGATTAACAATCAAAAGAATTCGCTTGAAAAAGTCAATGATAGCAGTTATTTTCCTTGAAATTATCAAATGAACAAGGCTACATATATGGTGGTATTTACCTTATAACGGCATCATAGACCTACATATTATCACATATAGTATTTGTTTAATGGGATGGAAGAAATTTTCATTTTATTAATAATACATGACATATTAACTAGGATTGCCTAAGGGCAATACTAAGGTCTTCAAGACTTCTACTTGACCTTGAGTTCCATGTTTGATTTGAATGCTCTTTAATTCATCATTTTTTTGCTGCTTTAAAATGACCTATCAATCATGTCTATCTTCAGTAGTTTATGAACAAGCAGTCTCTAAAGCATATATCACCTCTTATGTGGCGCCTACATTATGTCATCCTCGGTTACCAATGGTTTTTGTATATGCTCCGTTACTCTCCACTATATCACCCATGGGAAATCTTATCAGGAGAATCTGTACTCAAATTACCCGCCCTTGGCCGGCGTGACGAAGTCAGTAACCGAAGAAAATACTCAATACGATAAGACGGAAATGCTCAACTGAGATAACCGGTGAAGGATGGCTAACAAAATGACCTCGCGTGCTTTGCAACGAAAAGATATGAATGGCTCGCAGGTCCAAGCTGCGTATCGGTTTGATTGGCTCACGCCGGCCAAGGGCGGGTAATTTGAGTACAGATTTCTCTGATGAAATTTCCCCTGGACAGTAAAGGAGCATATATAAAACCATGGGTAACCGAGGATGACATTATGTTCGACATTCTCATGACAAAATGGTTAACATTTTCATAATAAGGTGTAAAAACTATGTTGTGTTTCAATATTCACCTTAGTAGATGTAATCATTATTAAGATTGAACATAGCAACTACGTTATGTTCTTATTGAATATTCAAGAAAATACTACAAAATGCTTTTTTTCGGACCCCTAGACGACTTTTGCAATATTTGAAGGTTAACTATCAACTTTTTGATAAAGAGGTTCAACATAAAAGTTGTTGTTCATGAAAATGTGTATACATAGGTGTCAATAAATGTTCATTAATGTAATTAGTAAGGCAGTTGTGTTCCTTTGAACTTTGATGAAAATGACGCGTACCCTCAAAACCGTGAAAGTACACAAAAAATTCAGTTTTTTCGAAATAGCAAAAAATCTTTTATAACGGCCGAAATAGGCCTAATCGATGGAGGATGTTGTTGCCCACATTCTGGTGAAAGTTTTGTGAAAATATCTTGAATAGTTTTTGAGCTATTAATGTTTAAAGTTTCAACTTCCAGGGAGGATAACTCACGAAAGAAGTCGAAATTTTAAAAAATGGCTCAACTTGATCTAAGTTAGGTCACAGGCTACAACACGCCAATTACAATAAGGATTCAGCAAATTGCTGAATCCTTAAATATAGTCACAAGTGACGATAAAAGGATTCAGCAGCATATTTGATTAATTTCCTAATAAGAACATTATATCAGCAGTCATTCCTGAAAGTTACATGAAGATCTGTAAAAGTATTAAGCTACAGCAGCCTCTACCTGTCCATCATGTCAAACGAAAGTAGTATTTACCCCCTTTGTTTACAGTACAAAATGAAAGTCACAATTGATCAAAATAAAATGCTTATAGCATAATGGTTATGTTTATTATCAAACTAATTATGGTTTCCCCAAAACAAAGACACACTACAAACGTGATCATTGTCAATTTAGAAAGAACGCAGAAACTGTCAAACTTAAAATACTCATAACTCGTCAGTAATGGACACTAATCTATTAATTTCAATTTTCGTATTTAGGAAAATGTTATATGTCTCTCTGGTGAGGTATTTAACAACATTCTACAAGATTTGGTTACTAAGTTATGAATTTACTAAACCTCACCAAAAACGCGAATTTTGATATTTTGAGAAATTGTAAGCTTAATTGTGGCCGAGAATGACTGTACACGAGCGATTTTATTATTGATTCATAAAGACCTTAGTCCAATCTTACTCTCCTGAAAACATCATGAATTCGACTGGTAGGTTTTTGAGTTATGTCCCTTTGAAGTTTGCGCTTTTTTAAAAATGCACCAACTTTGAGTGTTCACTGGACCTTTAATGGCTGGGCCGATTGGGCCCAAAAGCTTATTCTTGCGATTTGAGGGCAAGGGCTATGGGGCTGCAAAATCTGGTGGCATTTGCTTCAGTCGTTTTTGCTAAAAAGATGGTCAAAGTATTTTGAAATAATAATAATAAAACACGCCAATCTCAATAAGGATTCATCACCTTGAACTTAGTACCAAAAGAACTGTGATGCTCCAATAGGGACAAGTTTTCTCGGAAACAATTACATCAAAGTGAATGACATTTAACATGGAGGTACTCCAGATGATACTCTTTATCGAGTTCGAAAACCACTTCCGAAATATTATTTTTTATGGAGTTATGGCCCTTGAATCCGAAATTGAACTTAGTACCAAAAGAACTATGATGCTCCAATGGGGAAATTTTTTCTTGGAAACAATTCCATCTAAGTGAATGAAATTTAACATGGAGGTACTCCAGATGATACTCTTTATCGAGTTCGAAAACAACTTCCGAAATATTATTTTGTACGGAGTTATTGCCCTTGAATCCGAATTTGAACTTAGTACCAAAAGAACTGTGATGCTCCAATGGGGACAAGTTTTCTCGGAAACAATTACATCTAAGTGAATGAAATTTAACATGGAGGTACACCAGATGATACTCTTTATCGAGTTCGAAAACAACTTCCAAAATATTATTTTTTACGGAGTTATGGCCCTTGAATCCGAAATTGAACTTTGTACCAAAAGAGCTGTGATGCTCCATTTGGGACAAGTTTTCTCAGCAACTATTACATCTGTGAGTCCAGATGATACTCTTCATCTAGTTCACAGTCCAGTTCCGAAATGTTATTTTTACGGAGTTATGAAGCCCTTGAATATGTAATTGAACTTGGTACAAATTACTGGTGTGATACTCTAATGGGAAAAATTAAGTTACCTGAAAAATATTACATCTGGGTGAATGAAATTTTGTAATAACAAAGCCAGTTCCAAAAATTATTTTGGACAATATTATGATGCTTGAAGCTGTTTTTTAAACATAGTACCCTTCACATCTATAATTCTCAATGGACGGATAGCAGATGGCGGGGGTATGTGAGCCATGCTCACTTTTTTCTTGTTTTAAAAGTTTAATAAATTGTAGTCTAGTTACAGTTCATTATTAACACCAATGCAAAACCAATGAGGCCTGACATAATGGGCGCACAACTGGTTCCGTCAGAAGGCTAATGGACGAGAAGGCTGAGTGGATGTGTATTGGTCAGATGTAATTATAAGATAAATAGTTGCGTTTGTAAAATTTCCGGGATTCATTGCTATTCAACACCCGCAAATTTAGTTTAAAACCGACGGCGTTAGCCGGAGGTTTTAAACGCTGAAATTTGCGGGTGTTGAATAGCAATGAATCCCGGAAATTTTACAAACGCAACTATTTATCGATATTGTAACATGACCGTTAGTTAGCAGGCGTTTTGAAACGAACTCTCTTTTTGCGTACCCATCTCTGAGTGGAAAGGACTTTGCGACTGTTCCATTTTTGTAAGAGGTGTGGTCAGGTCAAAACAATTGTAAATACTCGGCGTAATATGTACATAAGCAACAATTTACACATAAGCTCAAATAGTGTCACTCAACTATGTTCACTTCACAATTTTCACTTATCCTTGTAGATGGGGATAAACATTTATCTGCGACATGAACACAGTAAAAGACCTAGGAACAAAAATCTTAAACTTGCCCTAACCCATTGTGACAATGACGCTAGCATTGTGACGTCAAAACGGTTGATCACTATGACGTCATGCCATGGCAACGGCATTCGGTAAACACAACCGCATGGAAGAAGGCGTCAAACTTGGACAAATCTTACTAGTTGAAAACATTTTAGTTACTTGACTTTAATTAATTTTGAGAGTTATTTGTTACCTATACTGCTATACACAAGTTAGAAAATGACAATGTCACCTGTCAAATTTGAGTAAGGGGCACATATTAAGAGAAATAGAAAAATAAAATTTTGAGTCGGGCCGAATCTTGTGAACATGATGTATATGTTCGCGGTGATTCGCCCCAAGTAATTTGAGGGTATTCATTGTCATTCAACATAGGCAAATCAACCAATCAGAATCAAGAATACACCGAAATCATGTTACAATTTAGCAATAAGCAATAATTAGCATACAGGCTGAGTGTTCTCTACTATTCACTGACCGTCAACATATTGTACATTGTTTACAGCTGTAGGAGGTTGTAAAACCTTTTGTAATAGTCGGGCGGTTCTATAAAAACAACTCTAGTTAAATATATATATATGTATCATAAAGTTTCACAATCGGAAGATTGTCTAACTCTCAGGTAGTAAACACGGAAAAATAATTGGATTTAGAAGTAGAAATCATCCATTTTAATGGCGAGCACTTACAGCTACACAGCCTCTTCAGGCCATACATAACGGATAAGACGTTGTCAGGCAACGTCGTCGTATATATTATGACGTCATTACATTATTACATCACAATATAAGGTAAAGACATAGACATATCAAGTTTTAAAATATATAGTTATATAAGATTCAAATATGTATACATTTCAAAATTGATATTTAATTATATCTTTATGTTTATAGATAAAGCTTAATCATGTCGGTATGCCATATTAATTATGAAGAAGATTGTGTTTGAGAAACATGATTTTTAGCTCATCAGGCCTAAAGATCCAGATGTGCTTATGGCATGGGCCGTTGTCTGTTGTCCGTCGTCCGACGTCCGTAAACTTTAAGCATTTTCATCGTCTACTACAAAAGCACTACATCCCCAAAGCTGTAATTTGTATTTGAAAGGGTTCTCATCGCAGTGGAAAGTGTTTTCACCGCAGTGGAAAGGGTTTGCCTGAGGAAACGGTTTCTAACACGTTGGAAACCCTTTCCACCTCAACTAGTTTTTAGTCATTTTCAATTGTCTTTATTTGCAATTTTGAGACAATAACATTTGTAAAATTGTCTTTATTGTAATGTCCCTTTGGGCAGAGAAGGTAGTTTAATAGAAATTCATGAATCAGTTTTTCACTGTTCATTTTGAGTATTATGTGTTTCATTTTGAATTTTTCGTGTTTCATTTTGAGTATTATGTGTTTCATTTTGAGGTTTTCGTGTTTCACTTTAAGTTTATCGTGTTTTATTCTAGGTTTTCCTTATTTTCAGTGCAGTTTTCTGTGGTTTCAATGAGAGAAATGCAATAAACTATAAAAAATGTTATGTCAATTATGGGCCACCATAGACTCCATCTTCATTTTGGTTTTTCTTCAGTCGATATGGACCGTTTGGCAACCTGTGGACAGGATATCACTGTGTTTGAGAACGAAGTGGTGCTGAATGGGCGCTCAAATGCTGCACCAGCCAACCCACCCCTGGAGTGCACAGTCTACCTGAAGTCTGGCTACACAGAGGCAGATGGCAGATATCGCTTGCAGATCATTATTGAGGCAATTGATATCAAAGACTGTCAGGTGCATGTCGATGTTTTCAATGGGAGAGGGGCATTTGGCAGCTATCTGGTAAGTTGTTATACAGATAGTGCAGTAGATTTTTTTTGTTTCTTCTGGAAACATGAACAACAAACCAAAATATGTCCTATATCAATCACTATGACTATTCCTCTAAACCACAATCCAAAGAACTGAGTTTTTTCATGTTAAAAGGGTTATCTCTCTGAAATGTTATCATATTTATTTCTAAATATTGTAATTTAAATATAATTACCATTAAACTAAAACAATGGGGTTTATGGAGATAACAAATTGTTATCTTTTCTACATTGATAAAGCATACATAGCCTACACTTAGATACAGACTTGAATGTTGAAAATCAGTTTATTAGACCATAAAATCTAATTTGTACATACCAGAAGAGTGTGGCAGTGGATTACTGACCTATTGCCAATACGGCACAGATTATTTTGAAAAATTTCAAATTACTATGTGGATTTACATACTTCAAGTATATTTATCCCACCGGTATGTTATTACCGTGAGATATAGTCGTCGCCCTGTCTGTCTGTCCGAATCATTTCGTTTCCAGAGCAGAACTCAAAAACCATTTATGATATCTTTCTGAAACTTCCCATGTGTATTACCCACCTACTGAAGTGGTGCCTTTTATTATACCCCTGACCTAAAAAGGTCGCGGGTATATAGTAATACCAATGATTCCGTCCGACGACAATTTTTGTCCGATCGATTACAGAAAAACTACTGATCTCATCCTTTTCAAATTTGGCACATGTCTTCTTCACCACTAGGAGAGGTGCATTGCAAAATTTAAACCGAATTGGTGATTTTAAAAATTTTTGGCGAAATTTTGTATTTTTTAACTTAGTCATATTCTGAGCATTTTTTGTCCGATCGTTTACAGAAAAACTATTCATCTCATCCTTTTCAAATTTGGCACATGACGTCTTCACCACTAGGAGAGGTGCAGTGCAAAATATACCATGATTTGGTGAATATTTTAATTTTTGTATTTTTTTACTTCGTCATATTCGGAGCTATAATGAATGAGCTACTTCTGTGTTGTGATGTTGACTTTATCGTTTTCTTTTTCATATAACTTTCATCAAAAGCTACTTCTGTGTTGATATTTTATATTTCCACTGGTTATATTTTGAAAAAAGTAATTTTCTTTTCTTTCAGCCATTAACACATGTATATCCCTCACTGTGCTTACAGGGGTGTGCTTCCATGTACCTGTTGTTTCAAGTCACTCGAATGAATCATTATGATGGATTAATTTCCAAAATAAAGTTAAAATCAGTGGTAATCGCAGAAGTATATTATGGTGTTGCCCCTACCTTTTCAAGTTACAATTATTCCTACTTTTACTTAAACAACCTTTTTTTATATGAAGAGACTTGTCCTACCCTTTTCACAAACACTTTAATCATCTTAGCAATTACATTTCATAGCTTATCAATCCTTAGGTGTGCAAACACCTCTCTCTATATGTAAAATAAAAATTAACATTAATTAACTTTAACAGTTGGTGGTATTAGTGAGCCATGCTCACTTTTTTGCTTGTTATTTTGAGATTTCTGGGGTTTTTTTTTGTTTCCATAGAATCGTGTTGAATTTGGACTTTGTTCAGAGACAGCTTCGTTTCCGGACCACAGCTCCAAACTCTTCATCATATCTTCCTGAAACTTTGTACGTGTATTACCCAGTAACTGTAGTGGTGCCTTTTGATATTTTCAGATTTCTAAAAAAAAGTTGTTCTGTTTCCATAGAAACATGTTTGATTTGGACTTTGTTCAGAGGTAGGTCTGCTTCCGGAACAAAACTCAAAAACCCTTCATCTTTCTTGAAAAGATCACTCATTGACATGCCACAGAAATCGGTGCAGGGACTTTTGACCGAAACTCTGTACATCTTGGTATGGTAGAGTGTGTACAGTAAACTAGATTGATTGTGTATGCATGATGCGCACCTGTTACCATGTTACATCCAATGTGTTGTTTGGGGTCACGTATTGCAAACGTTATAAATGATGTTACTTTATAGAGAAGTACCAACTGTTGCCGAAAACTACCATTTTGATGATAGTAGACTGAGCATATTGACGATATGAAGGTAAAAGTAGTGATTTCTGATCGAAAACCGGACAATGCACAACGTGTGGCGCGCGTCAATGAGTCTAAACGTAATTTGGGAATCTTATATATAACAGACAAAAAGACAAATTTTAGTTGATAATGTTTAATAGGTCACAGTTTCAGTTTCTGCAGATGCATAATGATGTTACTCAATTTTAATTGGAAACTAGTAATTATGATATATTTGGCGATTGGGGATAAATATGCAAGCACATGTATACAGCACATGTGATGAGTTGGTACGTATTAAAGCCAAATAAAATTTTATGAAAAACAATGGATGCACCTTTAAGGATTCAGCCCTTTGGGGCAGAATCCTTATTGTTATTGGGATGTTTTTAGCTCATCAGGCCTGAAAGACCCGATAGCTTATGGTATGGCATGGCATGGCGTTCGGCGTCCTGCCGTCCGTAAACTTTTCGCTTTTTCAACTTCTTCACCTGAACCAATGACTCCACAGAGCTGAAATTTTATGTGCAGACTCCTTGGCCACTGGGGATTCTAAATTGTAGATTTTGCGACCCCATGACCCCAAATGGGATCACGGGGGTCACATCCTTAAAAACCTATTTTCATCTTCTTCTCCAGTTCCAAAAGGTCTAGAAAGCTGAAAAGTTGTGTGCAGACTCCTTGTCCAATTGGGATTCTAAATTGTAAATGTCGTGACCCCGTGACCCAAAATGGGGTCACAGGGGTCACATCCTTAAAAACCTATTTTCATCTTCTTCTCCAGTTCCAAAGATCTAAATAGCTGAAAAGTTGTGTGCAGATTCAATGGGGATTCTAAATTGTAGATTTGGTGACCTCATCACCGCAAATAGTGTCATGGGGGTCATGACCAAAAAAACCTTTTTTTTCTCTTGTTATATCCCTCGCAAAGCTTTGCGGGAGACATAATGTTTTTGCCTCTGATTCCGTCCTTCCGTGATTCCGTCTTCCGTTCTCCGAAATGCTTTCGTTTCCAGGCCATATTTAAAAAAACATTCAAAATTTATTTTATGAACCTTGGTAAGTGGTTAGTCCTAGTGGTGGATCGGTGCCTTTTGCTACTTTCGACTTCACCTCCAGAACTGCTACACCCCCAAAGCTGTTATTTGGTGAGTGTGTATCCGTCACAAAGTTTGTTCATCACGAATTCCAACACCCACAAATATGGCCGCCAGAGACGTTTAAAGTGAAACCTTTAAACAACTTCTTCTCCAAAAGCGCTTGATATAGGAATGTGAAATTTTGTCATTAACATCTTTGTGCAAGTTTGTAAATTTGGTTGAGATAAATAAAATTGATAAAATTTAATGAATTAAATGAAATATGAACTTTGCAGGGGGTCAACCCTAAAAACTTCAAACGACTTCTTCTCATGAACTGAAACTTTGATACTTTGATTGTGATAGGGGTTCATTAGCAGCTCTGACTTAGTCAGAGCTGCTATCAGTTTTTGTGCAGTTTCCGTCGCTGCCGCCGCCTGCGCGTTTTGTATTCACTATAACTTTTTTCCTATAAGGTTTTGAGAACTCATATATATAACTCCTTACTTATGCCCCTGGGGAATTTTTTTGACATGTTCATATTCAAGGTCAAAGGTCAAGGTCACGAGTTCTGAAATCGCTAAAAAAATCCTTGTAAACACAATAACTTGAAAAATATTTGTGCTATCAGGCTCTTATTGCTAACATCAATCAAAGGTCAAGGTCACAGCGAGGGCACGACTTAAGCATGCTTTTGCGAAAATGTCTTATTTCAACTATTAACACTTTGAATCATTTCATGATTGTTATACACAATGAAAAGTGATCACTGATTGTGTGACCTTGAATTTAAAAGGTCAAGGTCACGAAATATGGTCAAGGTCACCAGTTCTGAAATCACTAAATAACCTTTTCCCAAGAAGGTATTAACAACTCTTATACATAGCTTCTTTCTTATAAACCTTGTGAATGATTTTGACATGTTCACATTCAAAGTCAAAGGTCAATGTCACGAGTTCTGAAATCACTACGATAATCCTTGTAAACACGATAACTTCAAACCTTTTTCTGCTGTCAGGCTCTTATTTGGTGTATATCAACTATGGAGAAAGACCAAGATTTGAAAACGTTTTTGCTAAAATATGTCAAAGGTCAAGGTCACAGCAAGGTCACAACATAAGCGTGCTATTGTGAATATGCCTTATGTTCACAATGAACACTTTGAGTCATTGCATGATTGTTATACACAATGAAAAGTAATCATTGATGGTGTGACCTTGAAGTTCAAGGTCATGAGATATTGGTTAAGGCCATGTTAATCTTTTTATCCAATTTTGAAATCAGAAATAGGTTTAAAGAACAAAGTTGTGAAAAGTGACCCCAGTGATGATTCAACTTGTTAGAATAACTTGAATAATGAACAAATTTTTTTAAAAAAAAATTCCCATTTTATTTATGCTGAGGAGAAGGCGGAACAGGGAAAGGCGAGACCCAAAGTTTCGGAGCTGCTCTGCTTTTGCGGTGTCCCGCAAACGCTCTTCTAGTATAAAGGTATATTTTTCATCTCAGAAACCAATGACCCTAGAACACTCTACTTTTGAGGATATCATCTATGTTCAGTGAATATCAAGAGTTCCAAATTCAAATCTTTTGGATGAAAAGTAAGAAAGTAATAAATGAAAACATTTTAGTTGTTTACTATTTTGCTAACATTATCGCTACCATAACATGTTAGCAATGTTTATATTTAAATGAAAGGTGTTTTTGAGAGCTTTCTAACCGGGTTGGGCCAGTGGGAAAGGATGGGGAGGGAGGTCTCAGTGTGTAAAGGGCTGTGATAAAAGGTTCATTGGGTTTTGGTTTTGGGTTTTGCACTGACAATTTCAAGACTGCAATTTTTCAGGGCTAGTTGTTGTACATTATATTGAAAACAATCTATTTCAGTCTTCAACATCAAACAATATAATCCCTGATGAGCTACAGAGCCCATGGCTCTATTTTTATTTTTAATTTATATCTTTTTGTGGTACATGTACAGGCACATATACAAATTGGTTTAAAACGAGAAAAATACAAAACACTTTGGCAGAAGTTGGTAATATAAGCGAGTATGGCAATTTACTCATCATCATTAGTTCTTTATCAAGCCTCAGATTGCATAACAGAGAGCTTTCAGTTAAAGTAAAACAAAGGAATATCAGAACAATCTTAGTAAATAGTAAATGGCAGGTTGACCAAAAAGTCACGAATTTAGCATAGTTGCAAATTGAGTATGCGTTAATTATTTGTCAATATTTTAAGCTTTCTTGATGTCATTCTTGATGAAAGTTATGTTTGGTTTCAGTCCATTTTGCTTTGTTTTGAATAATGTGTATTTAACATTTGTGATGATCATGTTCAATTCTTTATTTCTATATTCAGAATAGCCAAGGCAAGTGTTCCTTTTTAGCTCATCAGGCCATAGATACTTAATAGAAAAGATTTGGTGGACTCATCACTTTACTGAATTTTTTTTAAAACAACAAGTTAAAAAAACTAACTATAAAGCAATGATCTAATGCTGTTTTGATTTGGTGGATTCATCAATAGATAATTACATTCTCAAAATAAGCTGTTCCATTTGTTCTTATGGGTAAGTTGGGTTAAGTGTCATGTACATATTTCTCACTGTGCCTACACTCATGTGACCAACCGTCCTTGACATGTGTTGTTTTAAGCTGTAGGCAGAACGAGTTGTAGGCAGATGGAGAGGATACCAAAGAATTTACTGTTATTGTCACTTGTCAAGGAGATTAGCAATTAAAGATTATGCCTTAGGTATATCTTCATCATCAGTTGGAGATTGCCTTTGGCATATGTTGTGTTTTCAGCTGAATGTAACTTTCCTAAACTAAAATATTGAAGTAATATGTGTTTGGATTAATTTATATGTACAGTTCATTGAATATTGCCTTTTTTCAAAAATTGCCATTTTCATCAGAGTTCAAAGGCTAACAGTTGCTTAACTACTTATGCAATTGAACATCAATTTACATCTTCATATGCATAATTTAAAAAACAACAACTTGTCTGTTGAACTCTTCCATAAAAAAGTTGATAGTTCACCTTCAAACATAGCAAACATCGTCTATGTGTCCAAAATGTGCATATGTGCAAAGAACAATTCTCAAAGCAATCTAAATAACGATGACATCTCCTTAAATGGAAATCAAATCACAATATTTTCTAAGTTACACCATGGAAATTTTAACCGTTTTGTCCTAGGCATCAAAAACATAATATGGGATTTATTGGGATTTTCTCATTTTCAGAGGGGAATTTCCTTGTGAGAATTTTTGGTCGAAAACTTCTGAAGATAGAGATATGTTTGATAGCTCATTTTAAAGCAGAGAACATGCAGTTCAAGGTCAAGCAGAAGTCTTGAAGACCTAACTACTGCCACGTCAGTCCTAGTAACATTAGCTTTATTTTCAGTTTTCATTGAAATATTCCTTTACATATTTTTCTCTGGATTCTATTCTTTTCATGCTCATAAGGGTCATCACAAGGTGAAAAAGTTCCATTGAGTTTGTTTCAAATATAAGACTTCACATTTTACCTTTTGTTTGTGTTTGTTTGTACATCAAGCATAATAAACCTATTTTAAATTGATAAATTCTCAAGAAAAAATGTGCATAAGATCTTCCATGTTTTGATTTTAAACAGACAGCTAATGCCAGTTGAGTGCTGATGAAAAGACAATTAATACTGTGTGTTTCAGAGGAGTCTTGGTTGTAACAGTATGAGCACAGACACTTTGTACACAGAAAACAGACTGGCAACCGTGAGATTCACCAGACCCTCCATACTCTACCAAACCGCCTATACCTTCACCTTCAAGATCAGGACATACCGTTAGTAACTTAAGCCCTATATTACATCATTTTTCACTCATCAGGCCTGAAAGGCCCAATGGGCATATGAAATGGCATGGCATGACATGGCGTCCAACACCCATCAGTCAGTCCATCCCAGTTTTGCATTTGAGATGGGCTTATGACATGGCATATCCGTCCGTCCATCCTTCTGTCCTTTTGTTTTTTCTACTTCTTCACCAGAACCAATGACTCTAGAGAGCTGAAAATTTATGTACAGACTCCTTGGTTGAAGAGGATTCTCAATTGTAGATTTGGCGACCCTGTGACCCAAATAAGGGTAACAGGGGATATGACCTAAAAAGCTATTTTCATCTTCTTCTCCAGTTCCAAAAGCTCCAGAAATTTTAAATGTTATGTACATATTCTTTGGTCAATGGGGATTCTAAATTGTAGATTTGATGACCCTGTGACCACAAATAACGGCCACAGCCTAAAAAACCTGTTGTAATGAGCTTTGAACTCTTCATTCAATAGAAGTAATCCCTCAGAAAAGACCTGTGGGAGAGTCATCTCATCTTTTTGATGTGAGAGTCCTAACATGTGGTTTGAGAATTGCAGAAATTGAGAAAGTAAAGTAACTTTGCAGTTAATCTTATTCAATAGTAATGTGAAATAAATGTTGACTAAGATTAACATCTACATTATGGACATGTTTGATGTAATCAATGTGAAATGAGAACTATTGAATAGCCTATGAACTGAATGTTGTGACAGGCTGCAAAGGAAAAAATTGAAGAGGAGTTGTTTTTTATTTTACATGAGATTTGTGGACTGAATATGGCTGTTGATGAAATGATAAGATAAGAGTATTAGAAGTATCTACATGAGATCATGACATCACATCTTCTTCTCCAGTACAGAAAAATAAATAAGTGTGGGGAAAACAACATTTTAAAAAAACACGTATAATTCACTGGGTTTGAGGTTAACCTCCCATAAACAGACGGCCCATAACTCTGACGCGTTAAAACAACATCCGTTATGGCCCATTTTACCATACATATTTTACGTTTTAAAGTTGGTGCGCCTTAAGTAAATTAGTCAATACATTCACAATGCACAGTAAATGATGTCATAGACCATACACATATGATGATAAAGGCAGAAAGTTATAATATGGACATTAGTTTGCTCCTCATTTTGATAGCAAAAAATATAAACTTGTCTAGATTATCAATTATAGATTCATTTTTGTTGGTAAATAATAATTGAAGTTTACATTCTGATGGAAATGTGAAATAAAAGCTTGGCAGAAAATTGTTTGTTTAGTCATCATAAAATGGACATTCAAAACAGATATGGTACCCTGTTTCTACAGTTGGTCTGATGCAAAATGAGCAAAGTCACTTTTAGGTATACCAAATTTCCTTAGTAAACCTGCGATACCATAAGATGACTGCTGGAAGTACAAAACTGAGAAAGAGAAATTCTAAATGTAGCAACTATTTGTCAAGCCATTATTGGTGTGAATACCGACACCACTACAAGATATTTATATATTATTTTTTAAGCTGGAAACATACCTTATTCCTTACTATCACTTGCAAAAAGTTATAATATTGTTTTGCTCAATGCGTCTATCTCGTTAGTCTATGGGATAGATCCATTATATCAATGGGTAACACTAGATTGTTACCACAGTCACACCTGACTGATTCGTCTGAGTATTGGGACGTCTCTTTTGTCTGTCTAAGTTTTGGGGGTAAACCGCTGTGAGTCCAGGGTCAGCATGTTGTGTAATAGCATTGTGTTGACCTGGGGAGTGACCACTCCCTGCTAGAGAGTTATCTTAACTCGTTAGGGCTCATACAGAAGTTTCATGTTACTTCAAACTTCTGTGTTGTGTTGCAGTTTTACACTCAGATGCTCAAGAGAATTTATTCATGAAATATCAACAATTTATTTAATATTGAAAAGGAGCCTATAAGAAACAGGATTTTCAGAAATAGATAGGGGCTCCTTTTCAATATGTAATAAATGTTGATATTTCCAGAATACAAATAAGAACTAAAACAATAACATGCAAAGTTCTACAATATCTATAATGAATGTGGTTCAGTGTGTAGCCAATTTTGATAATACATTTTAAAGTTGAAGACTGGGGAATGACTTATGTGATATCTTAATCTTTTCCTTAGAGATAATGAATAACATAATTCCTAATGAGCTTCACAGTCAATGCCTCTATTTTTACTACTTTGAATGAACAAAAAACACTAGAATGCTGAAATCTATTGTAGACATATCTTTTGAAGCAGTTATAATTACATAATATAAATCTCTTATCCTAATGTAAACAGTTGTTAAACAATTCACCCATTAAGTTGTCAATTCACTCATTAAGTTGTCAATTCACTCATTAAGTTGTCAACCTGAGATATTAAATTGTGTAATTTCTGATGAGCTACAGAGCCCATGGCTTTATTTTGACTTCTCCAAAACCACTGGCCCTAAAGGACTTAAAATTTCATGACCAATAGAGATTCAAAAATGTAGATTTGGTTACCTTGTGGCCTGGAATAATGGCCTCACAAACCCTGACCTTAAAACCTATTTTCTTTCATCTTCTCCATTCCGAAAGGCCCTTAAAAGTTGAAATGTTGTATACACATTCCTTTGACAATGGTGATTCTTAATTGTACATTTGGTGACCCTGTGACCCCTTAATCCAAATGAGGGTCACAGGGGTCACGATCTTAAAAACTTATTTTCTTCTTAATTATCTTCTTAATTAGTACCAAAAGGTCTAGAAAGCTGAAATGTTGTGTGACTCCTTGGCAAATGGGGAATTTAAATTGTAGATTTGATGACCTTGAGACCCTATATATGGGTCACAGGGGCCATAACCTATATAAACCTATCAAAAGTCCTAGAAGCTGAAATGTTGTCTACCAACTACCTGGTCTTGGGACGTGACCTAAAAGACTTATTTTCATCTTTTTCTCAAGTACTTCAATGCTTGAATTTTGTTGTACCTGTGATAATTCACCTAGAAAATTTACATTTTGAAATTCATTTAGTTAATTGTTTAAAAGCTGATGAGCTACAGAGCCAATGGCTCTAATTTTAAGAGACAAATTAACAGTTGAACCTAAATAGAAGGCATATTGTAGTAGATTATTACCTAGTACTTATGTTGTAGTGTGCTAGTAGTACAGTGCAGTCCTGTCCACTTCATTTAAGTCATTATTAGATCATTGTGCATTGTTTGTCAAAATACTTATATAATATGTTGGTGTATGATTAATATTTTTTCCTTTTGTTCTCATGGCAGGTGATATAGATGGAGGAGGATATGACAACACAACAATTCGATTATCCCCTGGTGCTATCATTGGTATTATTGTGGGCATTGTTGCATTGTTCGTGGTTGCGGTTCTGATCCTATGGTGTTACAGAACAGGCAGGATAGGAGGTTTTTATTCTGGAGGATATGGTGAAGATCATTGCCCTGTTGAGAAATCTGTAACAGTAGATGAGATAAATGATGGTCTCAATTTGGCAAAATCAGAGTCTCTCGGTTCTGCCATTGACTACAGAGATCCAGGAGTTTGGTCAAGTGTGACAAATGGAATATATAATCCTGAACAGCCAATGAAACTTGGAAGGAACTTTCAGAAAAGGTCTGACAATAAATTTAGACATGAAGAATTCATACCAACTGATGATGGAAACAGAAAATCAAGTAATGAAAGTGGAAGAGGCATGGACTCTGCATATGATGATACATATGAACCATATGAAAGCGGAAATAATATCCAATTGAATATGATCAAGAAGAGAAATGTAGCAGAATGGAACAAACATATTGAGATTAGTCAAGAAAATGAAAAGTTAGATGAAAAGGGGTCTTTTAATAGAAGCTATGGAACAAGAGGAAGCAGGGGCAGTAAAGGAACTGGAGACAGTCCAAATACTAAGAGGGCTTCTTTGGCTGTCAGAGGGGAGGATGAAGCTGGTCAGGCAAACCAATCTTGTAATGACACATTTACCAAAGATCTTTCTGTTGGCTCCATACTCAAATTTTCTGACAGACGGAGTGAATGTGAAAAGGAAACATACCCAGCTAAAAGTGACATAATCCATGAAAGTTCAAAAGGAAGAAATCCTGTCTTAGCATTGAACCCTCCATATGAATCACAAATTGAAAAAACTAAAGATAGTAAAAACTTTTCTGATGATGAACTTTCTGAAAATAGAAATACAAAAGCAGAACAACTTGACTCAAAAAGGGAATGTGAAACAAAGACAGACAAAAATTCAGATCCCAAAAAAATTAATTGTATAAGCTCACTGTCATCACCTGGAAGAAGAAAGAAGAAGGTAGTAGATGGTAAAGTTGATATTGGTTTAGTTCCAGAGGCAAATGATCCCATTTTCACTGTTCCTGTATCAGAAACTCCTTATGATCCTTCTGCGAGTCTGCCTTACACAGCATATGGTGTTCCCAACTATGATGTTATGTATCCTTATGGGATGACACCTGTAGGAGCTTATGCGCCTATACCAGGTCAGACTTATGCTTATTATCAAATGGGTCCAATGCCAGGCAGACCTCCAACCAGCATGAATACTGACCAACGGCCAGTGTTTACAGGGCAAGCTGCCTGGTATGTGCAAGATACACCACAAGGTCCTGTTCAGAAGGCATTCATGGTAACAGCAGAATCTTCCAACAGGAATCAATCTGGAGGAAAGTTACCTCAAGAAAAGAGTTACGACCAACCTGGCACTCCAGGCTATTCATCAACACCAGCTAACTTCCTTAAGCCAAAGCAGGGACGTATGAAACCTACAAATGGAGATCCATTGGATATTTCAGTGATAGCTACTGGAGGTCCCCCTCCTGAACCGGAAGCAGGTCACAGATCATCTGTAATGAGAAAAGGCGTGGACCAAAACACGGGGATGCATGTTAACCAGATTGTTTGGAGAGATACAATAGTTGACCCTACAGATCCCCCAGCAGATGCAAATCCCCAGATAACACGTAAAACACTCACAAGGATAACAACCCACAGCGGACATGGTGACCTTCCTGTTGATCAAAAGCCTGGTAAGATTGTATCTATAATATCATATTCTGCATAATTGTCATTTCTTTGATGATAATATTGATAACTAGGAAAGATGTGTCAATCCTCATCCCATGTTTTTACTTACTTAGCCCTTAACTTGCTGATCCCGGGTTGGTCCGGGAGGCTCATTGAGACCTGAGAATATTTTTAGTCTCCTTGGCAAGACACGTACGGCGGACTCAGTCTATTTACCGAGTCAGTCATGATCATGTTAGCCATCCAGGCAAAATGCGAGATGGTGTGTGTCTGTGGATTGCTACATAACAAATGATTTATATACATCTTGCAGTTCGCCACGATAACGAGTCTTTTGTCAATGTCCGGTTGAAATGTCCAGCAAAAATTACACCAAACTGCATGTGCATTGTTGACCCGTAAGACATTGATAATTAGCTTTACAAAAGGCCACTTTTGTCGGGCTTCGCTTCGTAGCCTTATCTCATCTCTCTGGGAGATAATTATCACCCACGCGCTTCCACTGCCACCAGCCCCCTATTCTGGTCCCGTTTACTCGTGTATCAAATTGCGTCTCACAGGCTGAGAATTTATAACGGACTCCATCTAACTTGTTCACTTCATATCTTCTGAACCAATTGGTTGTTTTTAAATATTTTATATCAAAATAAAGGGGAAAGAAATGTGCTTAACAAAAATAAAGACACAGCATCCGTTGTCCGCTGTCCGTCTGGTGTCGTCTGTAAACTTTTGACATTTTCGACTTCTCCTCCAGAACAGCTACACCCCCAAAGCTGAAATTTTGTGGGGAGGTACCTTGTACCTAGGGGATCTTATTTTGTACATTTTATCCTCACCCGCCCTCAAATATGGTCGTGGCAGGCACTCAAGGCAGTTACCCTAAACCTTTAAATGACTTCTTCTCCTAAACCAGTTGGCATACGAAGCTGAAATTTTCAGAATAACATCTTTACAATATGAGGTTTCAAGTTTGTTCATTTGAACGTGACTCCCAATCAAATATTGCCGTGGCAGGGGGTTCCACCCTAAAATCTTTAAACGACTGTTGTACCCTGAATTGTAATAAAAATCGCAAATTGTAATACCTGCCGTGAATTGTAATAAAATTTGCCCTGAATTGTAATAAAGTTTTCAGAAATCACTTGTATACCAACAATTTCAACAGAAAGTGATTTCTATTACAAAATCATCTTTAAAAAACTATTTAACCATCAAATATTTTCATTTACAAAGGGTTATTTCAGTCTAAGACGAGTTTATTACAATTTGAGGCAAGCGATGCATTTTTGGCACCCTTGCCCTGAATTGTTATAAAGTTTTCAGAAATCACTTTTATAACAACAATTCCAACAGAACGTGATTTCTATTACAAAATCATCTTTAAAAAACTATTTAACCATCAAATATTTTCATTTACAAAGGGTTATTTCAGTCTGAGACGAGTTTATTACAATTTGAGGCAAGCGATAGATTTTTGGCACCCTTGCCCTGAATTGTAATAAAGTTTTCAGAAATCACTTTTATAACAACAATTCCAACAGAAAGTGATTTCTATTACAAAGTCATCTATAAAAAAAACTTTTAACCATCGAACATTTTCATTTACAAAGGGTTATTTCAGTCTGAGACGAGTTTATTACAATTTGAGGCAAGCGATAGATTTTTGTTACCCTTGCCCTGAATTGTAATAAAGTTTTCAGAAATCACTTTTATACCAACAATTCCAACAGAAACTGATTTCTATTACAAAATCATCTATAAAAAAACTATTTAATCATCGAACATTTTCATTTACAAAGGGTTATTTCAGTCTAAGACGAGTTTATTACAATTTGAGGCAAGCGATGCATTTTTGGCACCCTTGCCCTGAATTGTAATAAAGTTTTCAGAAATCACTTTTATAACAACAATTCCAACAGAAAGTGATTTCTATTACAAAATCATCTTTAAAAAACTATTTAACCATCAAATATTTTCATTTACAAAGGGTTATTTCAGTCTGAGACGAGTTTATTACAATTTGAGGCAAGCGATAGATTTTTGGCACCCTTGCCCTGAATTGTAATAAAGTTTTCAGAAATCACTTTTATAACAACAATTCCAACAGAAAGTGATTTCTATTACAAAATCATCTTTAAAAAACTATTTAACCATCAAATATTTTCATTTACAAAGGGTTATTTCAGTCTGAGACGAGTTTATTTCAATTTGAGGCAAGCGATAGATTTTTGGTACCCTTGCCCTGAATTGTAATAAAGTTTTCAGAAATCACTATTATACCAACAATTCCAACAGAAAGTGATTTCTATTACAAAATCATCTATAAAAAACTATTTAACCATCAAATATTTTCATTACAAAGGGTTATTTCAGTCTGAGACGAGTTTATTACAATTTGAGGCAAGCGATAGATTTTTAGTACCCTTGCCCTGAATTGTAATAAAGTTTTCAGAAATCACTTTTATACCAACAATTCCAACAGAAACTGATTTCAATTAAAAAATCATCTATAAAAAACTTTTAACCATCGAACATTTTCATTTACAAAGGGTTATTTCAGTCTAAGACGAGTTTATTACAATTTGAGGCAAGCGATGCATTTTTGGCACCTTTGCCCTGAATGGTAATAAAGTTTTCAGAAATCACTTTTATACCAATAATTCCAACTGAAAGTGATTTCTATTACAAAATCATCTTTAAAAAACTATCTAACCATCAAATATTTTCATTTACAAAGGGTTATTTCAGTCTGAGACGAGTTTATTACAATTTGAGGCAAGCGATAGATTTTTGGCACCTTTGCCCTGAATTGTAATAAAGTTTTCAGAAATCACTTTTTTAACAACAATTCCAACAGAAAGTGATTTCTATTACAAAATCATCTTTAAAAAACTTTTTAACCATCAAATATTTTCATTTACAAAGGGTTATTTCAGTCTGAGACGAGTTTATTACAATTTGAGGCAAGCGATAGATTTTTGGCACCCTTGCCCTGAATTGTAATAAAGTTTTCAGAAATCACTTTTATAACAACAATTCCAAAAGAAACTGATTTCTATTACAAAATCATCTATAAAAAAACTATTTAATCATCGAACATTTTCATTTACAAAGGGTTATTTCAGTCTAAGACGAGTTTATTACAATTTGAGGCAAGCGATGCATTTTTGGCACCCTTGCCCTGAATTGTAATAAAGTTTTCAGAAATCACTTTTATAACAACAATTCCAACAGAAAGTGATTTCTATTACAAAATCATCTTTAAAAAACTATTTAACCATCAAATATTTTCATTTACAAAGGGTTATTTCAGTCTGAGACGAGTTTATTTCAATTTGAGGCAAGCGATAGATTTTTGGCACCCTTGCCCTGAATTGAAATAAAGTTTTCTGAAATCACTATTATACCAACAATTCCAACAGAAAGTGATTTCTATTACAAAATCATCTGTAAAAAATTATTAAACCATCAAATATTTTCATTACAAAGGGTTATTTCAGTCTGAGACGAGTTTATTACAATTTGAGGCAAGCGATAGATTTTTAGTACCCTTGCCCTGAATTGTAATAAAGTTTTCAGAAATCACTTTTATACCAACAATTCCAACAGAAACTGATTTCTATTAAAAAATCATCTATAAAAAACTTTTAACCATCGAACATTTTCATTTACAAAGGGTTATTTCAGTCTAAGACGAGTTTATTACAATTTGAGGCAAGCGATGCATTTTTGGCACCTTTGCCCTGAATTGTAATAAAGTTTTCAGAAATCACATTTATACCAATAATTCCAACTGAAAGTGATTTCTATTACAAAATCATCTTTAAAAAACTATTTAACCATCAAATATTTTCATTTACAAAGGGTTATTTCAGTCTGAGACGAGTTTATTACAATTTGAGGCAAGCGATGCATTTTTGGCACCCTTGCCCTGAATTGTAATAAAGTTTTCAGAAATCACTTTTATACCAACAATTCCAAAAGAAACTGATTTCTATTACAAAATCATCTATAAAAAAACTATTTAATCATCGAACATTTTCATTTACAAAGGGTTATTTCAGTCTAAGACGAGTTTATTACAATTTGAGGCAAGCGATGCATTTTTGGCACCCTTGCCCTGAATTGTAATAAAGTTTTCAGAAATCACTTTCATAACAACAATTCCAACAGAAAGTGATTTCTATTAAAAAATCATCTATAAAAAACTTTTAACCATCGAACATTTTCATTTACAAAGGGTTATTTCAGTCTAAGACAAGTTTATTACAATTTGAGGCAAGCGATGAATTTTTGGCACCTTTGCCCTGAATTGTAATAAAGTTTTCAGAAATCACTTTTATACCAATAATTCCAACTGGAAGTGATTTCTATTACAAAATCATCTTTAAAAAACTATTTAACCGTCAAATATTTTCATTTACAAAGGGTTATTTCAGTCTGAGACGAGTTTATTACAATTTGAGGCAAGCGATAGATTTTTGGTACCCTTGCCCTGAATTGTAATAAAGTTTTCAGAAATCACTTTTATACCAACAATTCCAACAGAAAGTGATTTCTATTACAAAATCATCTTTAAAAAAATATTTAACCATCGAACATTTTCATTTACAAAGGGTTATTTCAGTCTGAGACGAGTTTATTACAATTTTGAGGCAAGCGATAGATTTTTGGTACCCTTGCCCTGAATTGTAATAAAGTTTTCAGAAATCACTTTTATACCAACAATTCCAACAGAAAGTGATTTCTATTACAAAAAAATCTTTAAAAAACTATTTAACCATCGAACATTTTCATTTACAAAGGGTTATTTCAGTCTGTTACGAGTTTATTACAATTTGAGGCAAGCGATAGATTTTTGGCACCCTTGCCCTGATTTAATTACGATTTTAGTAAAGTTGTACATTTTGGCACACTTACCTTAAATTGTACGAAAATTTTAAGTAATCATTATAGAAAAAGAATTATTTTAATTTAACCGTTTTCCATTATAAACCATTCTTTCAATCAAACAATTTAAACATCACACCGTATACTTTTAAAACAATTATATCAACTTGAGATGATTTTATTAAAATGTGAGGCAAGCTAACTGTACCAAAAGCCTGTATCATATATAAACAACATGTTCCATACCATACTAATTTCAGGATGTTCGGAGAAAATATACACAACTTCAAATACAACTCTTTGCTGAACTCTTTCATACGCGTTACCTAGTACGGAATAAAATATGCATGAGTTGCTTTACAAAAACATTGGAGATACATTGTTTATATACAGTAAATATGATTTATGTACGGGTTATTTTTCATAGCAATAGCATTAAAGTGTAACCATAACCCTTTAAGTAAAGACCATAATAATGAAATATGTTTATTGTTTTTTCATGATTGGCTAATGACTTTTGCTTTTTCAACTTTCCCCCCAGAACCAATGATTCTAGAGAGCTGAAATTTGATGTACATACTCCTTGTTTAAAGAGTATTCTAAATTGTAGATTCCCGTGGGTCACAGGAGTCATGACCTAAAAAGCTATTTTCATGTTCTTCTCCAGAACCAATAATTCTAGAGAGTTGAAATTCTATGCACAGACTTCTTGGCTGAAGAAGATTCTAAATTGTGAATTTGGTGACCCTGTGACTCCAAATAAGGGTCACAGGGGTCATGACCTAAAAGATATGTTAATTTTCTTCTCCAGAACCCATGACATTTTATGTACAGACTCCTTAGCTGAAGGGGATTCTCAATTGTTAATGTGGTGACCCTGTGACCCCAAATATGGGTCACAGTCTAAAATTCTTGCTGTTAGAGTTTTGAACTCTGAGAATGTGCTTTGGGAATTGCAGGAATTGAGAAAAGAAAGTAACTTTGCAGTTAATCTTATTCAATAGGAATGTGAAATATATGTCGACTTAAGATTTATATTTACATTATGGATAAGTTTGATGTAATCAATGTGAAATGAGAACTATTGAATAGCCTATGAACTGAATATTGTGACACGCCGCAAAGGAATACATTGAAGAAGAGTTAATAATTGTTTGTTTTTTTATTTATTTTACATGAGATATGTGAAGTGAATGTGACTGGTGATGAAATGATAAGAGAAGACTATTAGAAGTAGCGACATGAAATCATGACATCACATCTTCCTCTTCAGTCTTAAAAGCTCTTCAATGCTGAAATGATATATACAGACTCCTTGGCCAATTGGGATTCTAAATTGTAGATTTGGTGAACCGGTGACCCAAAATATGGGCCACAGCTTAAAAAACTAGTTGTTAACAGTTTAGAAATTTGAGAGTTTATGTGTTTCATTGAATAGTAGTACTCCCTTATAAAAGACCTAAGGGAGAGTCATCTCATCTTTTTCATGTGAGAGTCCTAACATGTGGTTTGAGAAATACAGATATTGAGAAAAGAAAGTCACTTTGCACTTAATCTTATTCAACAGAAATGTGAAATATATGTCGACTTTAGATTAAAATCTACATTATGGATATGTTTGATGTAATCAATGTGAAATGAGAACTATTGAATAGCCTATGAACTGAAATATGATAGTCCGCAAAGGATTAAATTGAAGTGTAGTTAAGACATTTTTATCTTACACTAGATATGTGAACTGAATATGACAAAAAATGTATAATAATATAATAATGTGATAAGATATGACTTTTAAAAGTAGATCGTGACACCACATCTTCTTCTCCAAGACAGGAAAAATATTTAAGTGTGGGGAAAACAACAATTAAAATATATTATTCACTGGCTGTGAGTCCAGGGTCTGCATATTGTGTAAATGCATTGTGTTGACTTGGGCAGTCACTGTTAATACACACTTTCAGGTTACTTCAAACCTCTCTGCTTTGTTACACTCTGTGTGTGAGACTGGTTAACAGAATTTATTCATAAACCATCAAAATTTTATTAAATATTGAAAAGGAGCATGTGAGAAACAGGATTTTCAGAAACAGATATCAGGACCTTTTAATAATGTAATAAATGTTGATATTTCCAAAATATAAATAAGAAACTAAAATAATATGAATGTGGATTAATGTGTAACCAATTTTGATAAAAAATTTAAAATTTGATGGGCAATGCCTTATTATGTGATATCTTAATCTTGTCCCTAGAGATAATGAATAACACAATTTCTGATGAGGTTCAATGGCTCTATTTTTGTAATAATAAAAAACATACACTGATATAGTATTGACATAGTAACACATAACGTATCATAAAACTAATAAACAATATGCTGTTCGACCGTAGCAAAGTTTTCCCCATTCGTAGCGCCGATGAATGTCTTCAATTTCATTGTTTTCTTATTTTTCAAGAAATGTGCGCTTTAATATCATTAATATATTTCAATTTGACTGTGTTTTAATCATGTATTAATAGCAAATATTTGTTAATGGTTATATCCTCTCATATTTCGTTTCCACAAAAAATAGATAGATAGAACCCTATTTAATAGGCCACGTTATTTACATAAACGAATACGAGATTGAAAGTGATTGAAAGGTGAAGTGAATGTTTATTCAAGAAATGATCTTGATGTATATGAAACTGATTAAGTGGTAAATGGTAATCAAATCAGGCACAAAATGGGAAACGGTTATTTGTTACAAGCCCATGGACACAAAATAATACCTAAACTTTAGACCGTGCCACACAAAAAGAAGTCTGCCATACACTTTAGAAATGAGGATTTGTACGATTGAATTCAATTAATGAACGCTTAATAAAATAGTTTCTGAAGTAAAGATATGTTTACGCTCACAGGAATATCCATTATTTTATGAATATGAAAGAAACATTGGCAGGTTTTCAACAGAGTCAATAACAAAATACTGCCCCAGGACAAAGTCGGTTTTGAATGTCTTTGATAAGCTTCTGTTTGCTAAGTTGTTTCAAACATTTGAGTGCTATAGTAGCTATTTCAAAAGTTGTTATGGGACAACATGTTTTGCATTCATTTAACTATTATATGGATTATAGAACTTAAGTTAATAACCAATCAAAACGCATGTTATATTCAGATAAAATAATTCCCATGATCATTAGGAAAATGTTTATACCCGGAATATCAAAATATCAAATCTAACTGGGGGCGGGATAGTGCAGTGGTTAGCGCGTTCGGCTTCGGATCAAGATGTCCCGGGTTCGAATCCCGCCAGGTGCACAGCAACTTTGTCTGCAGTAGAGAACTGTTCTACACGCAGTAAGGTTTGGGTGCAATGCTACACTGAATTTCAGTGCAGTACCACCCATGGTTCGCTAGTTCCAGCCGATGCTCGCAGGTTTCACCGCAATGCATAGCCACGTGGCATTGCGGGCTTTCTCCATGCCTGATACTAACAGCCGCGATATAAATATATATATAAACTGTTGGAAGCGGCGTTAAAACCCAACTCGCCTCACCTCACCTCAAATCTAACATATCTGTCCTTGACCAATATGTGAAAATTAAATCAATTGTGTAGTCGAGAAGAATTGTGAACAGTAAAATGCGAAGTAAAACGTAAAAAACATTCAAACAACAGCTAAATTTGTTTCAAATGAACAAAATAGTTCTATTCCTGTAACAAAGTACAAAAGATTTCAATGAATTTCAAAGAAAACAATTTCGGAACATGTTCGTATCTATTTAAAGGGAAATTCAGCGAAATTTAAGGGGAAATGAGATTGTCGTATAAAGCATAATTTTGAATGTACAACTCCAAACATTTTATATGTAATAACGTGCAAAGGCTGAATTAAACAGTATATCAGACAAACAGAAAATCTGCCAGCTCGACTTTGTGTTCACAAACAACAGAGGTAGGCTGTATCCCTCTCAGTAAACATTTGTACGTTTGGGCGAAAGGAAAGACAACACAAGTCAAAGGAATATTTAAAAAAAAGAAATATTTCATGAAGAAATACGAAACTAGGCTGAATGCTATTAAATGCTATAACGTAATTTAATACGATGATCTCATGACGACCAGTGTATCAGTGTGATCAGGTATGTTGTAGAAATACATACTTCAAAATACCGATACGCTGGTCGATATGTGCCTATTGATTAGACATCGATTATTCCAGTCAAATCCATCTGATTTTTAACCTTTCCGTATGTATAACCTTACTTCACACGAGAAGCACCTATTCAAAACTATTCTAAGTGTGTTGTTTAAAGGAATTTATACACGGATCGTTTTAATTTTTTTTCTAGAAAGTAAGGACATTTGTACTCTTTTTAAATACTTTGTTAATAGCATTCGAAGGTTAATGAAGCATATCTAATGCTATTAACTATTAACCATTTATCTGTTGAAATCATAAATAATGAGTTACACAAACTGAAATACATGAAACGACGTCAAACTCTTTAATGAAATTTTACAGAATTCCCATTTTAGCCATATCATACATGGATTTTTTAGTTTTATTTTATCACTGGACATTTCATTTCAACCAATTTATACAGCACTACTTTAGGCAGTGATAAATGAATAGAGATCAAAATTAAGCATCCCTACAATTGAAACGTAAAGGTGATTCTGTGAAAATGTTAAGATAAATCGACTGAATTTAGCACTCATCACATTTAAATAGAATGTTTTGTGAGTTACTTATTTTATACATTTAAAAAAAATCTTACTGACATGTTGAAAGTTACAAAATTAATATCGCACATGTGCCGAGACGAAGCCATAACAAAATATTCCAAATTTAAAGAAAACAATATTGTCATCTTTTTTAGTTTCACGAATATTTATCATCAATAATAAGTTACTAACCGAGTGTTAAAATTTCATCCTTTTCCAATAATGATATTCCAAATGCTATATCATACGATTTAAAAAATAAATTTAGATTATTTTGAATTCAATCAGTTAGTCAATCTTTGATATAAATGGATCAGTACAATACTGTGTGGATATTATTAGGAAACCTAAATTAAGTATTCGGGAAATTTGCTGAAGTCATTTGTTATTGGCATGTTTATTATTATAAGGGGAGAGGGAAATATATAGTTTTAGTTTATTCGAGTGTCACGCAGTTTACAATAAAGCACCAGGATACAAATAAAACACACGGTTGGTTCGACGATGAGACACGATACATCATTAAAATATATATATTAACCAAATTAGGAAGTCTGGATAACATAGTGTTATTATCATGTAGTTTTTAGGCGAAAGTCATGAATACCTATTATTTTTATCGTGTTGTTTTTTGTTTTGTCTAGCTTTATTCAATATTTGAACTTTTCTGTGCAGAGCATTCCCGCTCAACGACTGGCCTGATTTAAAATAAAGTTGTCAGGGAGCTTATCTCGTGACTCAAACTTATTATTATTCTTGTTTGTGAATTCAAACAAAGGAAAAGAAACTTGTGTGTACTTTCGCTGTTTTGAGGGTCGCATCCTTTTTTAATAACAGCAATACATACAGCTATGCTTGATAGTTCTTGTTGAAGCTGAATAACTGAGTTTTAATGTTTCATCTTATGAAGAATGAATTTCGACTTTAAAAGGTGCGAATTCAAATAAGACAGTTTATATTTCTGTTTATGATCTATAAAAGGATTGAATCCTTAAATAGCTTGTAAACATCTGTATATCATTAAATGGTGTGAAAAGGTTAGAAAGTTCCAAACAGAGGTGAAACATACAATGAGCGTCCTCTACCGCCAGAGATCACACGCTGCCACGCAAAGCGTGAAAACTAAACTGACAAATGATCTCTGTAAACTATTATAAGTTTAAATAAAACATCATTATAATGACGTAGCCACTGCATGTGAAGTTTTTAAGGACCACAACATAGAGTGAATAGTTGAGACAGAACATATACACATACCATGGGCATACTTTAAGCAGAGGGTCCCATTTCTACATAAGTTGAAAAATTGAGGAATTAATAAATGAACTACTGGAAAGTTGAAAGGACTATTTTGAAAATATAATGTTATAATGTTTGAATACTTATTTGGGAATGTTTTCGTAATGGAAAACAATGTCGTTTGGAACAGTTGGATTAAAAATGATTTAAGAACAATTCAGGGCAAAGTTGCCCAAAATGTATCACAATAATTCGTATGAAGTTCTAATTATTTTTTTAAAAAATATTGAATGATGTTCAAATAGTTTTTGCTAAAAAATATCTTCTGAAAACTTTATTACAATTCAGGGCAAGGGTGCCAAAAATCTATAGCTTGCCTCAAATTGTAATAAACTTGTCTCAGACTGAAACAACCCTTTGTTAATGATAATGTTTGATGTTTAAATAGTTTTTTACAAATGTTTTTGAAATAGAAAAACAGTTTCTGTTGGAATTGTTGGTATAAAAGTGATTTCTGAAAACTTTATTACAATTCAGGGCAAGGGTGCCAAAAATCTATCGCTTGCCTCAAATTGTCATAAACTCGTCTCAGACTGAAATAACCCTTTGTGAATGAAAATGTTCGATGGTTAAATAGTTTTTTAAAGATGATTTTGTAATAGAAATCACTTTCTGTTGGAATTGTTGGTATAAAAGTGATTTCTGAAAACTTTATTACAATTCAGGGCAAGGGTGCCAAAAATGCATCGCTTGCCTCAAATTGTAATAAACACGTCTCAGACTGAAATAACCCTTTGTAAATGAAAATGTTCGATGGTTAAATAGTTTTTGAAATGATGATTTTGTAATAGAAATCCCTTTCTGTTGGAATTTTTGGTATAAAAGTGATTTCTGAAAACTTGATTACAATTCAGGGCAAGGGTGCAAAAATCTATCGCTTGCCTCAAATTGTAATAAACTCGTCTCAGACTGAAATAACCCTTTGTAAATGAAAATATTTGATGGTTAAATAGTTTTTTAAAGATGATTTTGTAATAGAAATCACTTTCTGTTGGAATTGTTGTTATAAAAGTGATTTCTGAAAACTTTATTACAATTCAGGGCAAGGGTGCCAAAAATGCATCGCTTGCCTCAAATTGTAATAAACTCGTCTTAGACTGAAATAACCCTTTGTAAATGAAAATGTTCGATGGTTAAAAAGTTTTTTATAGATGATTTTCAGTTTCTGTTGGAATTGTTGGTATAAAAGTGATTTCTGAAAACTTTATTACAATTCAGGGCAAAGGTGCCAAAAATTCATCGCTTGCCTCAAATTGTAATAAACTTGTCTTAGACTGAAATAACCCTTTGTAAATGAAAATGTTCGATGGTTAAAAGTTTTTTATAGATGATTTTTTAATAGAAATCACTTTCTGTTGGAATTGTTGGTATAAAAGTGATTTCTGAAAACTTTATTACAATTCAGGGCAAGGGTGCCAAAAATCTATCGCTTGCCTCAAATTGTAATAAACTCGTCTCAGACTGAAATAACCCTTTGTAAATGAAAATATTTGATGGTTAAATAGTTTTTTAAAGATGATTTTGTAATAGAAATCACGTTCTGTTGGAATTGTTGGTATAAAAGTGATTTCTGAAAACTTTATTACAATTCAGGGCAAGGGTGCCAAAAATGCATCGCTTGCCTCAAATTGTAATAAACTTGTCTTAGACTGAAATAACCCTTTGTAAATGAAAATGTTCGATGATTAAATAGTTTTTTTATAGATGATTTTGTAATAGAAATCACTTTCTGTTGGAATTGTTGGTATAAAAGTGATTTCTGAAAACTTTATTACAATTCAGGGCAAGGGTGCCAAAAATCTATCGCTTGCCTCAAATTGTAATAAACTCGTCTCAGACTGAAATAACCCTTTGTAAATGAAAATATTTGACGGTTAAATAGTTTTTTAAAGATGATTTTGTAATAGAAATCACGTTCTGTTGGAATTGTTGGTATAAAAGTGATTTCTGAAAACTTTATTACAATTCAGGGCAAGGGTGCCAAAAATGCATCGCTTGCCTCAAATTGTAATAAACTCGTCTTAGACTGAAATAACCCTTTGTAAATGAAAATGTTCGATGATTAAATAGTTTTTTTATAGATGATTTTGTAATAGAAATCAGTTTCTTTTGGAATTGTTGGTATAAAAGTGATTTCTGAAAACTTTATTACAATTCAGGGCAAGGGTGCCAAAAATGCATCGCTTGCCTCAAATTGTAATAAACTCGTCTCAGACTGAAATAACCCTTTGTAAATGAAAATATTTGACGGTTAAATAGTTTTTTAAAGATGATTTTGTAATAGAAATCACTTTCAGTTGGAATTATTGGTATAAATGTGATTTCTGAAAACTTTATTACAATTCAGGGCAAAGGTGCCAAAAATGCATCGCTTGCCTCAAATTGTAATAAACTCGTCTTAGACTGAAATAACCCTTTGTAAATGAAAATGTTCGATGGTTAAAAGTTTTTTATAGATGATTTTTTAATAGAAATCAGTTTCTGTTGGAATTGTTGGTATAAAAGTGATTTCTGAAAACTTTATTACAATTCAGGGCAAGGGTACTAAAAATCTATCGCTTGCCTCAAATTGTAATAAACTCGTCTCAGACTGAAATAACCCTTTGTAATGAAAATATTTGATGGTTTAATAGTTTTTTAAAGATGATTTTGTAATAGAAATCACTTTCTGTTGGAATTGTTGGTATAATAGTGATTTCAGAAAACTTTATTTCAATTCAGGGCAAGGGTGCCAAAAATCTATCGCTTGCCTCAAATTGAAATAAACTCGTCTCAGACTGAAATAACCCTTTGCAAATGAAAATATTTGATGGTTAAATAGTTTTTTAAAGATGATTTTGTAATAGAAACCCTTTCCGTTGGAATTATTGGTATAAAAGTGATTTCTGAAAACTTTATTACAATTCAGGGCAAGGGTGCCAAAAATTCATCGCTTGCCTCAAATTGTAATAAACTCGTTTTAGACTGAAATAACCCTTTGTAAATGAAAATGTTCGATGGTTAAAAGTTTTTTATAGATGATTTTGTAATAGAAATCACTTTCTGTTGGAATTGTTGGTATAAAAGTGATTTCTGAAAACTTTATTACAATTCAGGGCAAGGGTACCAAAAATATATCGCTTGCCTCAAATTGTAATAAACTCGTCTCAGACTGAAATAACCCTTTGTAAATGAAAATATTTGATGGTTAAATAGTTTTTTAAAGAGGATTTTGTAATATAAATCACTTTCTGTTGGAATTGTTGGTATAAAAGTGATTTCTGAAAACTTTATTACAATTCAGGGCAAATTTTATTACAATTCACGGCAGGTATTACAATTTGCGATTTTTATTACAATTCAGGGCACAACAACGACTTCTCTTCAAGAACCAGCTATGCTATGAAGTTCAAATTTTGAAAATATGATCTTTGATAGATGGAGACTCAGATTTGTAAATTTCATTAGCCAACTCTAGAAAAAAAGGGCATGGTAGGGGTGCAATTTAAAGTTGTGTTTTTCACCCCAAGAACCAATAATGCTAGAGTTCTCAATTTTTGACAATATATTCTTTGATGAATGGAGGCTTAGATCTGTAAATTTCATTACTCCAAAAAGTAAGCGTGTGGCAGGGGTGCAACTGTGCAATGTGTTTTATTTTGTTAAATATAAGGCACAGTCTCTTTGCTACATGTCAAGTGATATAAGCCGGTAGTAATCACATAACTTATGTTGGGACATCGCATCAATTTCCAAAGTCACAAATGGTGGGGTCAATTTTATGAAATATGTGGCGGACAATACTCCTTATTACTATGAACCACTTTCCACTATCACCAGTCCATATCTTAATGAGTGTTGAATCTCGACATGTAGGTTTTAATTCGCCTGAACGTTTCAAACATGACAAAAGGGGGGAATTCCAAAGTAATTCCTGTTTTTATAAAATACTTACTCCTAATATCATGAGTTCTTTTTTGTATGCCCATTCTAGCCAAACGTACAAAAATAAACCAAGTTTATCCCATTAAATTTTCCTAGCAATGGATGGTGCGACATGTACGTTGCTCTGCACTAGGAGGCAACATCTATAAGTACCAGCGCTACCCGTTAGACTTCCTCAATAAACATTAAAATCCATAACCCATATACCCTACCTCTCTCTTTAACTGTCCTTGTCAGGACTCCTAATATCATGATACTTTGTCAAAGAGGAAGGTTTGGAAAGGAGCCATGTTCTGACAAGTCACTGTAATGCAAAGGAAAATATGCCAGCAGTGGTCATGCCTCCCACCAGGTCAGCGTGACCTAATTGGAGTTGCCTACCAGTTCATAGTCAAATACAATAGCAAAAAAGTAGAGAAGGAAAATGTACTCAACATCAGCTTGTAAATATTTCAGGAAGGACATCCATCACTTCCACCCTGTGAAGGGCGTACGGAAGATCTTCTCAAGCCCCATAAAGGGCAGACTTTATATTGGCACTAGGGGCAAGGTTAGTGTACCCAACCAGCAGCCCAAAACATACTTTCAAACAAAATTAAAGCACAGTCGCCAGACCCTAAATATACACCTACGTATATATATCTACTTACCTTTGTAACATATAAAGAAGGTATGACACTTCCGCCATCTTGAATCCTGGCATAGGACCGGAAATGTAAACTTGGACCAGTCTACGACTTTAACAAAACGTATTTGAGCCAGCAAACCAGTGTCACCATATCCGGTCCTATTCCAGGATTCAAGATAGCGGACAGTATCATACCTTATTTATATGTTACATAGGTAGGTAGATATATATATACGTAGGTGTATATTTAGGGTCTGGTGCCTGTGGATGACGCAAGCACACAGTTCACAGAAATCCATAGTGAAATCCATCCCGTCCACAGATCCCTAGGTACAGTCCTGATCATCCATGATGGAAATGTTCCTCACTAGGGGCTCCAAATGTAGCAGGGTCACATGTTGATGCAAAGAACAAACACCCTGGGTGTGAGAACGTTTATTTCGTCGGATGGTATACGGGTGATGAGTTGATGGTGAAGACACTCTGTAACAATAAATATAATATACATCACATACACATACATGATAAAAGATACATATAATTCAAAACATATGTTAATACATTATTGATACTGATACGCAGTACCAATTAATGTTACTTATTACATTCGATATGATGACATCACATACAATAGATATGAAGTTTGCTAATATATGATACCAAATCCTCTTGAGTGACAATACGAAATGATACACATGATATGCAATATGAAAGATCATCACGAATTACATGATGATACAATCTACAATGTAATATGAAAGGCCATTACACATGCGGCATAGTGATACAATATATGAATTTATAAACCTCCAGTGACGCATTCTCTTCCCACAGAGGTTACTCCCTTCACTTTTACAATGGCGTCACTGATTGCACAACTAGATTCAATTGCAACCAATCAGGACACTCCCTTTCTGACTCCGATTTCGAGCGTAAAACAACAGAGAGTAGGATCGGAAATCTGAAGGGAGTAACCTCTGTGGGAAGAGAATGCCAGTGACGTCACTCTATTGTTTTCCGGGGACACTATTTCTTGCAACTTCCCAATGCAAGGCATAACTCTTGCCAGTCTCCATTACTGGCTGATTTAGGCCTTGCAGTATTTCCTTAAAAAATCTGTGTTTAGAAATCCAGGCCCGCTATGCATTTCTGGTGCAGCGATTCACTATCTTGACACAACAAAGCGAGGGAAATACCGCAAGGGTTAAATCAGCCAGTAATGCAAACTGGTAAGAGTTATGCCTTGCGTTTGGAAGTTGTATTTCTTGTAATTTCCCTCGAACCTGATACAATCTTGCTACCTCTCGCAATAATCTTAATAATGTCCTCTTCATATATCTATATTTAAATGCTGAAATCTCCATCTTTGTATGTGTGATGACCAACTCTATTGAAAAATAACAATTAATTCAAATACCAATCTGAAAATGTTTTGCTGATAAGCCGTTTCAAAACCAAAACTTTCATAGTACTGGCCCAAAAGCTTATATATAAGCGCCATTCTACATCAAGGTCTATCTGCATGTGAAATTGGTTGCATTTGAATGAGACGTATTTTTGGCCTAATCTTGCTGACAAAATCCGTGAAATAATTAAAAAGAAAACCGACATCAATAACAATACGGTTAAGGATCCTTAAATATTCATAGAGAACCTGGTTCGGTAACCAAGCAAACTTTTGCTTATATAAATCTCTCAACAGTACAATCCCATACAAAACCAACAGAGGAACTTGACATAAAAACGACAAACTAAAGTATAATCATATTTAGTGAACATGACTGTCACTTAATGTCAGTGTCAGTGTTCAAGAACGGCTGATATTCACACGTTACGGTGAGAATATAAATAAAATAATTGATTTAAATCTAAATGGTTTATCTTACCTTGAGAAATATCATCTCAAGGTAAAGACAGCAGAACAAAGATACTAACTTTAAAACATCTGTTATCAACAACTCATAACTGCTTGCTCTTCACTTTTAATTTTGCCCTCCAGTGAACAGTTTGGACTAGTCTATTTTTGTTGTAGGTAATGCAGTAATTAACCCCAAAGCTGTCTCAAACTCAACTCAACTCAAACTCTTTATTCTCGGAAACCACTCTCGGTGGTACAAGATATACAGTTTTGATTAATGATACATAAAACATAAAAGCAAGATGGCAGGGTATAATTATTCACATGTACAATGCTACACTGAATTTCAGCATAGTACCACCCATGGTTCGCTAGTTTCAGCCGATGCTCGCAGGTTTCACTGCAATGCATAGCCACATGGCGTTGTGGGCTTTCTCCCTGCCGTAATACTAGCAGCCGCGATATAAGTGAAATAATCTTGAAAGCGGCGTTAAACCCCAACTCACCTCACCTCACCTCAATAATATTAAGATACAGTGTTAATACACAAAAATGTTTTTATAAGTCATTAAGTTTGGAAATGATAAATAGTTCTTAGAAATGTATATCTGTCTTTGTTCTAGAAAAGCATGGCTTTTGAATAAATAATGGAATTCATCTGCAATTTCAGGGGATTTACAAATATTGCATGTTCTATTTTCACGGCCAACTTCAAAGTTGGTAAATACACGTGTTTAAAGGCGACGTCAGGATGTCAAGGAGCCTATTTTGGTGAAGCAACTGCAGCTAGATGATGGGTACCATCTCAAAATGCCAGCTGGCTTTTCTTTCTCATAGGCGTCTCCCACAGGCATGCTCAATAATTACTTTAGCATTAGTATCCCTGGGGACTGTGACCTTTCGGGTGCCTCCCCCTGTCTGTTTGCGGACTTGTTTGCCTTCATGAATCCAGCCAAATTCAATTGCCCTCTCCTGTTTTAAAGCTATTTTGTTACCAAGCTTCGTTTTACCCTTCTTTCTCTCAGGAGCACGAATTTCCTCATCTGTATCCATTGCATCGCTATTCACTCTTCTTAGGTTTCTCCTCAGTTCTGCCAAAATTTTTCTTCTTTTCGCGTCACTGGCGTTATCCGCACTTCTTTACAAGTTGTTCACATGGTTCCTGCAAGGATACAGTGTGACATGTACAAGTATGTATGTAAAGAATTGTCAATAAAATACGCTCAATAAGAAAGGCAGCTAAATCTTAAGCATTTGATTTGAAAAAGATATACATCTTCAAACAAGATATTTTCAATGAATCCATAATAATCGTTTTCACATAAACAATCCTGAGACCACGATTCATACCTTCGCATTAAATTTGTTAGTTTTATTTTGTCCTAAACGTCGTTCATATGTCAAAACAATGGTGCACCCCTCTTTTGCCAGAGAGATGATGCATTTACACAATACAAAAACTGTAGTTTGTTACACTTTGTGACATTCGCCATCAAGGAACAAGATTCTCCCCACCCCCCTCCACTGTGAACACGTTTGGAGTCCTATAAAAGTGAATTCTTTCCTTAGAAGCCATCACTTATGATGGTAACGGAACATTCTTATGTTATTTTCTTTTCAAATATGAACATTAAATAGGCAATATGCATTGTTAATAACCATTTTGTTGGCGAATACCTCATGTAATATCCATTCTCCATCTGAACAAATGTCTATATTGATATATCCCAAAGTGGAAAAATAGAATTTTAACTTATTCGGCAATCCGTCCGTCCATCCATCCGTAAACTTTTCGCTTTTTCGACTTCTTCTCCAGAACCAATGACTCCACAGAGCTGAAATTTTATGTGCAGACTCCTTGGCCAATGGGGATTCTAAATTGAAGATTCCGTGACCCCGTGACCCCAAATGGGGTCACAGGGGTCACATGGTTAAAAACCTATTTTCATCTTCTTCTCCAGTTCCAAAGGGTCTAGAGAGCTGAAAAGTTGTGTGCAGACTCCTTGGCCACCTGGGATTCTAAATTGTAGATCTCTTGACCCTGTGACCCCAAATGGGGTCACTGGGGTCACATCCTTAAAAAACCCATTTTCATCTTTTTCTCCAGTTCCAAAAGGTGTAGAGAGCTGAAAAGTTGTGTGCAAACTCCTTGGCCAATGGGGATTCTAAATTGTAGATTTCATGACCCCGTGACCCCAATCTAGGTCACGGGTCATGACCCAAAAACCTATTTTATAAATAAACTTCAACCTCATTTGGGCTTTCTGCCCCCAAATTCATAGAAGAAGCCCTTCATGCCACTTATCTGGGTCTCTGATACCCCAGCATAACTTCAAACAAACCCGGGTTTTTAACTCCAGGGCACAATGTCCGGGTTATTAACTCCAGGGTACATCCCCTTAAGCCCGAGTTACTTAACTCCAGGACACCATGTCTGGGTTAACATTACTCCAGGGTAATTACATATGTGGCTTCTTCTCTCATCAATCTTTCTCTTCATTCCAAAATTTGAGCTTCCAAGACAGCACCCAAAAGAATTCCAAATATTAAAAATATCAAATTTTAACCATTCTTCTGTCGTTATTTGATTGCACAAACATAATTTTATAGATGCTTTTTAAAGGGGTATTTTGTTGATTTAAATACGACATGACCAAAATATATCATTGACATATTCCCAATACACTCATGACTGACAGGAAAGGTAGGTTTCAAACTTAATCCTTTATTCCTTACACAATGCAGACATAAATTGGTACCTATACATACATATGTATATATAATACTAGAAAAAAATATAAATACAGCCATGGCACAACAGATTGAACACTCATCAGGGATGTAGCTCAGTTGGTAGAGTGTTTGCTCATCACCCAGAAGACCGGGGTTCGATTCCCGGTCGCGTCATACCAAAAGACGTTAAAAGATGGAAGTTGTTGCTTCCTTGCTTGCCACTCAGCATTATAAGGATAGAACAACGCTTGAACTGCGCTGCACAGTGGCTGCCGGGTGCAAAATGCACAAACCGAATTTCCGATTTACAATGAATTGAGGACAATAAAGAGTTATTATTATTATCCTCTGGAGCTCTATTGGTAAAGGCGCTGCTCGACAATATAGAGGTCCAGGGTTCGAATCCCATCTTCGTCACTTACAAAATTTTCATTTCTAATTTGACAAAATTTCCAAATTTTACAAGCCATTTGTTTCCGTAGGTTGAATATCCCATAACCGACCATGGTGGTTATGAGATAACCAACCTGCGCAGATGGTGGTTATGGCATAAAACCTGCAACTCAAACAAAAGAAATAACTTCCCAAGGGGTGTACTGACACCAATGGTTCTTTTTGGAAAGATTCAGGGCCCAGTCGATTTGGCTGACCTTGACATTATTTTTCAAATTTGTACCGGGTATATAGTATCTATTCATAAAATATCATTATTTTGTTATCGCATGTTATCGTGACCCCAAATGGGGTCACACCCTTAAAAACCTATTTTCATCTTCTTCTCCAGTTCCAAAAGGTCTAGAGAGCTGAAAAGTTGTGTGCAGACTCCTTTGCCAATGGGGATTCTAAATTGTAGATTTCATGACCCCCTGACCCACAATAAGGTCACAGGGGTCACGACCTTAAAAACCTACTTTCATCTTCTTTTCCAGTTCTAAAAGGTCTAGAGAACTGACAAATTGTGTGCAGACTCCTTGGCCAATGGGGATTCTAAATTGTAGATTTCATGACCCTGTGACCCCAAATGGGGTCACAGGGGTCACATCCTCAAAAACCTATTTTCATCTTCTTCTCCAGTTCCAAAAGGTCTAGAGAGCTGAAAAGTTGTGTGCAGACTCCTTGGCCAATGGGGATTCTAAATTGTAGATTTCGTGACCCCATGACCCCAAATGGGGTCATAGGGGTCACTACCTTAAAAACCTAATTTCATCTTCTTCTCCAGTTCTAACAGGTCTAGAGAACTGAAAAATTGTGTGCAGACTCCTTGGCCAATGGGGATACTAAATTGTAGATTTCACGACCCTGTGACCCCAGGCCAAATGGGATCACAGGGGTCACATCCTTAAAAACCTATTTTCATCTTCTTCTCCAGTTCCAAAAGGTCTGGAGAACTGAAAAGTTGTGTGCAGACTCCTTGGCCAATGGTGGATTCAAAATTGTAGATTTTGTGACCCTATGACCCCAATCTAGGTCAAGGGTCATGACCCAAAAACCTATTTTCATCTTTATCTCAAGTATGTAAAGCTCTAGAAATGTGAAATTGTAATTGTAGGATTGGTAACCCTGTGACTTCAAATGTGGGTCACAGGGGTCATGATCTAAAAAACCTATTTTTTGCTTGTTAACAATGTATTACTTGAGATAACTTAGATATTCAACCTTAGATAATAAATCAATGAAATCCTTGTGAGCTACAGAGCCCTTGGCTCTATTTTTTAACATTTAACGTTAGAAAATGGTTCTCACACCAGGTCACAAAGTGGTTGATATTATCTCTGTAAGAAAGTTCATTATCTTGAATAAGTCCTACCAACGCCGCATCTTCAGCAAATTTTACAGTTAGATTATTGGGACTATCACTTACACAATCATTTGTATACAGGGTAAATAATACGGGCGAAAGGACATTCTTGAGGGGTACCGGTATTTGTATACAGAATAGAGGAGTAGGAGGAATTAACCTTTACAAATTGAGGTCTAAAAGTTAAAAATTTGTCAATCCACAGTAATAATTTACCATTTACGCCCATGTTTAAGAGTTTCTTTAACAATATGTGAGGCTGGATTGTATTGAATGCTGAAGTAAAGTCCACAAATAAAATTCTCACATAGGATATTGGATGCTCAAAATGCTTATACACACTGTTTAAGATGCATAGTTTTGCATCTTCAACACCCCTTCTTGCTCTATATGCAAACTGATACGGATCAAGTAAATGACTAACGTCACACAATAATGAGTTTAGAATGATGCGTTCAAAAAATTTCATAGCTATAGAAGTAAGAGCGACTGGTCGAATATTATTCATTTCAGTAGAATTAATCTTTTTAGGTACTGGTACATTCTTTGATGTTTTCCACATTTCTGGGATCACATGACAATCGATGGAGAATTGATACAGTCGACAGAATACAGCATACAATTGTTCACAACAACGTTTCAGGACTATGCCGCCTAAACCATCTGGCCCCAGTTTCACCAGTTTCTGGTGAAATAACGATGTTGTCCCCATCTTTATTGTATATTTTATCAAGCACAGCATCCCGTTTGCTGCTGAAGTCACGCGTATCAAATCTGGCATAGAAGTTGTTCAAATCTTCAGCATATCCATGTGTGTATTTTATTTAACAGCATATAAATATGTGATGATGTGTGTTATTTCAATTACATACATATATTTAGTAAGTGATGAATATAAAAACCTTGTACCATTTACTAATAGTTCAATACTCTTAGATTGATTGTATATTCAATAATAATAATAACACGATATGCCTGAAAGGGCTTATGACATGGCATGGTGTCCGTCCATCCGTCTGTAAACTTTTCGCTTTTTTTACTTCTTCTCCAGAACTAATAACTCTAGTGAGCTGAAATTGTATGTGCAGATTCCTTGGCCAATGTGGATTCTAAATTGTTATTTTCGCGACCTCGTGACCTCAAATGGGGTCACAGGGGTCACAACCTTAAAAACCTATTTTCATCTTTTTCTCCAGTTACAAAAGGCCTAGAAAGCTGAAAACTCCTTGGCTAATGGGGATTCTAAATTGTAGATTTCGTGACCCAATGACCCAAAATGGGGTCACAGGGGTCACAACCTTAAAAAGCTATTTTAATCTTCTTCTCTAGTTCTAAAAGGTCTAGAGAGCTGAAAAGTTGTGTGCTGAATCCTTGGCCAATGGGGATTCTAAAGTGTTGATCTCGCGACCCCATGACCCCAAATGGGTCACAGGGGTCACATCTTTAAAAACCTATTTTCATCTTCTTCTCCAGTTCCTAAAGGTCTAGAAAGCTGAAAAGTTATGTGCAGACTTCTTGTCCAATGGGGATTCTAAATTGTAGATTTCGAGACCCCCTGACCCAAAATAGGGTCACAGGGGTCACGAACTTAAAAACCTACTTTCATCTTCTTCTCCAGTTTCAAGAGGTCTAGAGAGCTGAATTGTTGTGAGCAGTCACCTTGGCCAATGGGGATTCTAAATTGTAGATTCGATGACCCCCAAACGACCTGGTGCCGAGCGGTTATGCAATATAAACTTGCGAGGGCGTTAGCCCGAGCAGAGTTTATTGCCATAATGCAAGGCAATTGGGTCATTATTTGCCTTACACTCCAGCGGAATACTCTATTCATAACATAATTTTATAGATGCTTTTTAAAGGGGTATTTTGTTGATTTATACGACATGACCAAAATATATCAGTGACATATTCCCAATACACTCATGACTGACAGGAAAGGTAGGTTTCAAACTTAATCTTTCATTCCTTTCACAATGCAGACATAAATTGGCACCTATACATACATATTTATAGACCTCTCCACGGAGCAGTGCGTCACGCCGCTCTCAGTTACTCCCCTTTGTGGTGGCGCTAGCGTCGTCCGCTATTAAGCGGCTGCAAAATGACGTTTCACGTTAGGGGATGGGTGGGCCACTAGTACCTGCTCCAGTGACCCACTAGTAGTTTGTCCAGCTGATAGAAGGTGGGCCACCAGTGGCAGCCACTAGTAGCTGTCTGCCACCAGCGGCCCACCTGCTACCATGCTGGTGGGCTACTTGCTATCCACCAGTGGCAAGCCACTACGCTATCATACCGGTGGGCCACTTGCTACTCACCACCAGCTATCTGCCACCAGTTGCCCACTCGCTATCACACCGGTGGGCCACTTGCTACCCACCAGTGGCAAGCCACTAGCTACCTGCCACTAGTGGCCCACTAGGGGGTGTGTTATCTGGGCTGTAGCTTGTCTCTAAAATAACTTTTAAGTCCAAGTTTTGAGTGAAGGCAGAAACAATATATCAATTTAATTCTGACTGTTTACTGCTTCCAGTGCTAGTGAACAATGAGATTTTGATTTTGTTTAAACTGCATCCATTTTCAAGAGAGTTACTTGAGTTTCTGTAATATGGGTGAGATTTTTTTCTCAGCGAAGGGAGATAATTTTTCTCATTATTGTTAACATTTCTCGTATAATTTGCAATCAAGTAACAACTGTTTCTTCTTCGCTAGTGAACAATGAGATTTTGATTTTGTTTAAACTGCATCCATTTTCAAGAGAGTTACTTGAGTTTCTGTAATATGGGTGAGATTTTTTTCTCAGCGAAGGGAGATAATTTTTCTCATTATTGTTAACATTTCTCGTATAATTTGCAATCAAGTAACAACTGTTTCTTCTTAAAAACGTTACAAACGCATTGTGGAATTATATGTTATAAAAATATAGATTATTGAAAGAGGAAATATATGCAATTATTATATACCCCCTATTCACGCAATAGCATAAATAGCCTATGTAAAATTAATTGCAAACATGGTAAACTATAATTATCCAGCGATACACAAAGGGTACGTGAGAAATTAAAGTGTGCTTAGTCTTTTCGCCTAAAATATCCATTTTCCGTAGAAGCAGTTAATGATTAAAAAGTGTTTTTAAAAACTCACGTTTCCCCCCTTGCTTAACGTTTAGAAAGTGAATAATTTTTGGGTTATGAGAATGATATGATTGAGAGAACTTATGTGTTTGGTTGGCCAAATAAAAAGAGGATTATTTGGTGTTTAAAACGCCACATTTCTGACCACAAAGGCTATAATAAACATTAAAAAAATTATATTTACAGTGTAATATTATTACTTATCTCTCATCTAGTGACGGGTGCATGAAAGCCGGTATTTTCATAAGTGGTGCATTCAGCTAAATATGCTTCATCTTCCTACATTGCTAGTGTGCAAAATAGTATTTAACATACTATACTTGAACAATTAGGTTAATTCATGTTGTGTAGTTCATGCATATTTCGGACTCTGGTATTACTCGATTGTGTAGATGAGTGCACGTGAGTGAAGGAAGACGCATATATTATATACAAATAATTTTAAGCATCTACAGTAAATCTTGACAGTACATACAACAAATGTACAAATATATAGTATTTAATTATGTTCTAATAAAATAACATACGAACAAAAATGTATACAGCAGGTGGCTATACTATTACGTACATGTAACATTTAGAGAATAACCAACGAGGTACGAGTGATTACGGGAAATATCCATGAGTCTAAATAATGTTCAGCCACGAGCTTTAGCGAGTGGCTCTGAACATTATTTAGACGAGTGGATATTTCCCGTAATCACTCGTACCGAGTTGGTTATTCTATATATTACCCATTATGCAATTAAATTGACCAAATTACGCTTGCTTATTACATTTTCATGTTGGGCGGCCGCTGTGAAGGACCCGTCGCCACAGTAACATTGTGACGTCATAAGATAATTCGTCGCGTCAGACCATTGTTTTATGACGTCATAGTCATTCTTTCTCCGGGTAACCGACCAATCAACGTTGAAAATCACTTGAAAGCACATGTGCAAATATCAAAAAAATAATCACCTGTGTCTTCTCACCCGTATGGGTAATATAACGTAATTCCCATAGACTTACGTGTTAATTAGCTGTTGCGAGAATTTTTTCATGAATATATTGTTTGTCGATTAATTCTGAAATCGTTACCAAAATATAGGAAATCATCTCAGCTATAGATAATTTCCATGATATTTTTTGACTATTATTAAAAAACCTACCTACAACATACCGATTAGATTTAACATGGCCGTCAATCGGACATTGGAATCAAAATTGTACATGCGATGTTTAAATAAGTGTCATTCGAAAACGAATGAACTGATAGATGAAAGGTAGGCCTACTAGGTAATTATGTTCCTGTAGCTGAGATGATTACCAATATGTCCGCAAAATATGACAGCAATGTGACCTTTAGTTAATTTATGAAAATTATTTTCGCAACAGCTAATTAACACGTTGGGGAGACCGGGGCAAAGCGCGCCCCTTAACTTTGCAAGGCATTTTTTTTAAACTTTACAATTTTCAGCTGTGTATCTTTAGACCTTCGGGAGAACTTAGTTTTGGAGTATGAAATTAACACACTCTTTTATTTCTGGTCACCATCGTTTTCGGCTTAGAAGGAAAACAAGTTGTTTTTAACTTGGGCCACTTTGCCCCGTGGTCAGGGGCAAAGTGACCCATGGTGGGCGCTTTGCCCCGTCTGCCTAGATGTGGGTTGAAACGACGTTGGCGTTTTTTGAAACGGTAAACACGAATAAGGTATTCACAGTTCATAATAAACTGTGCAGAATACCATGTATACTTTAAGTCGATTGCTTTTTAGTTCTACTCCAGAAACAGAACCAACCAACGGATTATAGGCCTATATGCCGAGAACAGAAAAAAAGAAAAGTTTATAAAAAAATAACTAGGCCTACTGACGTGCAAAAGAAACGTCCAGACATTTTAAAAAGAGCAGAAAATGAAATATTGATGTCGTAGAAAGTATATTGTGAATGCATTTGATAGACCCATGTTTTGTAAAGTAGTACTCACAATTTCAACCTTCAGAGTATGATACTTTTATTTTTTCAGACTGTTCAAATACACATGGGGTGTTAAAATTGCTTTTTCAAGATGTTTTTTGGCCACAATATTTGCTTTTAAGTTTTAAAAAAATTAAAAAGTAGATATTTAACTACTAAAAGGTGTCTTCAACATAAATAACTTCTTGGATTTCAATTTTTTGACGCATCATTATACTGTAGGACGTCACAAAACAAGCCAAAAAATGCATGCTTTTTGACTCTTCTATCTTGTCTAATTAAGGAGACTCCAAAAAAATTTATTTAAACGTTTATTTCTCATAAATATGAAGAGATCATTTTTGAAAATTCATATAAAGTATTGCTTGGTTCTAAAGACGCTGTTTCAGTCGTATTTATCGCCCGTGGATTGAAATATATTGCATTTTGTATGGGGACGTTTCTTTTGCACGTGGATATATTTGGGGACGTCTTATGTTCTAGTGGACGGCAACCACACTTGTCAAAACGTAACAAAACAAAAAATTAACAAATTTAACATTTGTAGGAAACACATTTCCAAGTGCAAACGTTTAAATCCCTTCGAAGGTCTGATAAAAGAAAGAATGACCTATCGTTAGCATCACTATTAAAGACGTTCCTAACAATTGTCCATGTCCAGAAACATTTAAAATCAAATCATCTTTCTATCTTAATAGAGAAAGGTAATGGTGTTATAGCTGTGTGAATGGTTTTGTGTTTTATGGTGATAATGATATTTGCTATATAACCTTATATAGATGAATGATGTAATAGAATACAAACATTTTCCACTGAAGCGTTATCTTCCTTTGCCAATTGTTTTTAATAAATATTGAACTTCAGCACCAACTATCTCAGAAAATAGGTCCGTGACATATATGTTTGAGTCCTCAGCAGTACATTTCCATATTTGAATTGTTAATTTTTTCATATTTGAATCGTTTTTAATTTTTTTCTGTTCTTGAACAGGACTTTTGAAGTCTGCAGAATCAATTGTTGATATCATATAAGGCTGACACAATTAAACTTACAAATTACATAAATCCCTTTTCTATTCTATTTACATTCGAATTTTTAATGAAAACAACACTAACTTAACACAACAACTCTGAATGATGACCATAGTGTTTATTAAAGTAACTAACAAAATCAAACAAGCGTGCCCTGACGGTTTTTGAGACATTTCTACAATAAATATAATATTGCAGAAAAAAGTCCGTACGCACTTTTCCTCTTTGAATTTTTAAAAACACATTCAGCTTGCACCATGCCAAGTTACAGATTTTTTTCATTTATTTTGATTATTAGTGGAAAGAGTGGCCTTTAAAAGGTTTTAACCTGACACTGATTAGCTTATTCTGAAAATACATTTGAAGGCTCAACATAACATAAACTGCATTGGGACACTTGCCCCGAAGCATATACCTTTTTAAAATGGGAATAGAAGAAATTAGACGGAGACCAAGTGCATACAAACATGAAAATTGTAAGCTTAGATAATCTGTTTTTACCTAGAAAGTGATTATTTTGCTCCGGTGATAGAAAATGTGTCTATCAGGTATGATATTTTCTCCCGACTTTTACATGAAAACGTTCAATATATAGAGATTTTTACCCGAGGAAGGGTGTCATATGACTTTTACGAAACGAGTGTGAAATTTTGTATTTCCCGAGCGAGAGCGAGGGTTATACATAAATTTGCACGAGTTTCGTAAAAGTCATATGACACACTTTCGAGTGTAATAATTTCTTTATTACCCATTTTATTCCATTTGATTCGCGTAAAATTAGCCAGAAAACGACCCACTTCTCTTGCGACGGCAAGCTACAGTGACGTCACGAACAATCGTTTTATGACGTCTCAGACGACAAAATACGGAAGGTCGCGGTGAAACAAAGGTTGCTAGGCAAACGTGATATGTGCACATGTGCTCATATCAATAATATTGACTCGGTTATTTTCAACCATATGGGTAATAAAATGTGTTCGCCCTCTTGTCGATTTGCCGCTGACTGCTCATGACGTCATCAACTTGTACATTGCTTTACGTCATCTGTGATGGATAGATAGAAACTGATAGTGTCATCGGCTGTTCATTCTAAAAATAAACCGTTGGGTCACTTTGCCCCGGTCTCCCCTAAGTCTATGTACATTTGGTAGGTATAATCTTGAATAGTCCAGATATGAGACCTATATAATGTGTCACTATTGACAATTCTTGAAATACAAATACAAAAAAACACCAACTATTTTCACAGATAATACAAGTAAGCTTTAGTTCAAAACTACGTTATGTGATATTCGACTTCATTCAAATACCGTAAGTTTCCGCTTTGATATCGGCGATTTACATCAAACAACACACATAACTGTTATTATCTTTTAACTTCTTCAATCTATTACTCACGAATCGTTGTTTTCACTGTTTCTCGCAAATATGACATCAGAAATCTTGAAAATGAATTATTATTTATCCAGTAAGTTTGACGTCTTTTATACAGCGTAAGCTTTGACTAGGCACCGTCTATCCTTGATTACGTCACACTTGATTGCCGCAGCGTTGCAAATAACATAGGCTAGTTTAACGTTGCAGCCGCTTAATGGCTGCCACAAAATTGCCGCGCCCATGAAATAGGCCGTGGAAAGGTCTATAAAAGACGTCAAACTTACTGGCCAAATAATGATTCATTTTTAAGATTTCTGATGTCATATTTGCGACAAACAGTGCAAACAACGATTCATGAGTAATAGATTAAAGAAGTTAACAGATAATAACAGTTCTGTGTGTTGTTAGATGTAAATCGGCGATATCAAAGCGCACGGAAACTTAGGGTAGGATTGAGGTGAATATATCACTTGAACGTAGTTTTGAACTAAAGCTTACTTGTATTATCTGTGAAAATAGTTGGGTTTTTCTTCTTCTTTGTATTTCAAGAATTGTCAATAGTGACACATATATAGGCCTCATATCTGGACTATTCGATTATCTGTACCAAATGTACATAGACTTAGGCCTACGTGTTAATTAGCTGTTGCGAAAATAATTTTCATAAATTAACTAAAGGTCCCATCGCTGTCATATTTTGCGGACATATTGGTAATCATCTCAGCTACAGGCACATGATTCCATTTCATCTATCAGTTCATTCGTTTTCGAATGACACATATTTAAACGTCGCATGTACAAGTTTGATTCCAATGTCCGATTGACGGCCATGTTAAATATAATCGGTATGTTGTAGGCTATGTGTTGTTTAATAAGAGGTGGTTTCTTAATGATTGTCCGAAAATATTATGGAAATTGGTAACGATTTCAGAATTAATCAATAACAATATATTCATGAAAATTATTCTCGCAACAGCTAATTAACACGTACCTAAGTGTATGGGAATTACGTTACGTTACATGTACGTAATAATATGGCCACCTGCTGTATCAACTTTTGTTCGTATGTTATTTTATTAGAACAGAATGAAATACTATATATTTGTACATTTGTTGTACGTACTGTCAAGATTTACTGTAGTTGTTTAAAATGATTTTTATATAATCTGTAATGTGTCTTCCTTCACTCACTCACCTACACAATCGAGTAGTCCGAAATAAGCATGAACTACAAAACATGAATTAACCTAATTGTTGTTTTGCACATTAGCAATGTAGGAAGATGAAGCTTATTAAGATGAATGCACCAGCCGTCACTATATGAGAGATAAGTGATATTACTTTGTAAATATACAACATTTTATGTTTATTATATGCTTTTGTGGTCAGAAATTTTGCGTTTTTAACACCAAATAATCCTCTTTTTATTTGGCCAACTAAACACATAGCTTCTATCAATCATATCATTCTCATAACCCAAAAATGATTCACTTTCTAAACGTTAAGGGGGAAAACGTAAGTTTTTAAAAACTCTTTTTAATCATCAAATTTAATTATGTTCATTAAACACACAGACCTTTAACTGCTTCTACAGAAAATGGATATCTTAGGCGAAAAGACTTAGCACACCTTTAAGAAAACTTTATTTTCTCACGTACACTTTGTGTATCGCTGCATAGGCCTAATTATAGTTTACCATATTTGCGGTTATTTTACATAGGCTATTTATGCCATTGCGAGAATAGTGGGTATATAACAATTATATATTTCCTCTTTCAATAAACTATATATTTATAAAATATAATTTCATAATGCGTTTGTAACGTTTTTAAGAAGAAACAGTTGTTACTTGATTGCAAATTATATGAGAAATGTTAACAATAATGAGAAGAATTATCTCCCTTCGCTCAGAAAAAATCTCACCCATTACAGAAATTAAAATAACTCTCTTGAAAATTTATGTTCGTAGTTTAAACAAAACACATACATCTGTTTCTTATTGCATGAATTGAATCGAGGCTAAATAATTCATTACCATTTCAAATCATAAATGAAATGTAGGCTAACAATTTGAGGAAAAATACATTTTTATGAATTTTATTTTGCAAAAATGTATTATCTTTACATAAGAAACCCAGTTGGACCAGAACAACATTTTCTCTTTCAGAAAATATGTAATATGTGGAAATGTATTAAGAACTTTTGTTTTAAAAAATAAGTTTTTCCATAACTATAAGACCTTTTGCGAAACTGCATGCTGATTCATCACTTTAACATGTCCTAATTTCATTATTAATTAGTATCCGATGAAACATTGCATTTTTGGAAGCAGTAAACAGTCAGAATTAAATTGATATATTGTTTCTGCCTTCACCCAAAACTTGGACTTAAAGTTATTTTAGAGACAAGCTACAGCTTTCGACCCATCCCCTAACGTAAAACGTCATTTTGCAGCCGCTTAATGGCGGACGACGCTAGCGTCACCACAAAGGGGAGTAACTGAGGGCGTCGTGACGCACTGCTCCGTGGAGAGGTCAAGTCAAAGTCAAAAGTGTTTATTGTATTTAAGGCCTCCGGCCCACATACAAAATCTACATATACAAATGATAGATATAATACAAATGTTATAGAAATACAAGCGATAGAGAACACCACTTGAACAACATGACAAGCAATTCTAAAATAGTTATTTTTGCTTCAGGACGAGTTTCCATCATTTAATAGTTCAGTTCTTAGTTTCATACTATGTTTAATAAACAGTGACAAGTTAAGAATTATATTTTCATTTTGAGTAGACATTAATGATATAAAAGCGAGAGCAGGTGGTTTTGACAAATAAAAATCAGGAATGTATTTTCTTCTATAAACGGAGTAAAATGGACAAACAAGCATGAAATGAGTTTCGTTTTCAACTACTGATTTACAAAATGGACACATTCTTCTACTCCTTTCAATGTACATTTTTCTGCCTTTATTTATCATTAAATCTAATAAACCAAGTCTAAATTTGATGAAACTGTTTCTTAAATCATTAGAATATAAAATAGATAAATATTTTTCTGGTTGAAGTAAACTTTTAAATGTCCTGTAACTATCATACCTTGAGCTATCATAGAGGATGGAATGCCAGTCTTGATAAAACATGTTAATAGCTTGGTTTTTAAAGTTATATAAAAATAGATTAATATTTCCAATTGTTTGGTTCATCCAAACAAAGCCATAGCCATGAGAGAACAAAAGGTTTCTTACATGGGATGCCCAAGTGGTTTTACCAATATCATCTAAATGCAAAATCATGTTATAAGCTAGCTTTGGAATTCTATGTTCATGCATACCAATAATTTTTATCCAATATTTTAGGCATTTTACCTGAGAATTTATATATAACGGGTGTCTTCCACATTCGCCGTAAACCATGCAGTTTGGTGTTGATAATCCAACGGATAAATATCTTTTACATGCCAATAGATGAAGTTTTTCTAGGCAGTCAAATTTTTAGAATCCCCAAATATCAGATCCATATAACATTATCGGGAGTCGAATAGTTTAAAAAATACGTTAGGGGAAGACATTCCGATTTTAAATGAAACAGACATGACGTTGAATAAAGCTTTCTTCGCTCTTGATACAAAATCTTCAACGCTTTTTGAAAAGTTCATAGTGTGGGTAAACAAAATACCAAGATATTTATATTGACTATTAATCTTAAGTTGTAAACCATTAAGTACCCATTTTTCATTTGAAGCTAACGGCCCACCCCTTCTGAAAATTACAATGTTTGTTTTGTCATAGTTAACCGATAAATTCCATTCTTTTGTGTAACGTTCCAATATATTAAGTTGATTTTGTAATCCTACAACAGTGTCTGACACTAAAATCACATCATCAGCAAAAAGTAGCATTAATATTTCAAATATATCTGGGAACATTTGAATACCATGTTTTCCATTATTAACGATCTCATAATACAATTCATTGATGAAAAATGAAAACAACACTGGGCTTAAAATACACCCTTGTCTTAATCCAACCGGGCAATCAAAATAGTCCGTACAATCACCACCAGAACGCACACAAGATTTTATGTTAGCATACATGGACTTTAAAACAGAAAACATTTTTGCTTTTTTAAAATCGACAAATGCAACGTACAATTTGTGTTTTCGACGTGAAAGACATTTCTGGATAATTGCATGTAATGAAAAGATATGGTCTGAAGTCGAATATGTTTTTCGAAAACCGGCCTGAGCCTCTGGTATTTAATCCCGCATATTTGCCCATTTTGTTATTCTATTATTCAATATGGTTGTAAATATTTTACCCAAGATACTCATTAAGGAAATGCCTCTATAGTTGTCGGGATCATCGAGCTTTCCTTTCTTGTGTAGAGGAACAATTATTGACGAAGACCAACTTTCTGGAAACATGCCATTATCAAATAATATGTTGAAGCATTTTATCATGAAAGGCATGATCACGAATTCAGAACATTTAATCATTTCTATGATTATATGATCAGGACCAGCGGATTTCCCATTTTTTAAATGTGATATAGCATTTGATATCTCATTTTCTGATATTGGTGTTTCTAAAATCATTTTATCTACGTCTGTGTAAACTTCTGATGATGAACTGAGCAAATCGTTTAACACCTCGTCATCTTGACTTGTGTCAAATACAGATTCGTTCGAAAATACCTTTTTAAAATGCACTAACCATTCAGTTTTGTGAACAGAGTTTTGACGATGAGGTCGGTTTTGTAAATAACGTATCTCTTTCCAGAATTTAGAGGTACATTTGATCGAATTGTTGAGACGATTTTGCTTTTGTTTACGAAGATTAGTTTTAAAGTTTCGGCAACAGTTCTTATACTTATTTCTCATTTGGCAATACTGGGTTCTATTCGATTCTGTGCGTTTACATCGAAACGTTCGCAAAGCCTTGCGTGCTTTACGCCTTGCTGATTTGCATTCTGCATTTAGCTGGGGTGTTTTTTTTAACATTAATATCAACTTTTTTCTTCATACATTCTGACGAGTTTAAGATCATATGTACAAACTTATCGATAGCACCATCCATATCGATATCGAGCATTGTGAGTAACTGCTGACTACAAGATAACATTTTGTCAGATAAAGTATTTACAAAATATGTACTCAGGAAATCATTCCAAACAATATTCTTTCTTTTTCATAACAATCATTAGCTAATTCAGTTTGAATGTACACATTTGGAAATTTACAATTCAACTCTAATGGAAAATGATCTGAGCCAATGCGGTCTCCAATGTTGAACATCTCAATAAACTGGAAAAACTCTGGTGAGCAAATGAAGTAATCATTCACGCTCGAACCCTGATGACTACAAAAAGTATATTCACCAAGCGTATCTCCATACGCTCTACCGTTGACAATGAATAACTGAAGTGCATAACACATATCTAATAAAGCACGACCAAAACTATTTACAACTTTATCATTAGATTTACGGTCATCAAGTGTGAAATCTCCTTCTTCACTACATCTAAAATGTCATTTCCAATATCATCATCAAAAGTTACGTGTTGGTTATTTCGCTCGCCTGTGCGTGCATTCATATCCCCACAAAGAATTGTTAACGAATCACTGATGTCTGGAAGGTTTTCTATAATAAACTGTTCAATTTGTTCAATATGACATTTTTTATTGTTGTTATGGTAGTATGGTGAACCTAAGGGTGGGACATACGAACATATCAAATTAATGTCTTTTGCAACTGAAAACAACCGTTTAGGCAGTTTCAGGAAAAGCAAATTGTCAACCGATGGCGATAATACCGTGCACATTTTGCTTATAGAATGGTCTATACAAACACATACACCACCAGATAGTCTACCAAAACCAGACAATTTTACTGCTGGGCTATAGAAAACATCATAACCGTCCAGCCAATTTATATCTGCCAGGTCAATAACAAATGTCTCCACTAGACAAACTACGTTAAATTTCCGAAGATATGCTATAAAATCACAATCGTATATTTTGTCCCTCAACCCGTTCACGTTCCAGCACAAGAGCGATAGAGTTGTATCGCCAGTCACAAGCTCACTCTCAGAGTTAGAATTTGCGGTGTATTTTGAAAGTTGTTCAACACTTGTCGGACCTTGGCCACTGTTCTATGGGCGCGCTGAACGATACGGGTTCTTGCTTTTATTACCAGAAGAGTCGTTCGCAGGTAGACGCTTGCTTTGACGTGTTTCCACTTGATAACGTGTAGACCCACCGACATCTTGACGATCTACCGTTACGAGTTTACCATCTTTAAAATATCCAAACTTGGCGGTTTCTTTAAGGGCTTGAAGCTGACTTCTCTGTCGTGTCGTTAAGTCACTTGAGATTCCGAGTCCATTCTCTTTGAGAACTGGCCTCGATTTCAAAGCTCGGACCTTATCATCTGACACTGCGAGTTTAACAATAACGGGGCGTGGTCTAGTTGCTTGTTGACGTTTAGCGCCGAGGCGGTGTGCACGAATGACATCAGCAGGTTGCCAGGTCTTAAAGGTCAGGTACTTGTCAAATGTAGACAACACTGTCTCTTTACATGCCATTGACTTCTCACCGTCAACTTCCGGGATGCCATGTATAATGACGTTATCACGTCGACTGAACGCCTCAATTTTGTCCAACTCATCATCTATTTTTGTCATCCGGTCGTCAATGATATCAAATTTATCTGAAATGGCATCGAAATCTGTATATATCGTATCGCTTGTTTGTTGCAGATTTTCTATGTCAGATTTGATAAGGTTAACTGTTTTGTCAAGTTTGTCACACCTAGAAGATATCGATTTAACCTCTTCTGTCAATGATGAGATCTGTTCAATCAATTCGGACTTGTTTACTTCTAATTTGGCCATAATAGAATCATGAACTTCCTGGAGAGTAAGGGGTCCTGGGTTTAGCTCTACGTCGTTCGAGCACAACAAGATTTGTCTAACAACACTCGCTGGTTGCATGTTACCTCCGAGAAAACACATAACACGTGCAACGCGGGGCTGGTACATAGACAAAACTGGGTCAATTTCAAACGTTGTGACGTCACATGATGCACAGAAGAAAACATTTTCCTTTGGCAAATATTGATCAAATTTCATATTTTCGACATGGTTGATCAAGGCGAATGACACAGAGAGATGAATAGCGAACATAAATGCACAAATAAGAAGTCTGTACTGTACATCAGTCCCAGAAACAAATGGCGAGTACTCACTCTCTGTTTGTAACGTCACCTGTCTTGTGCATCTGGGGTGGGTGAATGAGCCGATCCTCACTCTATAAACCTCTATTGACACCATTTTTGTTGTCAAAAGGGTTCACTCGTCGTTAGTGAAGGATTCCAGACAAAAGGAGAATTTCTATTGTTTGGAGTTGTGAAATAATGGCAAAATTGTTCTCATCGAAAATATCGAAGGTCTATATACGAGTTTATATTAGATGAACTACATTGGTAAAGGCGCTGCTCGACAATATAGAGGTCCAGGGTTCGAATCCCACCTTCGTCACTTACAAAATTTTCATTTCTAATTTGACAAAATTTCCAAATTTTACAAGCCATTTGTTTTCGTAGGTTGAATATCTTATAACCGACCATGGTGGTTATGAGATAACCAACCTGCGCAGATGGAGGTTATGGCATATAACCTGCAACTCAAACAAAAGAAATAACTTCCCTAGGGGTGTAACTGACACCAATGGTTCTTTTTGGAAAGATTCAGGGCTCAGTCGATTTGGCTGACCTTGACATTATTTTTCAAATTTGTATAAAATATCATTATTTTGTTATCACCTCTAATACGGGTCACACGTTTGCATCAAATGTCTGAGAAAAGCATCTTTATATTGTGATGTACCTCAGTATGTTTTACTCTAGATTGTTCAGACAATCACAAGGCTTCCAATAAAAGCCTCTGATATGGATCACGTTTTCTGTTATTCCGGTTTACCAACCTTTTATGAGAGAAAAAAACTGTGGAATAAGACTGCATCGCAATGAATGTTATAAAACATTATTTCTTGTTTCCTGCATGCAATGTCAATATCATACCCTGAAAAAAGGCTTTCGTGCATTGTTTATTCCAGTTGCCTACAATGACTACGCTGACAGACTAGGAATTGAGAACGAGAATCCCGAGTTCCTGTCCCCTAGGCAACCTGTTGCAACCCCAGCACTGACACACACACCGAACAGAGACAATCAGGCCTTCTACCTAGGACGTCACTTGGACCTCGACCGTCAGTCATATCAACCTGATCCTGTCATTCATAATGCCACTTCTAAAAACACGGTTTTCAGAGACAGGATAAATATGGAACATAGTTAAGCATGTTTTATCTGTAATTATTCATGGTTACAAATAGTAGGCTATCAAGGAATGGCTGCATTTTATCTTTATCGTCTGTTTTAACTCATCATGATGTTTTCTTGATTATGTCCCGCCACGAGTTTAGGTGAATTGAGGGACATAGTATTTAGAAGCATGCGTCTGTACATTCAAATTGAAATAAGCCAGGAAATATTTACCTTGTGCTCTTTCTGCACCACAATCATCAATAATGAATAAGGTGTTTTCATTCTTATATATCTTTGATGTAGATATTTCAAACCTTTATTCAGACGATCCCTAGGAAGAATTGTATATCAGGATCTCTATTTATCCACAATCTAGATTTATATGTTTCATTTTCATTAGAGACCATATATAGTTATTTATCGCCTGAAGGCTCGGGCGACACTGGTACAAAGATGGTACATGGACCGTATTACCCTCGTGAGAAGCATACAACTTATATTATCTTTCCTTAGAGTAGAATACTCGTTTTTGATTGGCTAACGGTCGTTACGTTTTTCTTATGTAGCCTACCCTGTCAGTCTCACGGTGTACAAAGTTCATGTACCCCGTTGCCATAGTAACAGCTCTTAGCTAAGAGTAGGCGTCGCATTATGGTCAGATGACGTTATAAGATGACGCACGCGGTGTACGGAGTTTTGAACAGCTGTTTACGAGTCTTTTAATTAAAAACTTATTTTCGCCTTATTTGCAGCTTGGTTTGGAAACATATATTATTATGCATTGCTTGCACACTCAATTAAACTAAAATTAACTCGTTTTAAGGCATTAATACGTTATACGACTTTCAACATTTCAGTCGAGACGGATGACGCCATTTTGTTTACGTTTAGGGTCAAGGTCATTCAAGCGATATCAGCTGATCAGTCACTCGCAGTCAAAACGCAAAAACTATACTAAGACTAATGTTATTGACATGACGGAAAGATAAATACGTTGTATACTTCTCCCTCGGGTAATACGGTCTCATGTACAATCATTGTACCAGTGTCATCCCTTGGTTATGTTATATCAACATAATTTTGGATGATCTTGGACTGAGGTTTGTTTGGAAATCACAAAATTTCAAAAGTACCATTGGCTAAAATCTGTAGTTAAAAGCAAATTAAATCAGCAAAATTGGTTAACAGCAATTGAAAATTCTTCCAAAGCAACTATATGCAATATCTTTAGAAGTCCATCTCTCCATTTTGAACAATACCTAAATTTTCCAAATTACAATAACTTGTTAAATTTTCGAACAGCTAATCACTTTCTGCCAATCGAGACCGAAAAATTGAAAGACAATTTACTCTTTGTATTTAAATTATTTTGGGGACGAATTTCATTATTTATTTGTTTGTCCTATATTACAATCAGAAAGAGAAAACTGTATTAAAAAATAATAGGCCAAATATGTACAAAATGATTTTTTTTATTTAATTCTTATAAGCTAGGAACTTTAAGAAAACTTTAAGAAGTTCGTAAAATCATCATGTCTTTGTTCGAGAAATAAGTTTTATGATCCTCATATGTACCTTTACTGAATGCACCAGCTGTACATACCTATTATATTGTATATTGTATAAATGTATATAAATTCCATGTACCTCTTATGCTGCCGTTTGCAGCCTGAGTTTTGAATAAAGTTCTTCTGGTGACAGGATGTGTGTGACATGATTTTGTTTCATCATAAACACTTATAGGGGCCTAAGGTTCGACGAGATGACAATATGTTGATGTCATGAGCACGGTGACACGATTGATGTTGCATTGTTTTAACTAAGTAAAACTAAATTGGTAGTGCATTGTGTCAAACATTACTGAGCTTAGAATATATTGGTCAAAGCAAACAGCCAATGAAATTTCCAAAGGACAGAAAATCCATAGAAGTATGTAACGGATATGTCCTTAACAATTAATGACAACGGATAACCGTGAATGAGAAAGTAACCTTAATACGGTAGGATTTTTTTTATTTATCTTTCTTAAACTTATTGTTGTTATTTTTAGTATGCCCATTACTTAGTGAGAGTTAAACAATTGCCATAGTTTTACATCGTAAGTTTCACTTCTAATGAATAAAAATACTTTGAGATAGTATCATACATATGTGTTTTTATTTCAGTTCAACTGTTAAACTGATACATAGAAACGAGATATGTTTGGGCTAGCAAAATGATCCCGATCATCTGACACAGCGAAAAATGGTCAGTTACGCTATAGAATTGACGGACACTTCCCAGTTTGCCACCACCTGCCACCTTTCTATTGTTCTAGGTAGGAACATTGGTCATGTGTGCTGGTTAGTAAGACAATAGAGGATGCAGGGATCATCTCAAACAGTTACACATCTCTCTCATTATCTTTATTTATTATAAATTTATTGGCATATAAATTCATTACATGCATAGCATATTAAAAAAAACAGCACTTCAATTCAATATAACATATCAACAAACATCATACAACGTTGGCGCTTCTGCAACCATATCGGCTTCATCTCTCTGAATTTCTGAAAGCAGAACATAATATGAAATTAAAGAAATACATATGAATGTTACTTTTTGAGAGATTATTTATATTTTTGAATTAAATTTGTTAGAAGTGGTTGAAATTTTATTTTATTTATCAGATAATGATATGAGAAGAATTATGTTAAGATATGATATTTCTCAAGCCAGAAAGCCATGTAAACTGAAGCACAAAGATACGTCACACCTCAATTGGTTTCGATTAATTCAATATTTTAAAGACATGCGATGCATTTGATTATGGCACGATGCAATAACACCTTTTGGCAGTAGGTTTACTGACTTAATTTGTGACTTTTTTATATTTTTTTTATTACAATATCATTTTTTAAACTAGACAGGGGTAAGAAATGAAATTTACACCAACATGACCCCTACCATGTTTAAAATGTTGTAAATGTGTGCAGGACGAGGTATATTTATTGATTTTCACACAGAGTATGTGTTATTTGTCGATTAACAGTTGTGTTTTATCAAAATTAATTTTTGGGAATTTTAAATTTCAAAATTTTGATTTTTAATTATTTAAAAAAAAACCACGTATAACAATTCTTTGACTGATTTAATATTTTTGACTAATTTGCAAAACTATTCAGTTTTGGAATACGACGTCTAAAACTCGAGAAATTTGACTTTAAAAATTACACATATGATAAAAACAACTGAGGGGTGACGTTTCTTTTGTGCTTCAGTTTACCAATACAATAGAGCAAAAGTTACAAGAGAATTTACATTTCAAAACATTTTATTCTTACATACCATGTAATCAGAAAGGTATATTGAATGTATTGGTCTGCTGGTCTCCTTAACCATCTTGCTGTGGTTTGGGCCATGGTTGTAGATGTTGTTGACTGTCGTGATGTAGTCATTGCATGTGTTGATGGTACCTCGGGATGTTGATAAGCAACATTTCCAGTGGATGCTGGTACATCTGGTTCTCTTCACACAATACTTATAACCGTGATACACAAGATTTCTTCCACCAGGATTGTTGGGATAAATTCAGTGTCTGACTGTGCATTTCTCATTTTGTAATGAAGGATTTTAAAATTAGCTTTCTTATATATGGTTTAAACAATATTTATTCATGAACAGATGAATGGATTGGTAAACAGGCATTACGCCTATATAAATACTACTCCAGTACAAATTACACCTAACACAACGTCATCCACCAATACTGAAAAACCCACAGCATTCAATAAACATCGTTGTATAATTGTAGGACAGCATTTGATCACATCTGATAAAGCAAGGAAATCTGAATTAGAAACGTTTTGTCTGGGTAAAATAATAATGCAGTGAAGTGACGATACTGTGATTAATTTCATCAACACTCTCTCCACATATCAAACTCAGCGTACTCTCCGATCTTCACAAGTTAAGTTGTTAAACACTCCAAAGTGTAACCTCAAATCAGCAGGAGAAGGCTCTTTCATGTTCTCTTCACCCTGTGTTTGGGACTCCCTTCCAGCAACCCAGCAAGATATACCAACCCTAGATAACTTTAAAACTGACCTGTAAACATACCTTTTCTTACAAGCATTCACAACTGATATAACTTCCAGCTACTCCTGAGCTGAAAGCGCGTTGAGTCCAACTATGGAGATTTTGCGCTATATAAGAATTATTATTAAGGATTCAGCAATTTTGCTGAATAGCCATTATTGTTGAATAGAACTGCGAAGCTTTTGGGCCAATTCGCTCCAGCCATTAGAGGTCAAGTTCGAATCCGAGTGTCCATTTTTAACATGGGGAAATTTCAAAATGCACTTAGAGACTTGGCACTTTTTGCAAAAGATGCACAATGACCATGCGAGCAAAAAAGTAAATCATGGCGAATTCGTAAGTCACGTGGTTTTTCCGCCATTTTGATTTTAGACACATTTTACAATTTTCCGACCCCATGCACTTTTGGCAATCTTCTCCTCTGAAGATACTAGCATCTAAGAGCTCACACTTGCATATGTGTGCAGCTAAAGGGTTGGTGATTAAACGATAGTCCAAAGCATTAGCGAACTTATACTTTTGTCACAGTGACCTTTTAAAGTCCGACAATTTTTGAAAATCGCAAACTTCAAAGGGAGATAACTCAAATACCTACTCATCGAATTTTATGATTTTTTCAGTAGAGTAAGATTGGACTATGGTCTTTATGAATCAATCATAAAATCGCTCGCGAACAGTCATTTCCGGTCATAATAAAGAAAAACTTTAACATGGGAATTTTAAAAAAAATCCACTTAGAGACTTTAAGAACAATACATGCAAAAAAGTCAATCATGACCAATTCGTAGGTCACGTGGTTTAGCCGCCATTTTGATTTTCTTAAAATTTGTCTGATTTTGATCTGTTAAATTTGGCTCTAAATAATCCCAGTGACATACTAGAGACTCGCAAAATATGATACCATTGCGAAGTCGTAGGTCACGTGGTTTCGACGCCATATTGAATTTTAACCTTTTTTGATCATGCACTTTTGCGGAAACACTACTTTGAAGACAGTTGCATCTAAGCGCTGAATATTAGATTTATATGCAGCTGAAGCATTCGAGAATAAAAAGCTTGTTATATTTTGAGTAAACTCCTAATACTTGTTTCACAATCACCTTTCAAAGTATGGTAATTTTGAATATTTTAATAAGTTTGATTTGAACTGACTTGATGAAGATTTTATTGAAGCGTCACTAGACAATAGACCACTCCTAATTTGATTTTCAGTAATTTCTATTGTAGAGGCATTGGACATAGCTACGAACTTTTACTTCAACCCGGAAGTAATTCAGAGACAATGCAGTCCATTTCATTTTGATGTGTAAACAGAGGAAATTCCTACTTTCGTTTTGACATACATTGTTTTGCTGGGGAGTCAGTAATTGCATCAATGCATAATGATTCTCCCAAGAGCAGAGAAATGATCTTGGACAACATACACAAACACGACAACGAAGGTTTATATTGCTTTAAAAGTATGTGCATGTCAATGGGACCTGTAGTTTCGGTTCTGAATATTTATAATTAATTGTTGCTCATGCTGAAATAACCTATACGTTTGCTGTACAGTGTATGTGACGTAATTGCACCAATGCATAATGATTCTCCAAAGAGCAAAAGGCTACTTTTTTGGGTTGTATTTTTGAATATTTCTTTACATGTAACCAATAAGATGATGTCATGACATATTTTGGTACGTTTGTCGTTTTGCCGATTTTGGATTTTCGACTTCTTTAATGAGATTTGGGTCCAATAAGTTAAAAATTTAAATCTCAAAGAAAATCAACTTTCTCAGTTTTTAGGGTACGTGTCTTCAAAAATCTTTCCCTAAATTACAGCAATACATACAAAATCATGCTATAGCTCATTTCAAGAGACTTGAAACTTTTAAAAAAATATATTCAATTACATTTGGAAGATCTCCTAATTCATTATCTTTGAATTAAATAAAATATGTAAGCGCAGAATCCGCTTGTCGTCGCTTGCGACTATATTTATTATTACTATTATTATTATTATTATTATTATTATTATTGTTATTATTATTATAATATTGTATATATAATTTCAACAGAAAACAAATAATTTCCGTGTAAAATGGATTGTAAATCAAAGCCATGTTCATAGAAGAAACACCTTGATCGAATTTCAACAAAATGCGGACATATCAATAGATAATGAATGGTATCCTCATAGTGATAGCCACATTCACAAGTGAAGATAACGGTCAAATTTATGGGCATTTAGGTCACTACAACCCAATCTCATTTTACAATATAGTAGTGACAATAAAATACGGGGAAATTCGATCATGGCGCTGAATACATCATATTTTATATTTCATCAGTTATTCAAGACTGTTTGTTTGAATGAAACATTCACATAACATGTAAGTCTTGTTCGCGCATGCGCATTGTTAAGTCAAGCACCATGAATAAGAAAATTAGCCAGTTACAAATAAAATAATATTTCCAGATATCTTAATGGATATTAAATTAGTAATGGACTAGTAAATTTATCAACTAGGCCTACTTGAGGTGCAATGAAATGTTTGTCAACGTCGAAAAAGAAACTTTGACTCTCGTTTTTTTTGCATTCGTTGACATGCAGTTTGTGTATTCAAAAGGTTAACATACAATTATTGTGGGCTCATTGAGCAATTTATTTTTAGACAAAACCCCTTTTTGACTATTTATCAAATAATAAACCTTTCCTAAGTAGAATAAAATAATGATAAAATTTATAGTTGAGTGATTTCATTTGTTTAGGATTATAAAATTGTTTGATATAAATAAATTGAACCTGCTTCAAGTAACTGTACTTCAATTAGTATATATATCTGTAATTAATTCCAAATACACAATTCCACACTAACATATGTGTATTTAATTTGTAACTTGTAACGATCAATTCTTATTTTACTTCAGGATTTTCAAAATGTGTTGTAAATAGCCAAATTGTTTAAATTACAATTATAATTTAAAAAACGTAAACACCTAATTTTCAATCACAATGCAATGTCGACTGTAGGTGACTTCGTAGGAGGATCCGGTTCGTAGGAGAATTTTTCGGTGAATTCGTAGGAGGATTTTTTGTTTTTAAAATGTTAAATGATCCTCCTACGAATTCACCGAAATATCCTCCTACGAACTGGAATGGACCGCTTAATACTTTCATCTTGTCAAAAGTTTAATGATGAATTATCCCTAAAATATATATTCTGTCGTTAAAATGAAATACCTGGATAATTCTGCAGAAGAATGTATATTTCTAAAATTTCACTTGCACATAATACAATTGTCTATGCGGGAACCAGTGATTTTAAAGGAGAGACCTATCGTGGTTTCGTTGGACTGTCATAATATGTTTGTTAATTAAGTAATTAGTACCTTAACACTATTAACGCTAAGCAATTGAATAAGTTGAAATACTGATGGATATTTATAATAATATGGCTTAATATACTCTATTCTATAAATATGATATAATGGACATTTAAGTATTAAATGAAATTCATCTTCGATATCGTCTTTACACATTTGGCATTTACGACTTGCATAATCTAAATTTTGGTATCTGCCAGTTTCTACCGCTTAGTTATGGGAGCTAAGTCTAACTCAGTGGTGTGTTGAGATGTGTTTATTGTCCTTTACTTTGTTGGCTACTTACGGTTTTCATCTTCACCGTCATTTGCTAATCTTTCAATCGTTGCTCATATGTGTTAAACTGTTTACACATGACATCATACTTACCCGATTATTATTTGTATTGATACAAACACAAAATGGGTAAACACTGCCGATCATTTGGCATACTCTGTTCGAACTCTCCCAGGAAATCACCGAAATTTACCAGAACTCACAGTAATGTTTATACATATTCTGCTGTCATCCATTTCCCCAATTATACTTAAAACTGCAAATGTTATTACTAATATTATTTCCTAATATTGATATTTAATATTATATCCTAAATATTGTGAACAAGATATTCATGCTTCACTGATTCATTTCAATAGCAATTCATTAGAATTTGACTAAACTTATTATTTTCATGAAAATCCATAACAATAAGAAAAGTATCATGATTTATATCAATTGAAATAATAAGTTCAAATAGTAACGCCGAAATTAAAAATCCTAAAACAATCATACATCACTACAACCACTACCATAATTCGTAATCAAATTGGTCTTGTACGAACAGTGATATAAATTTTAATGGAACAAAATAAAATCATAATAACTAAGTTTCACATCAATGAAACATATTAAATGATCAGAATAAAATACACAAAGGAAGAAAGCCAATTTCTGGTCGAATCAAATATATCTTAATACGCACATACGAAATAAGTTTTGATTACGAACTTGTCACAATACACCGAGGCTTCGCTTAGTTTAGGATTAGCTCTGACTTGCAAACGAAATATCGTTACGAAAATCAATGTAATTACTACTAATAAATTTAATTAAATAATTGAAAATACTTCAATGTCCTATCCAATGAGGTATCTTACATGATGTTTGATAGGTGATGTGATACCGTAAAATGCAAAATAACGTCACTAAGTAGTATACATATTAACTGTTTAATGAGGTTTTAACAATCAAAGTAGTCTAAGGGTACCAAGGAATATTTACACCACCATCTGAGGGTACCCGAATGGAAGATAATTCAATGTCCTATCCAATGAGGTATCTTACATGATGTTTGATAGGGGATGTGATACCGTAAAATGCAAAATAACGTCACTAGGTAGTATACATATTAACTGTTTAATGAGTTTTTCACAATTAAACTAGTACAACAGTACCAAGGAATATTTGCACTACTATCTAAGGGTACCCAAATGAAGGATAATTAAATTTTCTATCCAATGAGGTATCTTACATGATGTTTGATAGGGGTTGTGAAACCGTAAAATTTAAAATAACGTCACTACATAGTATACATATTAACTGTTTAATGAGTTTTTCATAATCAAACTAGTCTAAGGGTACCAAGGATTATTTGCATCTCTATCAAAGGGTACCCGAATGGAAGATAATTCAATGTCCTATCCAATGAGGTATGTTACATGATTTTTAATAGGGGATGTGATACCGTAAAATGCAAAATAACGTCACTAGGTAGTATACATATTAACTGTTTAATGAGTTTTTGGCCCATTTAACTAGTCAAACAGTATGCTTGAATGAATGGTTAAGCTATCTTATCGTGTTTAAGACGGCATGCCGTCGAAAATCAAGGACGGAAAGCCGACGTGTCCCTGACTGTTTGCGTCTTGCATAATCTAAATTTTGGTATCTGCCAGTTTCTACCGCTTAGTTATGGGAGCTAAGTCTAACTCAGGGGTGTGTTGAGATGTGTTTATTGTCCTTTACTTTGTTGGCTACTTACCGTTTTCATCTTCACCGGCATCTGCTAATCTTTCAATCGTTGCTCATATGCGTTAAACTGTTTACACATGACATCATACTTACCCGATTATTATTTTTATTGATACAAACACAAAATGGGTAAACACTGCCGATCATTTGGCATACTCTGTTCGAACTCTCCCAGGAAATCACCGAAATTTACCAGAACTCACAGTAATGTTTATACATATTCTGCTGTCATCCATTTCCCCAATTATACTTAAAACTGCAGATGCTAATTACAAATGTTATAACTAATATTATTTCCTAATATTGATATTTAATATTATATCCTAAATATTGTGAACAAGATATTTCATGCTTCACTGATTCATTTCAATAAGGCAATTCATTAGAATTTGACTAAACTTATTATTTTCATGAAAATCCATAACAATAAGAAAAGTATCATGATTTATATCAATTGAAATAATAAGTTCAAATAGTAACGCCGAAATTTAAAATCCTAAAACAATCATACATCACTACAACCACTACCATAATTCGTAATCAAATTGGTCTTGTACGAACAGTGATATAAATTTTAATGGAATAAAATTAAATCATAATAACTAAGTTTCACATCAATGAAATAAATTAAATGATCAGAATAAAATGTTCTATCCAATGAGGTATCTTACATGATGTTTGATAGGGGCTGTGATACCGTAAAAGTTAAAATAACGTCACTACATAGTATACATATTAACTGTTTAATGAGTTTTTCATAATCAAACTAGTCTAAGGGTAGCAAGGAATATTTGCACCACTATCTAAGGGTACCCGAATGGAAGATAATTCAATGTCCTATCCAATGAGGTATCTTACATGATGTTTGATAGGGGATATGATACCGTAAAATGCAAAATAACGTCACTTGGTAGTATACATATTAACTGTTTAATGAGTTTTTAACAATCAAAGTAGTCTAAGGGTTCCAAAGAATATTTGCACCACCATCTGAGGGTACCCGGATGGAAGATAATTCAATGTCCTATCCAATGAGGTATCTTACATGATGTTTGATAGGGGATGTGATACCGTAAAATGCAAAATAACGTCACTAGGTAGTATACATATTAACTGTTTAATGAGTTTTCGACCATTTAACTAGTCAAACAGTATGCTTGAATGAATGGTTAAGCTATCTTATCGTGTTTAAGACGGCATGCCGTCGAAAATCAAGGACGGAAAGCCGACGTGTCCCTGACTGTTTACGTCTTGCATAATCTAAATTTTGGTATCTGCCAGTTTCTACCGCTCAGTTATGGGAGCTAAGTCTAACTCAGGGGTGTGTTGAGATGTGTTTATTGTCCTTTACTTTGTTGGCTACTTACCGTTTTCATCTTCACCGGCATCTGCTAATCTTTCAATCGTTGCTCATATGCGTTAAACTGTTTACACATGACATCATACTTACCCGATTATTATTTGTATTGATACAAACACAAAATGGGTAAACACTGCCGATCATTTGGCATACTCTGTTCGAACTCTCCCAGGAAATCACCGAAATTTACCAGAACTCACAGTAATGTTTATACATATTCTGCTGTCATCCATTTCCCCAATTATACTTAAAACTGCAGATGCTAATTACAAATGTTATAACTAATATTATTTCCTAATATTGATATTTAATATTATATCCTAAATATTGTGAACAAGATATTTCATGCTTCACTGATTCATTTCAATAAGGCAATTCATTAGAATTTGACTAAACTTATTATTTTCATGAAAATCCATAACAATAAGAAAAGTATCATGATTTATATCAATTGAAATAATAAGTTCAAATAGTAACGCCGAAATTAAAAAAATACTAAAACAATCATACATCACTACAACCACTACCATAATTCGTAATCAAATTGGTCTTGTACGAACAGTGATATAAATTTTAATGGAATAAAATCAAATCATAATAACTAAGTTTCACATCAATGAAACATATTAAATGATCAGAATAAAATTTGCTATCCAATGAGGTATCTTACATGATGTTTGATAGGGGCTGTGATACCGTAAAATTTAAAATAACGTCACTACATAGTATACATATTAACTGTTTAATGAATTTTTCATAATCAAACTAGTCTAAGGGTAGCAAGGAATATTTGCACCACTATCTAAGGGTACCCGAATGGAAGATAATTCAATGTCCTATCCAATGAGGTATCTTACATGATGTTTGATAGGGGATATGATACCGTAAAATGCAAAATAACGTCACTTGGTAGTATACATATTAACTATTTAATGAGTTTTTCACAATCACACTAGTCTAAGGGTACCAAGGAATATTTGCACCACAAATTAATGGTTCGCAAATGAAAAATAATTCAATTTCCTATCCAATGAGGTATCTTACATGATGTTTGATAGGTGATGTGATACCGTAAAATGCAAAATAACGTCACTAAGTAGTATACAAATTAACTGTTTAATGAGTTTTTAACAATCAAAGTAGTCTAAGGGTTCCAAGGAATATTTGCACCACCATCTGAGGGTACCCGGATGGAAGATAATTCAATGTCCTATCCAATGAGGTATCTTACATGATGTTTGATAGGGGATGTGATACCGTAAAATGCAAAATAACGTCACTAGGTAGTATACATATTAACTGTTTAATGAGTTTTCGACCGTTTAACTAGTCAAACAGTATGCTTGAATGAATGGTTAAGCTATCTTATCGTGTTTAAGACGGCATGCCGTCGAAAATCAAGGACGGAAAGCAGACGTGTCCCTGACTGTTTACGTCTTGCATAATCTAAATTTTGGTATCTGCCAGTTTCTACCGCTCAGTTATGGGAGCTAAGTCTAACTCAGGGGTGTGTTGAGATGTGTTTATTGTCCTTTACTTTGTTGGCTACTTACCGTTTTCATCTTCACCGGCATCTGCTAATCTTTCAATCGTTGCTCATATGCGTTAAACTGTTTACACATGACATCATACTTACCCGATTATTATTTTTATTGATACAAACACAAAATGGGTAAACACTGCCGATCATTTGGCATACTCTGTTCGAACTCTCCCAGGAAATCACCGAAATTTACCAGAACTCACAGTAATGTTTATACATATTCTGCTGTCATCCATTTCCCCAATTATACTTAAAACTGCAGATGCTAATTACAAATGTTATAACTAATATTATTTCCTAATATTGATATTTAATATTATATCCTAAATATTGTGAACAAGATATTTCATGCTTCACTGATTCATTTCAATAAGGCAATTCATTAGAATTTGACTAAACTTATTATTTTCATGAAAATCCATAACAATAAGAAAAGTATCATGATTTATATCAATTGAAATAATAAGTTCAAATAGTAACGCCGAAATTTAAAATCCTAAAACAATCATACATCACTACAACCACTACCATAATTCGTAATCAAATTGGTCTTGTACGAACAGTGATATAAATTTTAATGGAATAAAATAAAATCATAATAACTAAGTTTCACATCAATGAAACATATTAAATGATCAGAATAAAATTTTCTATCCAATGAGGTATCTTACATGATGTTAGATAGGGGCTGTGATACCGTAAAATTTAAAATAACGTCACTACATAGTATACATATTAACTGTTTAATGAGTTTTTCATAATCAAACTAGTCTAAGGGTAGCAAGGAATATTTGCACCACTATCAAAGGGTACCTGAATGGAAGATAATTCAATGTCCTATCCAATGAGGTATCTTAAATGATGTTTGATAGGGGATGTGATACCGTAAAATGCAAAATAACCTCACTAGGTATTATACATATTAACTGTTAAATGAGTTTTTCACAATCAAACTAGTAAAACAGTACCAAGGAATATTTACACCACCAGTTAAGGTACATAAATGAAAGACAATTCAATTTCCTATCCAATGAGGTATGTTACGTGATGTTTGATAGTGGCTGTGATACCGTAAAATTTAAAAATAAGGTCACTAAGTAGTATACATATTAACTGTTTAATGAGTTTTTCACAATCAAACTAGTAAAACAGTACAAAGGAATACTTGCAAAACCAGTTAATTGTACATAAATGAAAGATAATTAAATTTCCTATCCAATGAGGTATTTTACATGATGTTTGATAGGGGCTGTGATACCGTAAAATTTGAAATAACGTCACTACGTAGTATACATATCAATTTTTAATGAGGTTTTCACAATCACACTAGTCTTAGGGTAACAAGGAATATTTGCACCACCATTTAATGGTTCGCAAATGAAAGATAATTAAATGTCCTTTTCAATGAGGTATCTTACATGATGTTTGATAGGGGATGTGAAAATGCAAAATGCAAAATAACGTCACTAGGTAGCTTAAATATTAACTGTTTAATGAGTTTTTCACAATCAAACTAGTAAAACAGTACCAAGGAACAATTGCACCACCAGTTAAGGTACACAAATGAAAGATAATTCAATTTCATATCCAATGAGGTATGTTACGTGATGTTTGATAGTTGCTGTGATACCGTAAATTTTAAAATAACGTCACTATGTAGTATACATATTAACTGTTTAATGAGTTTTTCACAATCAAACCAGTCTAAGGGTAGCAAGGAATATTTGCATCTCTATCCCAGCGTACCCGAATGGCAGATAATTCAATGTCCTATCCAATGAGGTATATTACATGATGTTTGATAGGCGATGTGATCCCATAAAATTTAAAATAACGTCACTAGGTAGTATACATATTAACTGTTTAATGAGTTTTCGACCATTTAACTAGTCAAACAGTATCAATGAATATTTGCACCACCATCTAATGGTACGCTAATGAAAGATAATTCAATTTCCTATCCAATGAGGTATCATGTGATGTTTGATAGGGGATGTGATACCGTACATTTTAAAATAACGTCAGTATGTAGTATACATATTAACTGTTTAATGAGTTTTTCACAATCAAACTAGTCTAAGGGTACTAAGGAATATTTGCACCACCATCTAAGGGTACCCAAATGAAAGATAATTAAATGTCCTATTCAATGAGGTATCTTACATCATTTTTGATAGTGGATGTGAAAATGCAAAATGCAAAATAACCTCACTAGGTAGTTTAAATATTAACTGTTTAATGAGTGTTTCACAATCAAACTAGTAAAACAGTACCAAGGAACATTTGCACGACCAGTTAAGGTATATAAATGAAAGATAATTCAATTTCCTATCCAATGAGTTATGTTACGTGATGTTTGATAGTGGCTGTGATACCGTAAATTTTAAAATAACGTCACTATGTAGTATACATATTAACTGTTTACTGAGTTTTAAACAATCAAACTAGTCTAACGGTACCAAGGAACATTTGCATGACCAGTAAAGGTACATAAATGAAAGATAATTCAATTTACTATCCATTGAGGTATCCTGTGATGTTTGATAGGGGATGTGACAGCGTAAAATGCAAAATAACGTCACTAGGTAGTACACATATTAACTGTTTAATAAGTTTTCACAATCAAACTAGTCTAAGGGTAGCAAGGAATATTTGCACCACTATCTAAGGGTACCCGAATGGAAGATAATTCAATGTCCTATCCAATGAGGTATCTTACATGATGTTTGATAGGGGATATGATACCGTAAAATGCAAAATAACGTCACTTGGTAGTACACATATTAACTATTTAATGAGTTTTTCACAATCACACTAGTCTAAGGGTACCAAGGAATATTTGCACCACAAATTAATGGTTCGCAAATGAAAAATAATTCAATTTCCTATCCAATGAGGTATCTTACATGATGTTTGATAGGTGATGTGATACCGTAAAATGCAAAATAACGTCACTAAGTAGTATACAAATTAACTTTTTAATGAGTTTTTAACAATCAAAGTAGTCTAAGGGTTCCAAGGAATATTTGCACCACCATCTGAGGGTACCCGGATGGAAGATAATTCAATGTCCTATCCAATGAGGTATCTTACATGATGTTTGATAGGGGATGTGATACCGTAAAATGCAAAATAACGTCACTAGGTAGTATACATATTAACTGTTTAATGAGTTTTCGACCATTTAACTAGTCAAACAGTATGCTTGAATGAATGGTTAAGCTATCTTATCGTGTTTAAGACGGCATGCCGTCGAAAATCAAGGACGGAAAGCAGACGTGTCCCTGACTGTTTACGTCTTGCATAATCTAAATTTTGGTATCTGCCAGTTTCTACCGCTCAGTTATGGGAGCTAAGTCTAACTCAGGGGTGTGTTGAGATGTGTTTATTGTCCTTTACTTTGTTGGCTACTTACCGTTTTCATCTTCACCAGCATCTGCTAATCTTTCAATCGTTGCTCATATGCGTGAAACTGTTTACACATGACATCATACTTACCCGATTATTATTTTTATTGATACAAACACAAAATGGGTAAACACTGCCGATCATTTGGCATACTCTGTTCGAACTCTCCCAGGAAATCACCGAAATTTACCAGAACTCACAGTAATGTTTATACATATTCTGCTGTCATCCATTTCCCCAATTATACTTAAAACTGCAGATGCTAATTACAAATGTTATAACTAATATTATTTCCTAATATTGATATTTAATATTATATCCTAAATATTGTGAACAAGATATTTCATGCTTCACTGATTCATTTCAATAAGGCAATTCATTAGAATTTGACTAAACTTATTATTTTCATGAAAATCCATAACAATAAGAAAAGTATCATGATTTATATCAATTGAAATAATAAGTTCAAATAGTAACGCCGAAATTAAAAAAATACTAAAACAATCATACATCACTACAACCACTACCATAATTCGTAATCAAATTGGTCTTGTACGAACAGTGATATAAATTTTAATGGAATAAAATCAAATCATAATAACTAAGTTTCACATCAATGAAACATATTAAATGATCAGAATAAAATTTGCTATCCAATGAGGTATCTTACATGATGTTTGATAGGGGCTGTGATACCGTAAAATTTAAAATAACGTCACTACATAGTATACATATTAACTGTTTAATGAGTTTTTCATAATCAAACTAGTCTAAGGGTAGCAAGGAATATTTGCACCACTATCAAAGGGTACCTGAATGGAAGATAATTCAATGTCCTATCCAATGAGGTATCTTACATGATGTTTGATAGGGGATGTGATACCGTAAAATGCAAAATAACCTCACTAGGTATTATACATATTAACTGTTTAATGAGTTTTTCACAATCAAACTAGTAAAACAGTACCAAGGAATATTTGCACCACCAGTTAAGGTACATAAATGAAAGACAATTCAATTTCCTATCCAATGAGGTATGTTACGTGATGTTTGATAGTGGCTGTGATACCGTAAATTTTAAAATAACGTCACTATGTAGTAAACATATTAACTGTTTACTGAGTTTTAAACAATCAAACTAGTCTAACGGTACAAAGGAATACTTGCAAAACCAGTTAATTGTACATAAATGAAAGATAATTAAATTTCCTATCCAATGAGGTATTTTACATGATGTTTGATAGGGGCTGTGATACCGTAAAATTTGAAATAACGTCACTACGTAGTATACATATCAATTTTTAATGAGTTTTTCATAATCACACTAGTCTAAGGGTAACAAGGAATATTTGCACCACCATTTAATGGTTCGCAAATGAAAGATAATTAAATGTCCTATTCAATGAGGTATCTTACATGATGTTTGATAGGGGATGTGAAAATGCAAAATGCAAAATAACGTCACTAGGTAGCTTAAATATTAACTGTTTAATGAGTTTTTCACAATCAAACTAGTAAAACAGTACCAAGGAACAATTGCACCACCAGTTAAGGTACACAAATGAAAGATAATTCAATTTCATATCCAATGAGGTATGTTACGTGATGTTTGATAGTTGCTGTGATACCGTAAATTTTAAAATAACGTCACTATGTAGTATACATATTAACTGTTTAATAAGTTTTTCACAATCAAACTAGTCTAAGGGTAGCAAGGAATATTTGCATCTCTATCTAAGCATACCCGAATGGCAGATAATTCAATGTCCTATCCAATGAGGTATATTACATGATGTTTGATAGGGGATGTGATCCCATAAAATTTAAAATAACGTCACTAGGTAGTATACATATTAACTGTTTAATGAGTTTTCGACCATTTAACTAGTCAAACAGTATCAATGAATATTTGCACCACCATCTAATGGTACGCTAATGAAAGATAATTCAATTTCCTATCCAATGAGGTATCATGTGATGTTTGATAGGGGATGTGATACCGTACATTTTAAAATAACGTCAGTATGTAGTATACATATTAACTGTTTAATGAGTTTTTCACAATCAAACTAGTCTAAGGGTACTAAGGAATATTTGCACCACCATCTAAGGGTACCCAAATGAAAGATAATTAAATGTCCTATTCAATGAGGTATCTTACATGATTTTTGATAGTGGATGTGAAAATGCAAAATGCAAAATAACCTCACTAGGTAGTTTAAATATTAACTGTTTAATGAGTGTTTCACAATCAAACCAGTAAAACAGTACCAAGGAACATTTGCACGACCAGTTTAGGTATATAAATGAAAGATAATTCAATTTCCTATCCAATGAGTTATGTTACGTGATGTTTGATAGTGGCTTTGATACCGTAAATTTTAAAATAACGTCACTATGTAGTATACATATTAACTGTTTACTGAGTTTTAAACAATCAAACTAGTGTAACGGTACCAAGGAACATTTGCATGACCAGTAAAGGTACATAAATGAAAGATAATTCAATTTACTATCCATTGAGGTATCCTGTGATGTTTGATAGGGGATGTGACAGCGTAAAATGCAAAATAACGTCACTAGGTAATATACATATTAACTGTTTAATAAGTTTTTCACAATCAAACTAGTCTAAGGGTACCAAGGAATATTTGCACCACCATCTAATGGTACGCAAATGAAAGATAATTCAATTTCCTATGCAATGAGGTATCTTACTTGATTTTTGATAGGGGATGTGAAAATGCAAAATGCAAAATAACGTCACTAGGTAGTATAAATATTAACTGTTTAATGAGTTTTTCACAATCAAACTAGTAAAACAGTACCAAGGAACATTTGCACCACCAGTGAGTGAGTGAGTGAGTTATTGTTTAACGCCGCTTCGGCAGTATTGCAGCCATTAGCGGCGAGATATTTAATTTATTTGCCTAATTTAAAAAAGAAAATTGCAATTGAAAAACAGAATACGGCACGAAACATCAGCGTATTATCACAAGTTGAATAAAAGCTGATAATGAAAAGTTAAAATTTACAATTTGTCAATAAGGTGTATAGCCTTTAGAAAATCTAAAACACGATGCTCACCGAAATGAGTAAAAACTTGACTGATTGAAATAGAAGGCTAAAAAGTTTCCCTGATATGTGCAGTGTCCCAACACTCACATAAAATATGTTTGATTGTGAGAGGACACTGACAGGGTATACATATCGGGGGATCTTCCCCCTTTAAAAGATATGAGTGAGTAAGATGAGAGTGTCCAATACGACATCGTCGTAGGACACAAGCTTCCTGCCGGGTAAAAGAGGATAGAGATTTGTATCCTAAATGAGGTTGAATAGTGTGAAGTTTGTTTTGATGTTGTTGGTCCCATTGGGACTTCCAACGTTATTTAATGTAAGATTTAATAGCAGGTTTAGAATCCGTATATGGAACTTTAGTGGGAGAAAAATGTTTGAGGTTTAATGCTGATTTATCTACCGAGTCAGCTTTATTATTACCTCTTATACCCATATGGCTAGGAAGCCAGCAGAAGACGATGTCGCATTGGAGACAAGAATTATGAAGTAATAAGATATCCCTGATAATTTGGTGATCACTCTTACAGTTTTTAATTGCTTGTAGGCAAGAAAGTGAATCAGAAAAAATAATGTAATTATTTGGAGTTGAGTTTTTAATGTGATGGACGGCCTTAAGGATGGCCTTAGCTTCTGCAGTAAAGATGCTGCTGCCATCATGCAGCCTTGAAGCATATGTTGTTGAAGGAGGGTCCATCCTTAGAACCGTCAGTGTAAATTGGTTTATAATCTGCGAAAAAATCACGTAATTAAAAAAATGCCTGTTGAAATATTAATTGGTCTGTATTTGCTTTTTTATGAGTAGATAGAGAGAGGTTGACAAGGGGCCTGACCACCTGCCATGGCGGAGTAGCAAGCAAACCGTGCTCTGCTATTTTTGAGAGGTCGATATCAGAATCTTCAACATGTTGTTGAAGTCTGATACCGAGTGGTGGAATTGCTTTAGGTTTTGAGTTATACAACTGCTGGTATTCAGGATTGAATACGCAGTTGTATGCAGGATTTGAAGGGTTTGATTCTAATTTGGTTATATATTGAAGTGCTAGCTTGATGCGCCGATCTTCAAGAGATGGCTCATCAGCTTCAACAAAAGGCTTTCAACAGGTGAAGTTCTGAAGGCCCCAAGACAAAGCCTGAGACCCTGATGGTGGATTGTACCTAGCATTTTGATATATGAGGGGCGGGCAGATCCATATATTATGGATCCATAATCAAGTTTGGAGCGGATGAGTGATCGATAGAGATGAAGAAGAGTTTCTTCATCACCACCCCATTTATTATTTGAAACAACCTTTAAAAGGTCTAATGCCTTTAAGCATTTAGCTTTTAGATTTTTAAGATGAGGAATAAAAGAAAGTTTACTGTCAAAAGTGAGAACAAGAAACTTGGCCTCAGGAACGACTTTAATTGGAGTTTTATCAAGGAATAATTCTGGATCTTGTTGCATTTTGCGCATATTGCAAAAATGCACACAAGATGTTTTAGCTTTTGAAAATTTAAAGCCGTTTTCCAACGACCATTTGTGTATTTTATTGAGGCAGCGCTGTAATTGGCGTTCAATTGATGGCATAGTTTTACCTCTGCAGGAAATTCCAAAATCGTCAACAAAAAGTGAACCATCTGTATGGTCATTTAAGACTTTAGCCAAGCTGTTAATTTTAATGCTAAATAATGTGACAGATAAAATGCTACCTTGTGGGACACCAATTTCTTGATCAAAGAAATCAGAAAGGGTGGAACCCACTCGCACTTTAAATTGGCGGTCATGTAAAAACTTAGATATAAAATGAGGCATACGACCTCGAAAGCCAAATTCAAATAAATCTTTTAGGATGCCATGCTTCCATGTAGTGTCGTAAGCTTTTTCTAAATCGAAAAAGATAGACACAGCATGTTGTTTATTAATAAATGCACCGCGAATAAATGATTCTAAACGAACAAGATGATTAGTGGTACTGCGTTGTCTGCGGAAACCACATTGAATATCAGTTAGTAGTTTATTAGTTTCCAAGTACCAAACTAGACGATCATTGATCATCCGTTCCATAGTTTTACATACGCATCTTGTTAAGGCTATAGGACGGTAGTTGGAAGGGTCTGTATGATCCTTCCCAGGTTTTGGGATTGGCACAATAGTAGCATTGTGCCAACAAGATGGAAAATCACCTGTTTCCCATATATGATTAAATACCTGAAGTAGAACCTCAAGGCAAGGTTCCGGTAAATGTTTAAGAAGCTGATAATGGATTTCATCAGGGCCGGTTGCTGTATCATGAGCTTTAGAAAGTGCAGTTTTGAGCTCTGACAAGGAGAAGTGTTCATTATAATCTTCTCCATTGTCAGATTTGAAATTAATTGGTCGTTTTCCTGCACCTTTTGGTACTTTTGGAAAGCAGGGACATAATTTGAGGATGAAGAATTTTTAGAGATTGTTACAGCCAACTTATTGGCAATGTCAGATTTTGATCATTGACCTTTAGATGTTTTATTGTAGATTTGGAACCTTTGCCTTTAATTCTACTAATCATATTCCAGACTTTGCTTATAGGTGTTCTGGAATTGATCTTAGAGACATATTCTGCTGTCATCCATTTCCCCAATTATACTTAAAACTGCAGATGCTAATTACAAATGTTATTACTAATATTATTTCCTAATATTGATATTTAATATTATATCCTAAATATTGTGAACAAGATATTTCATGCTTCACTGACTCATTTCAATAAGGCAATTCATTAGAATTTGACTAAACTTATTATTTTCATGAAAATCCATAACAATAAGAAAAGTATCATGATTTATATCAATTGAAATAATAAGTTCAAATAGTAACGCCGAAATTAAAAATCCTAAAACAATCATACATCACTACAACCACTACCATAATTCGTAATCAAATTGGTCTCGTACGAACAGTGATATACATTGTAATGGAATAAAATAAAATCATAATAACTAAGTTTCACATCAATGAAACATATTAAACGATCAGAATAAAATACACAAAGAAAGAAAGCCAAATACGCACATACGAATTAAGTTTTGATTACGAACTTGTCACAATACACCGAGGCTTCGCTTAGTTTAGGATTCGTTCTGACTTACAAACGAAATATCGTTACGAAAATCAATGTAATTACTACTAATAAATTTAATTTAATAATTGAAGATACTTCAATGTCCTATCCAATGAGGTATCTTACATGATGTTTGATAGGAGCTGTGATACCGTAAAATGCAAAATAACGTCACTATGTAGTATACATATTAACTGTTTAATGAGTTTTTCATAATCAAACTAGTTTAAAGGTACCAAGGAATATTTTCAAAACTATCTAAGGGTACCCGAATGGAAGATAATTCAATGTCCTATCCAATGAGGTATCTTACATGATGTTTGATAGGGGATGTGATACCGTAAAATGCAAAATAACGTCACTAGGTCGTATACATATTAACTGTTTAATGTGTTTTTCACAATCAAACTAGTAAAACAGTACCAAGGAACATTTGCACCACCAGTTAAGGTACATAAATGAAAGATAATTCAATTTCCTATCCAATTAGGTATGTTACGTGATGTTTGATAGTGGCTGTGATACCGTAAATTTTAAAACATCGTCACTAGGTAGTATACATATTAACTGTTTAATTAGTTTTTCACAATCACACTAGTCTAAGGGTACCAATCAATATTTGCACCACCATCTAAGTGTATCCAAATGAAAGATAATTAAATGTCCTATTCAATGAGGTATCTTACATGATTTTTGATAGGGGATGTGAAACCGCAAAATGAAAAATAACCTCACTAGGTATTATACATATTAACTGATTAATGTGTTTTTCACAATCAAACTAGTAAAACAGAACCAAGGAATATTTGCACCACCAGTTAAGGTACATAAATGCAAGATAATTCAATATCATATCCAATGAGGTATGTTACTTGATGTTTGATAGTTGCTGTGATACCGTAAATTTTAAAATAACGTCACTATGTAGTATACATATTAACTGTTTAATGAGTTTTTCACAATCAAACTAATCTAAGGGTACCAAGGAATATTTGCACAACTATCTAAGCTTACCCGAATGGAAGATAATTCAATGTCCTATGCAATGAGGTATCTTACATGATGTTTGATAGGGGATGTGATACCGTAAAATGCAAAATAACGTCACTATGTAGTATACATATTAACTGTTTAATTAGTTTTTCATTATCAAACTAGTAAAACAGTACCAAAGAATATTTGCAGCACCATTTAAGGGTACATAAATGAAAGATAATTCAATTTCCTATCCAATGAGGTATCTAACGTGATGTTTGATAGGGGCTGTGATACCGTAACATTTAAAATAACGTCACTAGGTAGTATACATATTACCCGCTTTGTGCTTCGAAATAATTACACAACAAGTCGTAGGAGATATACATTTTAATATTATTATTTTGGCAACCATTGGGGGTTGGTTCGATAGGTATAGTAATATGAAAGGTTTGAATGAGGAGGTAACCGCAACCCAGTGCCCTGGAGTTCGTGGAATAGTAGGTGCTAAGGCGGGGTTACCTCCCCTATGAGTTGGGGGCAAGAGTCCAAATGAGGTTTCGAATGAGTTGTGGATATTAAGGATGAAGAAACCGAGAGCCCCCAAGGAATGTAAGTAGGTAAAAAGTATGTACATGAAGGTAAGTAAAGATAGGTTAATTAAAATATATACATGAATGATGAAAAGTAATATGATGTTTAGATAAAGTAATGAATAGAAGATACTTGAGATATATGCATATGGACAGTTAGGAATAAAATAGCTCTAATACAACTCTAACATATATACATGAATGATTGATGAAAAGTATGCTTTAGTGATATGATGTTAGATAAAATAAAGGAGGGATGATGTAAAGTAGAGACTACTTTAGGTATATAAATATGGACGGCCATAACAATAATATATATATATAATAATGCTCTAACAAGGTACATTAAATAATAGATACGTGTTACATTGCAGGTGATACAAAGGAGTGGGACAAGAAAGATAGTCCAATCTGAAGCCACAACTTAATACGTGAAGAAAGCATAGTCAACAGTCCATGATTCACAATTTTTTTATATTTTTTTATAATACTTGCCGCAGCAATACTTGTTACACACGATTGGATATAAGAGTCCACGGAAGATATAAGTATACTACACGCTGTGATATTTGGGTACCCATAACAAGTCTGTAGAGTAGATGGATGCGTTAACGTCAACTCACACAGCTATTGGTAAAGTCCATAAAAACCTGCATGCATACATAGGCGCCGGATATGAGTTCGTGAGGAAAATAAAACGGTCCGTGCTGACGCACGAGGGGCACAGTGTCTATAAAATGTCACAGATTCACCCAGACTGGATATAGTGGAAACAGTGTCCAGATCACGCACTAGGTGCACACAAGCTGGATATTAGAGTCAGTGATTATGCACTAGGGGCGCAGTGTCTATAAGCGATGACATCACAAATTCACGCAGATGGATATTAGAGTCCATGATAGATAGCAGTCTATGAGGGCCCAGTGTCTATATTGGTAGCTTCACAGATTCACACATACCGGTAGCTCCACCGATTCACACAGCCTGGATATTAGAGTCCATAATGATAACTAGAAACAACGAGAATGACACTAAGGGATAAAGGTGTTCCTCACACTGTTACAGTGAAATCGAACCCGCTTAGAGGTCCAACTGTTCCCCCACACTATGATCGCTGCGACGATAGGACACAATTCTAAGAAAGCCATGGACAAGTCTTTGGACAAGGTATTGGTGGTCACTTGTACTGGCCAAGTATCAGCGAACCAGGCACCGTCTAAGTAAGCACCGAAGCCTATTGTAGAAGCTGCATCAGTAAATAGGTTGATGTCCGGTGAGTGAGTCACAAAGTTGTCGTGGAACAGGGATACACCATTCCATTGCCTGATGAATCGCTCCCACATAGCTAATTCATCTCTGCATTACTTGGAGATGGTGACATGGTGATGCAATTTGGACACAGTCTTGGACAAGGATATCAGGTAAGACACAAATGAACGTCCGGGGATGATGACGCGACAGGCATAATTAAGGTGTCCAAGTCGGGACTGCAGTTCTCTCTTTGTAACAGTCTTGCGAAGTTTGAACGAATCCAGGATGTCTGCTTGTCTACTGACTTTGTTGAGAGGGAGGCTAGCTGTCATGGTCGTGGAATTCAGTGTTATTCCCAGGTATTCCACTTCGGTCACTGGGCTGGTTGTCTTGTGGGGGGCCAGTGGAATGGCGAGGGCACCAAAAACTTGTAACATTGTCTCCATAGTTCTGTTGGCATTGTAGTGTGGAGGGTCAATGGTCAGGAAATCATCTAGTAGGTGGAGGATAAAGCAGATGTTGTAATTGTGGGTGAGGATCCAGCAGACGGCTTCGGATATTGTATCGAAGATCACGGGACTCGATCGACAGCCGAAGGCAAGACGAGTGTAGAAATAATATAGCCCGTTCCATTTAAATCCAAAGTAGGGCCATGAAGTAGGATGAAGGGGAACTTGTTTAAAGGCGTCAGGTATGTCTGCTTTACACATCTTCGAGCCTGGTCCCAAGGATACTATTTTGGATATAGCCTGATCTACACTCAATTGCAAAAGAAACTATAGGTCATCCTAAAATTTGATTATATAATAAACATTGACAGATATTTGGGTGTAGTCTTTTGCTTTTTGCCAATGAGTTAAATGAGTATAAATATTGATACAAACATTACCATTATTTTAAGAAGTTCGAAAATGATCATGTCTCAAATACGTTGGGGTCAGAAATAACATGTTTTAAGTATACCTGAACAAACAACAATGATATTTCGAGGATTTAACACTTTATTTTCGTGACAATATGAATGTAAGTATCGAGTATGACCGCCTGCTGCATCAATGCAAGCCACCACACGTCTCCTCATTGACGTCGTCAAACGTCTGATGACGTTATCAGGGATTCAACGCCATTCCTCTGTCAGAGCTTGTTCAAGCTGGTGAACATTCTGTGGTTGTGGATGGCGGCTTCGTACATGTCTTCCTAACTCCTCCCATAAATGTTCAATTGGGTTCATGTCCGGCGAGTATGCAGGCCATGGAAGAACATGGACATTACGTTGATTGAGGAAGTCTTGAGTGGCCCTTGCTGTGTGGGCTGGTGCATTGTCATGCTGAAACATTGTTTCCGGCCGATTGTTCATGTATGGCAAAGCGACTGGTTCTAGCACTTGGCGCCTGTATTCATCTGCTTTCAGATTTCCCCGTACTATGACCAAGTCTGTTTTTTGAACACCACAGATTCCTCTCCACACCATAACACTACCTCCGCCATAAGCGTGAACCTCACGAATGCAAGCTTGTGCCAATCGCTCACCGTGCCGTCTAAATACTCTTTCTCTGCCATCATTTCTAAACAAACAAAACCGGCTTTCATCACTGAAAAGTACTCTTTGCCAATTTCGGGCTTGCCAGCGTAGAACACGTCTCGCCCAACACAACCGGTTATGTCTATGACGTTGGGTCAACCCCACGCCACGGAAGGGACGCCGAGCTCTGATTCCCACTGCTCTTAGTCTTCTGAGGACCGTCCATACGCTGATGCGATGTGCCAACGCTGTTGCAGCCGTTGACATTGCCGACAAGAATCTGTTTCTCAGGTGCAGGTTGCGGATGTAGCGATCCTCATGTGCGTTGGTAACACGTGGTCGTCCGCTTCGAGGCCTGTCTTGGGTGCGCCCTGTTGCTCTGTACCTCTGTAACAATCTTGAGATCGTCAGGGGAATGCACCCGAACGTTCTAGCAATATGGGCTTGTGAAGCACCCATACTGTCCATACCTATTGCTCTCTCTCTCTCTGATCTCGACTCAAACGGGGCATCATAACTTTGAAGTGTTTTTGTTCAGTGGCATAGAAACGTGTCAAAACGTCCGCTTTATACTAAAGGTCTGCACGTGCATTTTCGCATAGCACGAGAAAACGTGCTTCAGCTTTTTTGGACTTGGTAGCATTATCTTGACGTTGTTTGCGTTCCGGCTACTTGTTTTTAATTCTCTATACTTGGGCACATGTCACCAGTATATATAATATTATTTGCGCATTAAGGTTATTTTAGAAATTGGAAAATAAGACATGTACTTTATTTTGCAATTGAGCGTATCTCTCATCGTGACACATCCGAGGCTTAGACGACTCAACGACGATAGGCATTATTACCTTGGGAAAAGTCTGACATTCCCCTACCCTACCCCAGACCCTTATAGACCCATCTTTTATTCTCTCTGACAGCTCTGAAACTATAAATTTTACCAAAAGGCTGACAACCTCTGCTATTTTACCGTCCTTTCGGTATGTCACAGTTGTAGGACCTACCCTGGAAATTTCCATTGAAATGTCGAAAGAAGCTTACTGCGTCAACCTTTCCCTGTATCCAAGATAAAACCTGACCATTCTTATCATCAGATATATATTCTCCCATTCCTGTACATGCTTATGTACTTCACCAGCTACAAAATTATCAGGATCCCTAACCTGCAAAGACTTAACATCTCCTATCTTCTTCAAATCAACACTATCTCTGGCTGGGGAAAAGGTATCACCCCCAAGTGTCAACCATACTGGGTGCTTTTATAACAGCATTCATAGCGTCTGTAGGATCAAACTTCACCTCTCTCTCCCACCCTGTAACCTCAATCCGTTCGTCTACTTCCTCAGGTGAAAAGCACACCTGTGGAAAATTACCATAAATTACCACAAATGAGGGAATTCAAATATCCAAAGCACCCAAAATTGACAACATGGGGGACAAACCTTTTCCCCAGCCCACGTTAATCAAAAGATCCACTGAGACTGAGATGTCCCGGGCCGGAAGGCTAATAGTCCGGCAGAATGGTGCACTTTGGTAGTACCAGACTATTTGCTTAGTTGAGGTTGCATGTTTCCAGTTTTATATTGGTGTATTCCTAAGTGTCATCCTTATAGTCAGGCAGAATGGTGAAATGATTGTGCACTTTGGGTGAAAAGTACCAAACTTGGCACAAAGATAGCTTATGGTATTGTGATTAAATTTGGTCTGAGGGCCAAGTCAATTTCGATCCAAGATGGCCGGCAAATCCAAAATGGCCGCCACTGTTAAAACGTATCTGCTTTTACATGTTTCTGCATATTTAAATGATCCATTCATGCTATTTTATTGTTATTCATGCTAGCTTGAAACCCACGAAATACAAGGATTGATACTGTATTGATTAATCCATTGTTGACGATGGTACAAATGATATATAGAAGAAAACAATCAAAATGGCAGCCAATTTTGTGATCTAAGGTGATATATGATTTTGTTCGTTTCTACATCAAATTAGATTGTCAATCTTGCTTGTTTAGACTAGAAATACCATGACTAACACTTTATTGGTAATCCCATTGTTGACAGTAGCAAACATAATCCAAAATTGGGGCCAATTTGTCACTGAAGGGCATCCTTTGATAACCTAGAATTTAATTGTTTTCCTTAATCTTATTACGAATCATTTAGGTTGGTATTCTTAGCTTATGGTCTTCAAATAGATCTGGTCCAAGGGTTTAAATGAAATTACTTCCAAGATGGCGGCCAAAATCACGTCAACCTTATCTCTTTTGGCATATTTATGCATATTTAAATGATTCAATAACGCATTGTATTGTTAGGAAGGAAGGAAGGTTTTATTGTCTATTTATAGATTTCTCAAAGGCCTTTGATACTGTTAACCATAAGGTTCTTTTGTCAAGTCTAAAAAAGGTTGGTGTATATGGCAAATTTTATAACATTCTTTCATCAATGTATGGTAGATTATCTGCTTGTGTCAGAACATCTCATGGTCTTTCAAGTTATTTTGATTGTAGTATTGGTACTAGGCAAGGTTGCATCCTTAGTCCTCAATTGTTTATTATTTTTATTAATCAGCTTATGGAAGTATGGAGCAAATTGGAGGCCAGGGTATTTTCATTTCTCATGATGTAAATAATTTGTTTGCTCTTATGTTTGCGGATGACGTTTCCTCAGTCGCAGATACTGCTCTCCAGTTACAGAAGAAGATTCATAGTCTTGAACATTTTTGTCAACTTACTGGTATGAAGGTCAACATTGATAAGACTAAAATTATAGTTTTCAGGAATAGTGGTCCCCTTAGAAAGTATGAAAAATGGTTTCTCTATGGTCAAAGGTTGGAAGTTGTTTCACACTACAGGTATTTAGGTCTTGTATTCACCCCTAGGCTAGTTTGGACCAAATCTCAGATTACTTTGGCTTCTCAAGCTAATAAAGCCCTTATGGCTATCTATAGGTACCAAAAAAGAGTAGGTTATCTGTCATGTGTGGATCTTTTTAGAATATTTGATGCTATGGTTAAACCTATTTTATGCTATGGGTCAGAAATTTGGGGTGTCACTTACAGTAAAATCATTGAACAGATCCAGATTAAAACATGCAAATCCTTTTTGAAAGTAGGGAAAAATACTTGTAATAATATGGTTCTTGGTGAATGTGGCAGGTTACCTCTTCAACTTACTTGTATGACAAGGGCAATTAAATTTTGGTGTAGACTTTTAACTCTTCCAAGTTCAAGGCTATCTCATCAGTTTTATTTAATGTTAAAGTCTCTGGATGAATCTGGTCGCATTACATGTGCATCTCATATCAGGAATATTTTATTTAAATTTGGCTTTGGTTTTATTTGGATTTCTCAGGATATTGGAGATGTTAAGGGTTTTATTTCTGTCTTTAAGCAAAGACTTTCTGATAATCTTTCACAAGATTGGTATTCATCTCTTCATAATACAGCTTCATGCTCTAATTATATACTTTTTAAGTCCCTCCTGAATGTTGAAACATATCTCAATTTAGATATCCCCCCTTATTTAAAAAATTGTTTGATATATTTTAGATGTGGTAGATTTAAACTTAGTTCAGAGACTGGTAGATATAGCAATGTCCCCTATGAAGTAAGAGTATGTACTTTTTGTAAAAAATTTAATCTTAATCAAATTGAAGATGAAGTACATGTCCTACTTTATTGTGAGGCCTACCTAGATATAAGGAATATATTTCTCGATAAATATTTGAAACCCCCATTATCACAATACAGTTTTATTAATCTTATGTCTTCAACAAATATAAATGTTATAAATAATATATGCCTATTTTTATATCATGCAAGAAAAATAAAAAATTCGGATGTTTTTTTGTAAAGCTCATGCAATATATTTTTGATATATGTCTGTATTTTGGGCCAATGGCCTTTTACTGAATAAAATGTCTGTCTGTCTGTCTGTATTGTTATTCTGAAGATAATTGTCTGTCCTATATTTTGCAAATAATGATTGACTTTTTGCAAGGGAATTTCTTCTTACTATTTATCAAAGTTGGTATTTATAGTGTCCAAAAACCTTTCATAACATAGAACACAATCAATTAAAGCTATTCAATGAAAGAAACTGCAAAATACCCATTTCATAGACAGTCATAGACATGATGTTCGCCAAATCTTTTCCACCGACATTATGGTGAGTCATGACACCTATTTGGACTTCCCAGCCAAGCTATAGAACTAGTTCTATCAGACATAACATAATGCACTAGGTTTGGGTCGAATACTGTAAACAGTGGTTCTAACAACAGACGAACAATACATGTATATTTAAAAACAACATTAACTGATTGCACTGTATAAGACTATAAGTGGTCTAGTTTGTTCCATTTCTTTCATTCGACTGTTACCTCTGTTACCTCTCTGGAAACACTGAACAAATGCATCATCTCAGGTTTCTCAGTTTCCAGCGTGTCTAGAACATTGTTACTGGTGTCACGACTCTCACTCCAAGATACTATCACTTCACTCCTATTCAGACCTCCATTCACTGTCAGTGAAATACGGGATACACACTCTTTATCTACAATCAATTCAGGATAAACACATATATAAGCTATCTCTCAGAAACCCCTTCGCCTACTAGATCTCTTAAGCAAGTATCTGATGTAATGAGTTACCTCTCTATAAGCATCGCCAGTGCTCCCACATGAACTTAATTGTCTGTCTTACATGAGGGCAAACAGATATTGCTTGCATTCATTCATTCATGGTACCTTTTTTTAAAAAAGACAGTATCCCAAGAGTTGAAAAAAGCTTCTACAACGTCAGGGAAAATTTTGTCTGCTTCAATGTTGTTATGTCATTTGTCGCAAAATAAGGTTAGATCACAACCGATATAGATATGAATCGTTTGAGACAATCTTTTACGTTCCAAGGATCTTGGTAGCAGTATTTGCTGGTATGAATCTGTGATTGTTTCAATAGCAAATGCTAGTCAGAGAGCAACGAGGATTGTTTGACTGAACAAGGGTACAGCCTAAAGAACACAGAGAGCAGCATGATGCTCTGGTTTCATTGAGTAATGACATTGGTTGCATGCAGCAGTAGCCTGCTATCAAATTATTCTAGGAGATATCTTTATCAACAATTTAAACGTACCTTAACTAGAGCTAACATATGTTTATCATTGTACCCCAGCAATTGCTACATTTTGATCAGTACGGAAGGCAAACCCGTGGTATCTTGATGATTGCATGCCAATAAGTTCCCGTGAGAGCGTTGATGTTAAACATTATTAACTTATAAATCAAGTTCAGATATAGTTTTTCAACACACAAGGAGATCAGTATATCAGGCAGGACAGACGTATTGAAATGTGGTTGTAGTAATTTAAACAGAGGATGTCATTGTGGATGCTTGTTTCAAACTTTCATCGTGCTTCAAAGTGTTGTCTCTTGAAATATGAGCTCAATGATGACTTAATCTGATATGAAATCTATACTGAAAACAGAATGAAAACCTAAAAGAATGACAATAAGATGAAAGAATAATATAACCTGGAGAATCGAAGGATACACTTAAGGTGAATGTGCCATCTTAGCACTGTCCAGTTCACATTGCGTACTTTCAAATAGTATGTAGTAGTATAGTACTGTGTATTATGTATGTATTTAAAAACAATTGAACTAAACGATATAGTGTCGGTTCACAATAAAGTTATATAAGTTTCCTAGTCAATCACCTGCAAAACTATGAACATACTATTATCTTCAAAACAAGCAAGAATACTAATAAAATTGGGTTATTGAATCATTTAAATATGTGTAAACATGCCCAAAGAGATACATGTTGACAGTGGCGGCCATTTTGAATCTGGCCGCCATCTTGGAAGGAAATTAATTGGACTATATTTATTTGAAGACCATAAGTTTAGAATACCAACCTAAATGATTCGTAATAAGATTAAGGAAAACAATTAAATTCTAGGTTATCGAAGGATGCCCTTCAGTGACAAATTGGCCGCCATTTTGGATTATGTTTGCTACTGTCAACAACGGGATAACCAATAAATTGTTAGTCATGGTATTTCTAGTCTAAACAAGCAAGATTGACAATCTAATTTGATGATATAAACACGTAGAAACGCACAAAAAGAAACATCATCTTAGATCACAAAATTGGCTGCCATTTTGATTGTTTTCTTCTATTTGTCATTTGTACCATCGTCAACAATGGATTAATCAATACAGTATCAATGCTTGTATTTCTGGGTTTCTAAGCTAGCATGAATAACAATAAAATAGCATGAATGGATCATTTAGATATGCAGAAACATGAACAAGCAGATACGTTTTAACAGTGGCGGCCATTTTGGATTTTGGATCGAAATTGACTTGGCCCTCAGACCAAATTTAATCACAATACCACAAGCTATCGTTGTGCCAAGTTTGGTACTTTTCACCCAAAGTGCACAATCATTTCACCATTCTGCCTGACTATAAGGATGACACTTAGGAATACACCAATATAAAACTGGAAACATGCAACCTCAACTAAGCAAATAGTCTGAAAACCTTATAGCTAACAATGCATTTGAAACCTATAAAATATTTTTCTTGGCTGACTTCATGGCATCACAGTCCTTCACCTGATGCGACAAACTGTCGCAGAAATGACAAGTCCCCCGTCTGGGAATCCCTCGAGCACTCTGACCCTGGGAGCCCCCAAAATAACCCTGGGATCCCCCCAAATTGGACCGGAACCACCGCCCACCACCAAAATAGAGGTTGGGGTGCAAGAAAGGATAACCCACCCCCCTGGAAAATAATGAGGTGAGGGCGGAGGCCCATAAGCATTGTGAAGTGGGGACACCATATCTGTTTTACCCTTGTCAGAATCCCGTTTAAACTCTGTATCAATAGGCCTTGTGTCTACCCGTCTCAGTTTAATGCACTTTGCCAGTGCTCTAGAAACTGCATCAGAGGCTGTCCCTCCCAACACCTGTAACACTAAGCTAGCGATGTCTACCTTCCCCTGGCATAACTCCGAAAAAGTTGGAGCCTTCCCATGCCCAGTCCTCCCACCATCCCAGCCAGTTCATCAAAATTAACGCCTCACTCGGCGCATCCTGCAGGGCAAGCGCCCTCACCTTATCCCTCAAGGAACAAACCTCGTCCCGTGCCTCCTCCTCCAGCCTTGACACCCGGTGCTCCAACTCCAGCCTGGATTTCTTCTTCCCTGGCTCGTCATCAAGCGACTGCGGGTCTGGGATTTCCTGAGATGTGCCCTGAAAAACACACAGCAACTAGATGAAACAACAAATCATAATACTTAGTCAGAGTGGCCCAGTAAAAACCACCTTCAAATACAAGCTTCTGATATTGCAATAATGTCAACCATAGGGTTCAAATCCATAGGTCAATATACGACAAATGACCCCCACTTATTATTATATTATTTTCCGAGGTAACAGGTGTCAGCTAAGGCGTACCAGGCCCATGATATGTCAAAGAGAATTTAAATGAATGAATGAAAATGGTCTTACTAACTATATAGCTGATAAATATTATCCATAATTATGAAATAATTCAATTGCAATAAACCAAAAATAATTACAATGTTTACAAACAGTATGCATTAGGATAACTACTCACAAATCAGCAGTTAATAATTAAGCAGTTTGCATTTTACGGTATCACATCCCTTATCAAACACCATTTCAGATACCTCATTGGATAGGACATTTAATTATCTTCCATTTGGGTACCTTTATACGGTCTTCCAAATATTCCTTGGTACCTTTAATTGCAATAAACCAAAAATAATTACAATGTTTTACAAACAGCATGCATTAGGATAACTACTCACAAATCAGTAAAGTCAAGGTAGTGTTGTATGTTTTCATTGACCCTCTGTTATGGAAAATTATCATGACAATATGTAAAAGTTGTTGCTCCATAACACAGAAATACCATCAATAACTATCAATAACTATAATACTGTCTCATATCCTTCACTAGTATGCTCATACTCGATTGATTCATCCACCTTCCTCAGCCATTATTTTTTTTTTATTGTAAATCAGTTTTTGGGCCTGAAAAATACATCAGTGTCCTTAATGATAAATCACTTTTAAGAAGTTTCTGTAAATATAGAATATCTCTACATGCCTTAAAAATCCAGTGTTTTAGGAAAGAAAATATTACTCTGAACGATTTAACATGTTCATACTGTTCTTCAGGTCAAACCGAAGATGAATATCATAATCTGTTAATCTGTGAAGCCTTTTCCGAATGCAGGTATAAGTTTTTTAAATGTGTTAATGTTAACCAACAAACGATGTACAATCTTCTAAATGCAAACAATACTGATGTCATTCAAAATGTTGCCATATTTATAAAATGTTTGATGTAACTTATGAAATATCATGTAAAATCGTCTTCAAAGTCACGTGACCAAACATAATTTCAACTGTACTATGGGCCACCGAGCCTTACATGCTGAATAAACATGTCTGTCTGTCTGTCTGTCTGTCTGTCATAACATCTCATGCAATAATTGCAAAATTACAAAACAATTGAACCAACGTTACTGTTGAAAATGGACGCCATGAGACACATCCCTATCTACCTTCTATATATTTTGCAGTAAAATCATAATAAAGCAGCAAAGACTTTACGATGGAAGGGTGTCATCTTTAAATATAAGCCATGGTGAAAAGAAACAAATGGCAATCAACTAGAAAGTCTAGGGCATTATAATTAGAGGATAGATTAAACATTTTGCAGTGAATTTACTAAACCGAACAAAAAAACAGACAAACCGGAAACAACCACTGGCACTCCCTCGTGCAGATCCGGAGGGTACATTCGCCCAAGCTCGGTATCTGTCTTCCGAGCGCTGTGCTAAAAACAGCACACGTGCAAGAGCTAAAATGCCTAAAAGTAAGCGGAGAGCGGCTGTAAACTCTTCCTCCATAGAAGTTATGAACTTTCTCAGTACTCACAGGCCGGCAGCTCCTGACCCCTGGGCTGTCCCATTTCATTCGCCAGGACGATGGCGAGGTGGCACACAAGTCGCTTGTGGTCGATGTCAGCCATCTTCCCCGCCATGCTCAACACCTCGGCGATGTCCTCCCCTACCTAATAAATATTAGCCAATATTCGACCGAAATCGAGGCATGGTCGTGTGGTAAGCTGTTAGTACAGTCAATGCTGGCGATAGTTTCCTTACTCTGAGGGTGTGGGTTCGAATCCCGCATGGGACTCGGCCCGAAAAAGTACAAGAATGTGTACTATTAAAGGTTGTGTTATCCCAAATATAACCATGTTATGTTCATCAATGTTGATTACTATTCAAGACAACTGCAAAATGTTTTAAGTTTAACCAAACTTTACTCTCAAACACCATGTAAGTTACCTCATTGGATAAGACATTTAATTATCTTCCCTTTGGGTACCTTGTAGATGGTGGTGCAAATATTCCTTGGTACCCTCAGACTAGTTTGATTGTTAAAAACTCATTGAACAGTTAATAGGTATACTACCTAGTGACGTCATATTGCATTTTACGGTATCACATTCCCTATCAAACATCATGTAAGATACCTCATTGGATAGGACATTTAATTATCTTGCATGTGCGTACCCTTAGATGGTGGTGCAAATATTCCTTGGAACCCGTAGACTAGTTTGATTGTTAAAAACTCATTAAGCAGTTAATATGTATATTACCTAGTGACGTTATTTTGCATTTTACGGTATCACATTCCCTATCAAACATTATGTAAGATACCTCATTGGATAGGAAATTGAATTATGTTTCGTTTGCGTACCCTTGGATGGTGATGCAAATATTCCTTGGTACTGTTTGACTAGTTAAATGGTCGAAAACTCATTGAGCAGTTAAAATGTATACTAATGGTAACGTTATTTTGCATTTTACGGTATCACAGTCACTATCAAACATCATGTAAGATACCTCATTGAATAGGACATTTAATTATCATCCACTTGGGTACCTTTAGATGGCGGTGCAAATATTCCTTGGTACCCTTAGACTAGTTTCATTGTTAAAAACTCATTAAGCAGTAAATATGTATACTACCTAGTGACGTGATTTTGCATTTTACGGTATCACATTCCCTATCAAACATCATGAAAGATACCTCATTGGATAGGACATTAAATTATCTTCATTTGAGTTCCTTTAGATGCTGGTGCAAATATTCATTGGTTCCCTAAGCCTACTTTCATTGTTAAAAACTCAAAAAGCAGTTAATATGTATACTACCTAGTGACGTTATTTTGAATTTTACGGTATCACAACCCTATCAAATATCATGTAAGATTCCTCATTCGATAGGACATATAATTATCTTCCATTTGGTTACGTTAAGATGGTGGTGCAAATATTCCTTAGTACTGTTTGACTAGTTAAATGTTCGAAAACTCATTAAGCAGTTAATATGTATACTATCTGGTGACGTTATTTTGAATTTTGAGGTATCACATTCAGTATAAAACATCATGTAAGATACCTCATTGGATAGGTTTTATTTATCTTCCCTTTGGGAACCTTTAGATGGTGATGCAAATATTCCTTGGTACCCTTAGACTAGTATCATGTTAAAAGCTCATTAAGCCGTTAATATGTATGCTACCTAGTGACGTTATTTTGCATTTTACGGTATCGCATCCCCTATCAAACATCATGTAAGATACCTCATTAGATAGCAAATTTTATTATCTTTCATGTGCGTACCCTTAGATGGTGGTGCAAATATTCCTTGGTACTGTTTGACTAGTTAAATATTCGAAAACTAATTAAGCAGTTAATATGTATACTATCTGGTGACGTTATTTTGCATTTTAAGATATCATATTCAGTATAAAACATCATGTAAGATACCTCATTGGATAGGTTTTAATTATCTTCCGTTTTTCGGTACCCTTAGATGGTGATGCAAATATTTATTGGTCCCTTAGACTAGTTTCATTGTGAAAAACCCCTTAAACAGTTAATATGTATACTACCTAGTGATGTTATTTTGCATTTTACGGTATCACATCCCCTATCAAACATCATAAAATGTTTGATGTAACTTATGAAATATCATGTAAAATCGTCTTCAAAGTCACGTGACCAAACTGTTATAACATAATTTCAACTGTACTATGGGCCACCGAGCCTTACATGCTGAATAAACATGTCTGTCTGTCTGTCTGTCTGTCATAACATCTCATGCAATAATTGCAAAATTACAAAACAATTGAACCAACGTTACTGTTGAAAATGGACGCCATGAGACACATCCCTATCTACCTTCTATATATTTTGCAGTAAAATCATAATAAAGCAGCAAAGACTTTACGATGGAAGGGTGTCATCTTTAAATATAAGCCATGGTGAAAAGAAACAAATGGCAATCAACTAGAAAGTCTAGGGCATTATAATTAGAGGATAGATTTAACATTTTGCAGTGAATTTACTAAACCGAACAAAAAAACAGACAAACCGGAAACAACCACTGGCACTCCCTCGTGCAGATCCGGAGGGTACATTCGCCCAAGCTCGGTATCTGTCTTCCAAGCTCTGTGCTAAAAATAGCACACGTGCAAGAGCTAAAATGCCTAAAAGTAAGCGGAGAGCGGCTGTAAACTCTTCCTCCATAGAAGTTATGAACTTTCTCAGTACTCACAGGCCGGCAGCTCCTGACCCCTGGGCTGTCCCATTTCATTCGCCAGGACGATGGCGAGGTGGCACACAAGTCGCTTGTGGTCGATGTCAGCCATCTTCCCCGCCATGCTCAACACCTCGGCGATGTCCTCCCCTACCTGATAAATATTAGCCAATATTCGACCGAAATCGAGGCATGGTCGTGTGGTAAGCTGTTAGTACAGTCAATGCTGGCGATAGTTTCCTTACTCTGAGGGTGTGGGTTCGAATCCCGCATGGGACTCGGCCCGAAAAAGTACAATAATGTGTACTATTAAAGGTTGTGTTATCCCAAATATAACCATGTTATGTTCATCAATGTTGATTACTATTCAAGACAACTGCAAAATGTTTTTTAAGTTTAACAAAACTTTACTCTCAAACACCATGTAAGTTACCTCAATGGATAAGACATTTAATTATCTTCCCTTTGGGTACCTGTAGATGGTGGTGCAAATATTCCTTGGTACCCTCAGACTAGTTTGATTGTTAAAAACTCATTGAACAGTTAATATGTATACTACCTAGTGACGTCATATTGCATTTTACGGTATCACATTCCCTATCAAACATCATGTAAGATACCTCATTGGATAGGACATTTAATTATCTTGCATGTGCGTACCCTTAGATGGTGGTGCAAATAAGCCTTGGTACCCTCAGACTAGTTTGATTGTTAAAAACTCATTAAGCAGTTAATATGTATATTACCTAGTGACGTTATTTTGCATTTTACGGTATCACATTCCCTAGCAAACATTATGTAAGATACCTCATTGGATAGGAAATTGAATTATGTTTCGTTTGCGTACCCTTGGATGGTGATGCAAATATTCCTTGGTACTGTTTGACTAGTTAAATGGTCGAAAACTCATTGAGCAGTTAAAATGTATACTAATGGTAACGTTATTTTGCATTTTACGGTATCACAGTCACTATCAGACATCATGTAAGATACCTCATTGAATAGGACATTTAATTATCATCCACTTGGGTACCCTTAGACTAGTTTCATTGCTAAAAACTCATTAAGCAGTTAATATGTATACTATCTGGTGACGTTATTTTGCATTTTAGGATATCATATTCCACAGTATAAAACATCATGTAAGATACCTCATTGGATAGGTTTTAATTATCTTCCGTTTTTCGGTACCCTTAGATGGTGATGCAAATATTTATTGGTCCCTTAGACTAGTTTCATTGTGAAAAACCCCTTAAACAGTTAATATGTATACTACCTAGTGATGTTATTTTGCATTTTACGGTATCACATCCCCTATCAAACATCATGTAAGATACCTCATTAGAAAGGAAATTGAATTATCTTGCATGTGCGTACCCTTAGATGTTGGTGCAAATATGCCTTGGTACCCTTGACTTGTTTAATGGTCGAAAACTCAATAAGCAGTTAGTTTGTATACTAATTAGAGCCGTTATTTTGCATTTTACGGTATCACATTCCCTATCAAAAATCATGTAAGATTCCTTAATGGATAGGAAACTGAATTATCTTCCATTTTGTTACGTTTAGATGGCGGTGCAAATATTCCTTGGTACCCTTAGACTAGTTTCATTGTTAAAAACTCATTAAGCAGTAAATATGTATACTACCTAGTGACGTTATTTTGCATTTTACGGTATCACATTCCCTATCAAACATCATGAAAGATACCTCATTGGATAGGACATTAAATTATCTTCATTTGAGTTCCTTTAGATGCTGGTGCAAATATTCATTGGTTCCCTAAGCCTAGTTTCATTGTTAAAAACTCATAAAGCAGTTAATATGTATACTACCTAGTGACGTTATTTTGAATTTTAAAGTATCACAACCCTATCAAATATCATGTAAGATTCCTCATTCGATAGGACATATAATTATCTTCCATTTGGTTACGTTAAGATGGTGGTGCAAATATTCCTTAGTACTGTTTGACTAGTTAAATGTTCGAAAACTCATTAAGCAGTTAATATGTATACTATCTGGTGACGTTATTTTGAATTTTGAGGTATCACATTCCCTATCAAACATCATGTAAGATACCTCATTGGATAGGTTTTATTTATCTTCCCTTTGGGTAAATTTAGATGGTGATTGCAAATATTCCTTGGTACCCTTAGACTAGTATCATGTTAAAAGCTCATTAAGTCGTTAATATGTATGCTACCTAGTGACGTTATTTTGCATTTTACGGTATCACATCCCCTATCAAACATCATGTAAGATACCTCATTAGATAGCAAATTTTATTATCTTTCATGTGCGTACCCTTAGATGGTTGTGCAAATATTCCTTGGTACTGTTTGACTAGTTAAATATTCGAAAACTAATTAAGCAGTTAATATGTATACTATCTGGTGACGTTATTTTGCATTTTAAGATATCATATTCAGTATAAAACATCATGTAAGATACCTCATTGGATAGGTTTTAATTATCTTCCGTTTTTCGGTACCCTTAGATGGTGATGCAAATATTTATTGGTCCCTTAGACTAGTTTCATTGTGAAAAACCCCTTAAACAGTTAATATGTATACTACCTAGTGATGTTATTTTGCATTTTACGGTATCACATCCCCTATCAAACATCATGTAAGATACCTCATTAGAAAGGAAATTGAATTATCTTGCATGTGCGTACCCTTAGATGTTGGTGCAAATAAGCCTTGGTACCCTTGACTTGTTTAATGGTCGAAAACTCAATAAGCAGTTAGTTTGTATACTAATTAGAACCGTTATTTTGCATTTTACGGTATCACATTCCCTATCAAAAATCATGTAAGATTCCTCAATGGATAGGAAACTGAATTATCTTCCATTTTGTTACGTTTAGATGGCGGTGCAAATATTCCTTGGTACCCTTAGACTAGTTTTATTGTTAAAAACTCATTAAGCAGTAAATATGTATACTACCTAGTGACGTTATTTTGCATTTTACGGTATCACATTTCCTATCAAACATCATGAAAGATACCTCATTGGATAGGACATTAAATTATCTTCATTTGAGTTCCTTTAGATGCTGGTGCAAATATTCATTGGTTCCCTAAGCCTAGTTTCATTGTTAAAAACTCATAAAGCAGTTAATATGTATACTACCTAGTGACGTTATTTTGAATTTTACGGTATCACAACCCTATCAAATATCATGTAAGATTCCTCATTCGATAGGACATATAATTATCTTCCATTTGGTTACGTTAAGATGGTGGTGCAAATATTCCTTAGTACTGTTTGACTAGTTAAATGTTCGAAAACTCATTAAGCAGTTAATATGTATACTATCTGGTGACGTTATTTTGAATTTTGAGGTATCACATTCCCTATCAAACATCATGTAAGATACCTCATTGGATAGGTTTTATTTATCTTCCCTTTGGGTACCTTTAGATGATGATGCAAATATTCCTTGGTACCCTTAGACTAGTATCATGTTAAAAGCTCATTAAGCCGTTAATATGTATGCTACCTAGTGACGTTATTTTGCATTTAACGGTATCACATCCCCTATCAAACATCATGTAAGATACCTCATTAGATAGCAAATTTTATTATCTTTCATGTGCGTTCCCTTAGATGGTGGTGCAAATATTCCTTAGTACTGTTTGACTAGTTGAATATTCGAAAACTAATTAAGCAGTTAATATGTATACTATCTGGTGACGTTATTTTGCATTTTAAGATATCATATTCAGTATAAAACATCATGTAAGATACCTCATTGGATAGGTTTTAATTATCTTCCGTTTTTCGGTACCCTTAGATGGTGATACAAATATTTATTGGTCCCTTAGACTAGTTTCATTGTGAAAAACCCCTTAAACAGTTAATATGTATACTACCTAGTGATGTTATTTTGCATTTTACGGTATCACATTCCCTATCAAACATCATGAAAGATACCTCATTGGATAGGACATTAAATTATCTTCATTTGAGTTCCTTTAAATGCTGGTGCAAATATTCATTGGTTCCCTAAGCCCAGTTTCATTGTTAAAATCTCATAAAGCAGTTAATATGTATACTACCTAGTGATGTTATTTTGAATTTTACGGTATCACAACCCTATCAAATATCATGTAAGATTCCTCATTCGATAGGACATATAATTATCTTCCATTTGGTTACGTTAAGATGGTGATGCAAATATTTATTGGTCCCTTAGACTAGTTTCATTGTGAAAAACCCCTTAAACAGTTAATATGTATACTACCTAGTGATGTTATTTTGCATTTTACGGTATCACATCCCCTATCAAACATCATGTAAGATACCTCATTAGAAAGGAAATTGAATTATCTTGCATGTGCGTACCCTTAGATGTTGGTGCAAATAAGCCTTGGTACCCTTGACTTGTTTAATGGTCGAAAACTCAATAAGCAGTTAGTTTGTATACTAATTAGAGCCGTTATTTTGCATTTTACGGTATCACATTCCCTATCAAAAATCATGTAAGATTCCTCAATGGATAGGAAACTGAATTATCTTCCATTTTGTTACGTTTAGATGGCGGTGCAAATATTCCTTGGTACCCTTAGACTAGTTTTATTGTTAAAAACTCATTAAGCAGTAAATATGTATACTACCTAGTGACGTTATTTTGCATTTTACGGTATCACATTCCCTATCAAACATCATGAAAGATACCTCATTGGATAGGACATTAAATTATCTTCATTTGAGTTCCTTTAGATGCTGGTGCAAATATTCATTGATTCCCTAAGCCTAGTTTCATTGTTAAAAACTCATAAAGCAGTTAATATGTATACTACCTAGTGACGTTATTTTGAATTTTACGGTATCACAACCCTATCAAATATCATGTAAGATTCCTCATTCGATAGGACATATAATTATCTTCCATTTGGTTACGTTAAGATGGTGGTGAAAATATTCCTTAGTACTGTTTGACTAGTTAAATGTTCAAAAACTCATTAAGCAGTTAATATGTATACTATCTGGTGACGTTATTTTGAATTTTGAGGTATCACATTCCCTATCAAACATCATGTAAGATACCTCATTGGATAGGTTTTATTTATCTTCCCTTTGGGTACCTTTAGATGATGATGCAAATATTCCTTGGTACCCTTAGACTAGTATCATGTTAAAAGCTCATTAAGCCGTTAATATGTATGCTACCTAGTGACGTTATTTTGCATTTTACGGTATCACATCCCCTATCAAACATCATGTAAGATACCTCATTAGATTGGAAATTGAATTATCTTTCATGTGCGTACCCTTAGATGGTGAAACAAATATTCCTTAGTACTGGTTGACTAGTTGAATATTCGAAAACTAATTAAGCAGTTAATATGTATACTATCTGGTGACGTTATTTTGCATTTTAAGATATCATATTCAGTATAAAACATCATGTAAGATACCTCATTGGATAGGTTTTAATTATCTTCCGTTTGAGTACCCTTAGATGGTGATGCAAATATTTATTGGTCCCTTAGACTAGTTTCATTGTGAAAAACCCCTTAAACAGTTAATATGTATACTACCTAGTGATGTTATTTTGCATTTTACGGTATCACATCCCCTATCAAACATCATGTAAGATACCTCATTAGAAAGGAAATTGAATTATCTTGCATGTGCGTACCCTTAGATGTTGGTGCAAATAAGCCTTGGTACCCTTGACTTGTTTAATGGTCGAAAACTCATTAAGCAGTTAGTTTGTATAATAATTAGAGCCGTTATTTTGCATTTTACGGTATCACATTCCCTATAAAAAATCATGTAAGATTCCTCAATGGATAGGAAACTGAATTATCTTCCATTTTGTTACGTTTAGATGGCGGTGCAAATATTATTTGGTACCCTTAGACTAGTTTCATTGTTAAAAACTCATTAAGCAGTAAATATGTATACTACCTAGTGACGTTATTTTGCGTTTAACGGTATCACATTCCCTATCAAACATCATGTAAGATACCTCATTAGATTGGAAATTGAATTATCTTTCATGTGCGTACCCTTAGATGGTGAAGCAAATATTCCTTGGTATCCTCAGACTAGTTTGATTGTTAAAAACTCATTGAACAGTTAATATGTATACTACCTAGTGACGTTATTTTGCATTTTACGGTATCACGGTTACTATCAAAAAAAAATCAAAAAAAATAACAGACACATTCATATTACAGAATCAATGTTTATTCCAAATTATACATGATATCATAAAGTTAACGTTAATTATAAACTGTAAACATGAACTACATATCATGGTTTCAAGTAAAAGATTATATGTTGTATATGTTATATAAATAAATATACATATAATTTATTTAGGAGTTTAAGGTACCCGGTACTCTCCCTTAATTTATATGCATGCCACAAAAACTTACTAAAACGTTGTAATACAAACACGTTTTCCATTGACAATATAGATCTAAATTTATGCATGTTTGGGTTCCGATGATATACATCTGGTAAGTATTTAACTCGTAAAACGTTATACAAAGTGCATATAAATAAGAGATGATACTCGTCTTCTACACCTCGGTTACAAAATGGACATAAACGTTGTGCTTTATCTATTCCTTACCATCTCCCTTCGTTGAATTTCAGTCTTAGTAAACCACATCTGAATTTAACAAGTATGTTTCTTAATCGTTTATCAATTATACAAGTTAAATATTTTTCAGGAGCTAAAATGCTTTGATATTCCCGATAGATACAATATCTTGAGCTATTAGTCAGAGTACATGTCCAAGATTTGAAGAAGATATTTATAGCAACATTCTTAAAGGCATGAATAAAGGAACTTACATTTCCTACAGATTGAAACATCCAAACGTAACCAAAACCATGCGAGAATAATATATCATAAATATATGATGCTTAAGTGGTGTAACCACAGTTAAAATAGTACAAGTGCATTGTGTATACCTTAAGTGGAATTCGACTGTCATTCATTTGCGAAACTCGAAGCCAATATCTTAATGTTTTACACATTGCGTTAATATATGCCAAAACTCCTATTAATAAAAATGAGTTACACTTCAAGGAATAAATCTTTTCATCATGTTGGATAGAACATGGTTCCTAGGGTATCCAAGCTGGTCTTAGCTGTCCCTATACTTTCGCCTTATACTCTGTCTCCACCTCCCCACTGCAACTTGACAAAGCACCAAATCTCCCCGCAATAACCCCAGCGTCTGACAACTTAGCTACCCGACTGTAATACTGCGCGCTTTTTTCTGTAAACCACCCGATATGGCTCATAACGTCCCCCACATTTCTTGCTGCCCCAGAAAGTGTCATAGACACAGCACAACCTGCCCAGGAAACTATAGGGTGTCTCTTTTTCATATATGCCCAAGGTAAGCAGATATCCCCTCAACCGCTCATAATTTTATATGACAGAATATGAGACAGGTTGGTTTAAAACCCTTCCTGACTCCGAAACGATTGGGAATAGATAACCAAATCTCAAATCAACTTGCCACTCTCGGAGGGTGTTCATGTAGCGTTCAAGGGCAAACACAGGACAAATCTGCAGGTCTTTGCACCTTTTCACCACAAAGTCATTGCATTTACCTTCCCCCCTTTACCAAACGTGTGTCTGAAACAAAGGCCAGAGTTATCCTGCAGCCTCCTAACTTCCTGAGACAAAGTCAACGACAAATCCCCTGCCCTGTCACCTGCAAAGAATAAAAGTTTCAGCACAGCCTGGTCTCTTAACAAAGTAAATCTCTCCCTTGATGAAATGTCCGGTCGTGAGATTTGTGAGATATCTATGTGTACAGCAACCTGCCTTAACTTAGTAAGAAAAATGGGTTTCGTCTGCTTTGGAACGAGGTGTGCCCTAGCATGCTCTTCTTTGATCAATATCAAATACAACCTATTTGACTCTGCCCTTGCTGGATTTCCATGTGCTTGTCGCTCGTCACAGCCCTTGCCCCGACCATGGGCCTTGAAAATACCTGCCAACCTGTTTATCATCCCCTCAACGGTACCTGAAGCTAACCTGACATCCACAGTCATGAATTCCCCTTTCGCCAATATAGCAACAATCCACTGAATGCACCTGTGTTTTCCCTTCCCTGTCTTTGTATACCAGAAACCTACAAATATCAGATGGGGTGCAAGTTAGCATAGTCACATTTCTATGATAAGGGGAAATTGTCAAGAACATTGTAAAAGTTTCCTCAAGGCTAACCCTCCTTCTCACTGATGATGACTGCCTAGTCTTTTCATCTAGCTGCCTGAGCCTGACGTCAATAGCCTCCCAATCAATATCAACTGACTCCTGCAATCATGAGAAACTAAGTCTGAATACGCGGAGAGGCCATGGCAATGAACTATCAGCTGCAAAACCCCTTTTAGATGGCGTCTCGATTACCCCTTTTCCCCCACCCATGCCAGCTGGATAGAATCTACAGAACAAGACACCATAGTGGCCTCGGCCTAATGATGGGTACAACCATCGAGCATCCATTCACCCTGTTCTCTCTAAGAAAACACAAAACTGGGAAAATGAGAGAAAATGGTGGGAATACATAACGATTCTCGCCTTTGCCTAACTGTTGAGAAAACACATTTACCCCTGCCGAGCCAGGAGTGGGCCAGGGGGTATAGTGGTATAGAGATAACCCTGACCTAGGTCTCATCACATTCGAGTCCAACGCCATAAGGTCTACCGTGTGTGGTCCAAAAGCCGAATCCACAACATACCAAGAGGCTGGGGATAGCCTGGAATCAGCCACTGACAACAATCTGGAGGGGGCATCTGCCACATTGGCCGCTGAAGGGACATACACTAGACGGAGATCCATATTGGCTTTAAGCACAAGCTGGAACACCTCCTTCATAATTTCATTGAAACTTCTATCCCTACCCCCTTGATTTTCCCATGCCGCCAGTACCGCCTGATTGTCCACTAACACATCCACTCTGTGATCAACCGACGAGTCCCTCAAAGATGTCAGCATCCTCAGCAAAGCCTCAGTTTCCTTCAAGTGTATTGGTCTTGTGTCCCCAACCCCCCAGTAGTCTCCTATGGATAAACCCGAACTCTCACCAGTAACCACCATAGCCCCATATCTGTAAAGCGATGCATCTGTCGTCACAACAACTTGCTTATGTAGCTCTAATCTCCATTTTGCACAACCATCCCATGTGTCTATAAAGCGCCAATACACAATTTCCCCCCTCAATGGGACTGAAATTGTCACCACTTTACTATTCCTAGACCCTCTAGATATAGCAGTGTTCACCTCTCTACAATATAACCTTGCACAAGGAATCACCAACGACATTGACACACATTTACCTCTGAGCCTGACAATATTGACTCTCGCAGCTCAATAAATGTCTGCCTTTTGTCCTCTGGTAGTAGATATGCCTCCCTGTTTGAATCAATAAGGAAACCTAAGTAATGCAGAGAGGAAGAAGGGACTAGCACACTCTTCTTGAGTGACAAAGTGTAGCCCAGAGCTGTGAGAACTGAGACCATGGAACGTGACACCTCCTCTGCAGACAGACCTGCTGTTCCCACACCAAGTCTATCATCTATGTACAGGGAATTAGGTATACCAAGTGACCTCAAATGAGAAGTTGCCACCATTCCTATAGACTGATAAATGCATGCGGAGGCTTTCCAGCCAAATGGTAGACCAGTATAAGACATAATCCACCACCCAAACTGTATCCCAAAGCAGGAACAACAAAAGACCATGTGTTAATACAATCGTTTATTACGGACATTGGCATATATACAGTATGTACATGGGGCTTCTCGGCTGCAGGGGTATAGCCCGGGGGCTGATACAGTGGGAGATTATGATGTGGTCCTACCGCTGTCCTGCGAACGAGCGGTAGGCACTGTTGAGATGGCGAGGGCTAAGATGAAGAGTGGAGACCCTGCGGACTGGACTGTCCTGTGGACTGGTGTGAGATACAGGGGCCATATTGGGCTTGTGCTGCGGACAAGTGGAGAGCCCTGCGGGCTGAGGATGGTCAGTACGAGTTTCTCCTGCAGAGAATGGGGAAGCCCTGCGGGCTAGAGAACGACTGATCAAGTGATGAAGATATCCTGTGGATATCGGGGTTCCTCCTGCGGGCTGTGTAGGGAAAATATAGCATGAATTGGGGGCCTAAAGCCGATTCAGGCCGGCAGGAAGAAATGAATGGGCTTGTAATACATACACATGAATAGCTTGTAATACATACAGATGAATTGGCTTGAAATACGTACACATGAATTGGCTTGTGATATAAAATGCATGAAGGTTGATACTGGTACATGAAAATAGTTACATTTGTACAAAAGAAGCCTGAGAATCCAAGCATCCAAATTTGATGCGCCCCCCTTGGTGCTGTGATTTACGCTGTCACACAACACTCAGACCAAGTCACCAGTACTACCCCGTGGGGTGCCCGGGTTAGAATAGGCCCTCAGTTCCTCCTGCTTGTCGTAAGAGGCGACTAAAAGGGGGCGGTCTGTTTGCCTTGGACTGCGACCTGTACGGGTGGAGGAAGGATGCCTGGTGGTTGAGGGTTGTGTGTAGCAGAATGCTACCACTGACCAATACACTGCTTCGGCCCCGACTTCATCTAGACAGGTGGCCAGACTGGTCCGGTCTGGTCAATCGGCTGGTCATGCCAAGCACTTGGTTGCGCACATCTTTGCTATCCCTCTTCTTACGCTGCTACCTCTCTATACAATTATTTTCTTTACTTTCTTGGTGCTCCCTTGCATACCTTCACCACCTTTCCACAATGCTTTCCTTACTGATGATGTACTATCCCTACTCTCTGCACTCTTTCTTAGTGCTCTCTTGCACACATTCATCAACTTTACTCGGCTTCCAAGATAGCGGTGGCCCATGGGCCAATCCAGTGAAACATTGGCAACGTTTTAGTGGAGTATATCATCCTGGTATCCCCGGTGCAGTCAGCAGGAGATCCGCGGACATAAAACATTGCCGTTGTTGGTGCTCCGTGGTGGGTGGGGATCCAGGTTGATGAATATTTACCAACTCAACATGACCAGATCAGCTAAAAACAAGCGCAATCTTTCAACGGATGATTGTCCCTCTTCTGAGGAAGAGGCAACAGCATCAAAATCAACTAAACTTGCAAAATCAACAAATTCAAAACCTTCATCATTAACTTCAACTTCTAATGCAAATTCAAGCAGCTTTCCTCGATTTCTGGTAATATCATCAACTGATGATAAACCTCTCCGTCTGAATCCTTTCGCCACCGCCAAGACCATTCAAGGTCTAGCCGGTGATGTAAAGGATGTAAAGAAGATTAGGAATGGGTACCTTCTTGTGGAAGTAAGAACAAAACAACAGGCAACGTCACTTCTCACTTTGCAGAACATTATTGATAAACCTGTTAAAGTCTCTCCCCATACATCACTAAACAGCAGCAAAGCCATCATCCGGGATAAGGATCGCTGTCTCGATGATTCATCCGAACAGGAGCTTCTTGACAACCTGAAGAGCCAGGGAGTGACTGCTGTCAAGCGGTTCACTATCAAGAAGGAGGATAACATCATCAAAATGCGAACCTATCTGTTAACATTTTCAACCCCACAAGCTCCAAAAACAGTGTATGCAGGATACTACAAACTCCCCACGGAATAATATATCGCTAACCCCCTCCGTTGCTACCGGTGCCAGAAGTTTGGCCATGGAAGCAACTCCTGCAAAGCGGATGGCCGTGTTTGTCTACAGTGTGGCAAACTCGACGATGAAAGTCATCCAGACAAATGCAAGGAGTTGCCGAAGTGAACTGTGCTGGTGAACACCTGGCTTCCTCAAAGGAGTGCCCACGGTGGCAACAGGAATCCAAAATACTCAAACTTAAATTCACCCAGAATATCTCTTTCCCCGAAGCTAAACGCCTGGTTCTTGAGGGTCCTAAACCCTCATACTCAACCATAGTATCATCAGCAACTGCCACTAAACGCTATGTATCAACTCAGACAGACATTCAGTGGGTGAGTGATCCCCCAACTCAATACTAACTCCGCGATTCAACTTCTTCCACAATAGCAACTTGCTACCCAATTACCTAAACCTTTTATTATCATGGGTGACTTCAACGGTCACAATCCTCTCTGGGGTAGTAATACTCTAGATACTAGGGGTAAAAGACTCGAAAGTTTCCTCAATCAAAATGACTTGTGTCTATTTAATGATGGCACAAACACATATCTACATCCTGCTACAGGATCTTATACAGCTATAGATTTATCAGTAACTGACGCATCCCTTTTACATGACTTTTCATGGTCAGTCCATGAGGATACATGTGGAAGTGACCACTTCCCCATTGTATTAGAACCCTCATCACCTATTCCTGAGGAGCACAATCCTCGTTGGAAATTTTCCAAGGCTGATTGGAGTTCATTTTCTACCCTCTGCCGTGAACATATTATATATGATGAAATAATCAATGCAACTGATCCTGTTGAGGCCTTTTCTAAAGGTCTCATTGATATAGCAACTGAAACTATCCCTAAAACCTCAGCAAATCCACGCATTCACAAGCCATGGTTTAATGAAACCTGCGATACTGCCATTAAGGCACGTAAAAAAGCTATATATAATTATAATGAACACTTCTCCTTGTCAGAGCTCAAAACTGCACTTTCTAAAGCTCATGATACAGCAACCGGCCCTGATGAAATCCATTATCAGCTTCTAAAACATTTACCAGAACCTTGCCTTGAGGTTCTACTTCAGGTATTTAATCATATATGTGAAACAGGTGAATTTCCATCTTGTTGGCACAATGCTACTATTGTGCCTATCCCAAAACCTGGGAAGGATCATACAGACCCTTCCAACTACCGTCCTATAGCCTTAACAAGTTGTGTATGTAAAACTATGGAACGGATGATCAATGATCGTCTAGTTTGGTACTTGGAAACTAATAAATTACGAACTGATATTCAATGTGGTTTCCACAAACAATGCAGTACCACTGATCATCTTGTTCGTTTAGAATCATTTATTCGTGATGCATTTATTAATAAACAACATGCTGTGTCTATCTTTTTCGATTTAGAAAAAACTTATGACACTACATGGAAGCATGGCATCCTAAAAGATTTATTTGAATTTGGCTTGCGAGGTCGTATGCCTCATTTTATATCTAATTATTTATATGACCGTCAATTTAAAGTGCGCGTGGGTTCCACCCTTTCTGATTTCTTTGATCAAGAAATGGGTGTCCCACAAGGTAGCATTTTATCTGTCACATTATTTAGCATTAAAATCAACAGCTTGGCTAAAGTCTTAAATGACCATACAGATGGTTCACTTTTTGTTGACGATTTTGGAGTTTCCTGCAGAGGCAAAAATATGCCATCAATCGAGCGCCAATTGCAGCTCTGTCTCAATAAAATACACAAATGGTCGTTGGAAAACGGCTTCAAATTTTCCAAACCTAAAACATCTTGTGTGCATTTTTGCAATATGCGTAAAATGCACCAAGATCCAGAACTATTTCTGGATAAAACTCCAATCAAAGTCGTTCCAGAGACCAAGTTTCTTGGTCTCACTTTTGACAGCAAATTATCATTTATCCCTCATATCAAAAACCTCAAAGCTAAATGCTTAAAGGCATTGGACCTTTTAAAGGTTGTTTCAAATAATAAATGGGGTGGAGATGAAGAAACTTTTTCTTCATCTCTATCAATCACTCATCCGCTCCAAACTAGATTATGGATCCATAATATATGGATCTGCTCGCCCCTCTTATATCAAAATGCTAGACACAATCCATCACCAGGGTCTCAGGCTTTGTCTTGGGGCCTTCAGAACTTCACCTGTTGAAAGCCTTTACGTTGAAGCTGATGAGCCATCTCTTGAAGATTGGCGCATCAAGCTAGCACTTCAATATATAACCAAATTAAAATCAAACCCTTCAAATCCTGCATACAACTGCGTATTCAATCCTGAATACCAGCAGTTGTATAACTCAAAACCTAAAGCAATTCCACCACTCGGTATCCGACTTCAACAACATGTTGAAGATTCTGATATCGACCTAACAACACTAGCAGAGCACGGTCTGCTTGCCGCTCCGCCATGGCAGCTGGTGAGGCCTCTTGTCAACCTCTCTCTATCTACTCATAAAAAATCAAATACAGACCAATTAATATTTCAACAGGCATTTTTTTAACTACGTGATTTTTTCGCAGATTATAAACCAATTTACACTGACGGTTCTAAGGATGGACCCAGAGTTGCAGCAGCAACTGTGACTCCTTCAACAACATATGCTTCAAGGCTGCATGATGGCAGCAGCATCTTTACTGCAGAAGCTAAGGCCATCCTTAAAGCTGTCCATCACATTAAAAACTCAACCCCTAATAATTACATTATTTTTTCCGATTCACTTTCTTGCCTACAAGCAATTAAAAACTGTAAGAGTGATCATCCAATTATCAGGGATATTTTATTACTTCATAATTCGTGTCTCCAATGCGACATCTCCAATGGAGACACGAATTATGAAGTAATAAAATATCCCTGATAATTGGATGATCACTCTTACAGTTTTTAATTGCTTGTAGGCAAGAAAGTGAATCGGAAAAAATAATGTAATTATTAGGGGTTGAGTTTTTAATGTGATGGACAGCTTTAAGGATGGCCTTAGCTTCTGCAGTAAAGATGCTGCTGCCATCATGCAGCCTTGAAGCATATGTTGTTGAAGGAGTCACAGTTGCTGCTGCAACTGTGGGTCCATCCTTAGAACCGTCAGTGAAAATTGGTTTATAATCTGCGAAAAAATCACGTAGTTAAAAAAATGCCTGTTGAAATATTAATTGGTCTGTATTTGATTTTTTATGAGTAGATAGAGAGAGGTTGACATGGGGCCTCACCAGCTGCCATGGCGGAGCGGCAAGCAGACCGTGCTCTGCTATTGTTGTTAGGTCGATATCAGAATCTTCAACATGTTGTTGAAGTCGGATACCGAGTGGTGGAATTGCTTTAGGTTTTGAGTTATACAACTGCTGGTATTCAGGATTGAATACGCAGTTGTATGCAGGATTTGAAGGGTTTGATTTTAATTTGGTTATATATTGAAGTGCTAGCTTGATGCGCCAATCTTCAAGAGATGGCTCATCAGCTTCAATGTAAAGGCTTTCAACAGGTGAAGTTCTGAAGGCCCCAAGACAAAGCCTGAGACCCTGGTGATGGATTGTGTCTAGCATTTTAATATAAGAGGGGCGAGCAGATCCATATATTATGGATCCATAATCTAGTTTGGAGCGGATGAGTGATCGATAGAGATGAAGAAGAGTTTCTTCATCTCCACCCCATTTATTATTTGAAACAACCTTTAAAAGGTCCAATGCCTTTAAGCATTTAGCTTCGAGGTTTTTGATATGAGGGATAAATGATAATTTGCTGTCAAAAGTGAGACCAAGAAACTTGGCCTCTGGAACGACTTTGATTGGAGTTTTATCCAGAAATAGTTCTGGCTATTGGTGCATTTTGCGCATATTGCAAAAATGCACACAAGATGTTTTAGGTTTGGAAAATTTGAAGCCGTTTTCCAACGACCAATTGTGTATTTTATTGAGACAGAGCTGCAATTGGCGCTCGATTGATGGCATATTTTTGCCTCTGCAGGAAACTCCAAAATCGTCCACAAATTCACCTGTTTCCCATATATGATTAAATACCTGAAGTAGAACCTCAAGGCAAGGTTATGGTAAATGTTTTAGAAGCTGATAATGGATTTCATCAGGGCCGGTTGCTGTATCATGAGCTTTAGAAAATGCAGTTTTGAGCTCTGACAAGGAGAAGTGTTCATTATAATTATATATAGCTTTTTTACGTGCCTTAATGGCAGTATCGCAGGTTTCATTAAACCATGGCTTGTGAATGCGTGGATTTGCTGAGGTTTTAGGGATAGTTTCAGTTGCTATATCAATGAGACCTTTAGAAAAGGCCTCAACAGGATCAGTTGCATTGATTATTTCATCATATATAATATGTTCACGGCAGAGGGTAGAAAATGAACTCCAATCAGCCTTGGAAAATTTCCAACGAGGATTGTGCTCCTCGGGAATAGGTGATGAGGGTTCTAATACAATGGGGAAGTGGTCACTTCCACATGTATCCTCATGGACTGACCATGAAAAGTCATGTAAAAGGGATGCGTCAGTTACTGATAAATCTATAGCTGTATAAGATCCTGTAGCAGGATGTAGATATGTGTTTGTGCCATCATTAAATAGACACAAGTCATTTTGATTGAGGAAACTTTCGAGTCTTTTACCCCTAGTATCTAGAGTATTACTACCCCAGAGAGGATTGTGACCGTTGAAGTCACCCATGATAATAAAAGGTTTAGGTAATTGGGTAACAAGTTGATCAAGATCTTTTATAGTAAGATCTTGAGATGGTGGAATATATAAAGAACAGAGAGTTAAAGTTTTAAATAATGATAAGCTGACAGCTACAGCTTGTAATTGTGTTTTTAATGGAATTAATCTGTGGATAATTCCATCACGTACTAAAATTGATGCACCCCCCTTAGCCCTATCAGCAGAAGGGGAGAAAGAATTATAAAAAGGGAATGGTCTCATTGCAACTGTATCAGATTCTTTAAGATGAGTTTCTTGAAGGCAAATAGCTTGGGGATTGTATTGTTGGGCCAACAAGCCCAATTCATTAAAATTTACCTTAAAGCCTCGACAATTCCACTGGAGAATCGCCATGGATGCTAGGATAAAATAAAATATTAAAAGCCTCATGATGGAGGTTTTACAGGAGAAATACGACGGTCCTTGGACCGAGCCCTGTGCCCCTTTTTGGGGGAGTTGTTAAGAGATGCTGTGTCTGATGCGTCCATAAGGACGTCATCAGACTCATGGTCAAGAGATCCATATTTGTTGTTGATCTCTACCGCACTCCTCTGGCCTTTGGGAGTGCGGTTTGCTGATTTGGATTTGGAATTTTTAGAATTTTGTTTTGAGGATGATGGTTTTGAATTTTTGCTTGCAGTTGGAGGTATTTTAGATCCTGTCGGTTTGACAGGCTCTGTAAGGGACAGAAGAGGGAATGTCAAGGTACCTATTGTGGAAGAAGTTGAATCGCGGAGTTTGTATTGAGTTGGGGGATCACTCACCCACTGAATGTCTGTCTGAGTTGATACATAGCGTTTAGTGGCAGTTGCTGATGATACTATGGTTGAGTATGAGGGTTTAGGACCCTCAAGAACCAGGCGTTTAGCTTCGGGGAAAGAGATATTCTGGGTGAATTTAAGTTTGAGTATTTTGGATTCCTGTTGCCACCGTGGGCACTCCTTGAAGGAAGCCAGGTGTTCACTAGCACAGTTGGCGCATTTCGGCAACTCCTTGCATTTGTTTGGATGACTTTCATCGTCGAGTTTGCCACACTGTGGACAAACACGGCCATCCGCTTTGCAGGAGTTGCTTCCATGGCCAAACTTCTGGCACCGGTAGCAACGGAGGGGGTAAGGGATATATAATTCCGTGGGGAGTTTGTAGTAACCTGCATACACTGTTTTTGGAGCTTGCGGGGTTGAAAATGTTAACAGATAGGTTCGCGTCTTGATGATGTTATCCTCCTTCTTGATAGTGAACCGTTTGACAGCAGTCACTCCCTGGCTCTTCAGGTTGTCAAGAAGCTCATGTTCGGATGAATCATCGAGACAGCGATCCTTATCCCGGATGATGGCTTTGCTGCTGTTTAGTGATGTATGGGGAGAGACTTTAACAGGTTTGTCAATAATGTTCTGCAAAGTGAGAAGTGACGTTGCCTGTTGTTTTGTTCTTGCTTCCACAAGAAGGTACCCATTCCTAATCTTCTTTACACCTTTACATCACCGGCTAGACCTTGAATGGTCTTGGCGGTGGCGAAAGGATTCAGACGGAGAGGTTTATCATCAGTTGATGATATTACCAGAAATCGAGGAAAGCTGCTTGAATTTGCATTAGAAGTTGAAGTTAATGATGAAGGTTTTGAATTTGTTGATTTTGCAAGTTTAGTTGATTTTGATGCTGTTGCCTCTTCCTCAGAAGATGGACAATCATCCGTTGAAAGATTGCGCTTGTTTTTAGCTGATCTGGTCATGTTGGGTTGGTAAATATTCATCAACCTGGATCCCCACCCACCACGGAGCACCAACAAGGGCAATGTTTTATGTCCGCGGATCTCCTGCTGACTGCACCGGGGATACCAGGATGATATACTCCACTAAAACGTTGCCAATGTTTCACTGGATTGGCCCATGGGCCACCGCTATCTTGGAAGCCGAGTAAAGTTGATGAATGTGTGCAAGAGAGCACTAAGAAAGAGTGCAGAGAGTAGGGATAGTACATCATCAGTAAGGAAAGCATTGTGGAAAGGTGGTGAAGGTATGCAAGGGAGCACCAAGAAAGTAAAGAAAATAATTGTATAGAGAGGTAGCAGCGTAAGAAGAGGGATATCAAAGATGTGCGCAACCACGTGCTTGGCATGACCAGCCGATTGACCAGATTGGACCAGTCTGGCCACCTGTCTAGATGAAGTCGGGGCCGAAGCAGTGTATTGGTCAGTGGTAGCATTCTGCTACACATAACCCTCAACCACCAGGCATCCTTCCTCCACCCGTACAGGTCGCAGTCCAAGGCAAACAGACCGCCCCCTTTTAGTCGCCTCTTACGACAAGCAGGAGGAACTGAGGGCCTATTCTAACCCGGGCACCCCACGGGGTAGTACTGGTGACTTCGTCTGAGTGTTGTGTGACAGCGTAAATCACAGCACCATATGCTTCCTGTGAAGCATCAATAAACACGTGGAGTTTGCACAAGTTCACCTCGGGAACAAAGTGTATACACCTTGGTATTTGTAGGAACTTGCACATATCAATCTCCATGATCCACTGCCAAACCTTGTTTTCCAAGTCAGGACCTATGTTGTCATCCCATCCAATGCCAGAGACCCACATCTGTTGAAGAAGAATCTTGGCTCGAATGATGAATGGTGCTATAAGACCATGTGGATCGAAAAGCCTAGCAACTGTTTTCAGAAAGTTCCTTTTTGTCAAACTCAAAAAAGTACTCTGGAAGGAGTAAGAGAACTGAAACTGATCTGTCTCTGCGCTCCAGATCAACCCAAGAGCTTTTGTCAAAGGGAGATCAGAGGACTGAATCTGCACTTCCTTCAGTCGGTCATTGACAGGAATTTCATTGAGAACTTCACATGACTTGGATATCCATTTTCTGGCGTGCATTCCTGCAGTTGTCCAAAGGTGTTTCAACTGCTCATAGAGCTCTATTGACTCTGTGTCACTAACGGCGCTATCCATGCTGTCATCCATGTAAGTGGAGATTGACACAACCTCTGCAGCCAATGGATAAACGTCTTCATTCCTTCTAGCATGCTCCTGCGATACAAACTGTGCTAGGAAAGGAGAACAATTGAGACCAAAAACGACACGAGAGAATTCATACACAGTTGGTTCACATTTTGAGTCCAATTATCTCCAAAGAAATCGGAGGCAAGACCTATCCTTCTGCAATACCTCGATTTGGAGATACATTTCTGCAATGTCACAGATACTTCCCACTGAAGACCTACGGAATCTGATCAGAATTTCAAACAGCTCATTCTGTAATTTAGGACCAGGGTGAATGAAATCATTGAGAGAAACACCTTTGCATTTGGCAGACGCATCAAATACAATCCGGATTTTGGTTGTTTCCCTTTCCATTTTGACTACCGGGAAATGTGGAAGATACCACTGTGTGTTCTGTCTGTCACTTTCGGGAACTTTCCGAATATATCCTTTGTGAAGGTACTGCTCTATAACAGCATCATAGGCTTGGGAAAGGGATTCATCCTTGGAGAGTTTCTTCTCCACATTCTCAAGACGATTGTAAGCTACAAGGTAATTGTCTGGGAGATCACAAGGATCATGTTTCCATGGAATGCCTACTGCATACCTCTCATTGGAGTAGCTGATGGATTTATTTACAGACTCGATTGCTAATTGTTCATTGGCAGACATAGCTGGTTTGTCTGATGGAAAGGTTTCGATTTCCCAGAACGTCTGGAGAATGTGATCCATTTCAATGGAAGGAGGACTTTTCACTTCATTGTTACCAACAAAGAAAGTTTTGGAACCATCAGATTGACCTTCTGAGATGTTGCCAATGCAAGTCCATCCAAGTGGAGTCAAACGAGCTATTGGGTCACCAGCGTTCCCACAGACGTCACCACGTGAAGTGTGAAGCTGTAGATAATCTACTCCGATAAGGATGTCTACAACTGGCTTTAAAGCTACTTTGGGGAAGTGAATATCTTTCAGATGAGGCCAGCGCTTAGCATACTTTTGCCAATCAATAGCTTTCAAGCTTCCCGTGACTTTGCTAGTTGTCATAGCCACCAAGGAAGTATCCACTGAGCCATCAATACTTTCAAGAATAAGCTCTACAGTCATACTGCTGAAAGATTCGGTTTTACTATTCAAGACATTCACGGACACGTGCTGTGTTTGACCTGAAAGCCCTAACTCAGAAGCAACACTCTCATTAATGTAAGTTTGAGTGCTGGCATCGTCCAAAAGTGCATTAACCGTTAACTTTCTATTGCCACTCTTCAACACAACAGGTATTGTCCTAAGTGCTATATAATAGGATTGCTGCTTCATGGCAGACATTGTTGTAGTCTGCGTTGCTGAATCTGCACTCACTTGAAATTACTCTGAAGGTATAACTGGACGACTATCAGCAGCACGACTCACAGCTGACTTGGTGCCTGACCTATTGTCAGTTTTACTAAAGTGCCTAAACACCTGAAGCAGAGTTTGAGCTCTTTAGCTTTTATCCACCTGTCATGGGTACTGAAAGCCTTAAATGTGTCACATTTACAAATTCTATGGGAATATTGATTGCCAACTTGACACCTTTCAATGGTATCATTCTGAGAACCAAAGTAAGATTTGGATGGTTTGCCTTGACTTATTGACTTCCGCGTTTCTAAGAAACCATACTTAGTCTCTGAAGCAATGGTATGAAGCTCGGCTTCAAATAGAATCCATTGGCGAAGTGTCTCTACAGACTCCTGCCTTTGTTGCTCAATAACCCAGCGCTTGTACTGTATAATCATTTGTTCTGTGAGTTTCTTTAGCAACAAGGCATAGAAGCAACCATCACCCAGTTCCTCAACTTTGTCTGCTTCACGGAGACAGACTACAGCTGTGTCAAGCATGTCAGCAAACTGCTCTAAATCTCTTGCATTGCCTTGTCGAAGGGTTCTGAAGGCAGATATTTCCTCTAACTTCAATGCTTTGATTCGTCTGTATCCCCGATATTTATGCTCAAGGCGTTCAAGAGCTATTCCATAAGCAGCTGAGTTGTGACCTAGACTATCAACGAGTTTAGAAGCTTCACCTGACGCGTATTGCTTAAGTTGCAACAATTTGTATTCGTTCGTTGCAGGTGCCCTATCCACACAGGCCATAAAAGCAGCTTTCCAGCTTTGATAAGCATTAATGTCCCCCGAAAATACTGGTATGACTCGTTTAAGCTGTCTCCAGAGATCCTGACCTATACCTCTAGTTTCACCACAGGCCTGATTAAACAATTCTGTTTTGTTAACCTGTTCAGACTTAAGAGTGTCAGAGGCATGTTTAGAAGCATGATACTGTTGTTGAATGGAAGGTTGATTTTCATTATCCTTCTTTACTTCCTTTGTGAGGTCCCTACAAGACCTATGGGAGGAACTAGAAGAACTAAAAGTATTCCTAAGCAACAGTTCGGCCCTTTCAATTGCCTCTTCCGAAACTGCTTCAAGGAGATCAATTTCCTGACTAGTTTTCTTAGCAAGCTCTAAGTTGTCAGACTCTTGGTAGAGTAACTGCAAAGATATCATAACATCAACTGCATCTGTTTGGAAAGAGCTAACCTCATCAATCAGAAACCGAATTTGCCTTCGATCAGGAAGCTCTTCCTCAAGCAGTGATGATAGCCTCTTCCAACATTTTGTAAGAGCCGTTTTACAAGTAGTTTTCTTACGTTTCAACTGAGCTATTTGCTCACCTGTACCTGTGCCTACTAATGCTTTAGGTTCTATTTTTGACATGTTTCTGTCAGTGTATGTGTTGTAACTGAAACACCACCATTAGTGTTTCAGTTCATTTATCTACAATATAAAAATGCGAAGAAAGCGTACTGTACACAGAACGTTGCAACCACGCTCTGCTACCAACATGTTCTGGACGAAAGTGGAAGCGTGAATATGAAGATGTGGAAAATAAGAAGAACTAGTGCGATGGAAGCAAGGAACTAAACGTGATTACATTTATTTTACTATGTGGAGATGTACTGTCATGAGCAAACAACTAAACGTGATTACATTTATTTTACTATGTGTATATGTACTGTTATGAGCAAACTAAACGTGATTACAATTATTTTACTAAGGAAAAACCGATGCTAATGAGATAAATAAACCTTGTATGAGAAACTTGAGCTGTGCTGATATTTACACAATAGTAAGATATGTACACTGATGCAGTCGAAAGACACTGCCCTGAAAAATACTATGAATTGTCAAAACAAACTGAGAAATGTTCAGTCACTATTGCTATGTAAAAAACTATCTATTTTCTAAGGCGTGAATCTAAAACGTCCTGTCGAAACGGACGCTTAACCCTCTGAGTGCCCGGCCGTTTACGCTATGCGCTCACTCAGTGCCGCTAACTTTTTTGAGTCACTCAAGATTTAGGTCAACGTTGTACATAAAATGTCACCAGGGCGTTATTCATGTTTATAAAATCATGAAATTTTAACTGAAGGATACCAAGTTGGGTGTCTCTCTACCTATGTATTTTTTTGTTATAAATATTTAGAATAAAAACGAATAAGCATTGATTATAAACGGCAAAGACGTTTTTCGCGTAAATTACCAATGGCCACGTATGCGTATATCTTTGTTTATTAGCTTGGAAATAAATTCATGTGTTAAAAAATGTAATTTAATTGTTATTTTTCGAGACAGAAAAAGTCAGTGATCACGCTGGTGTGTTTACTTTCTACATGCGACCTTTAGTTCACGAAATAATACAAGGTATCTTTTTGTAACCATTTTGTTGAACATTGTTCACTGTGACGTCATTGACAAACTATGACCGTAAAAAGTACTGTGCATGGTAACCTTTCGTACTTTTGCGAAATACAAGCATAGTGACTGAGATTTCACCAACTGATAGCTATTGTTTCTAGCTTAGAATGGTATAAATTTCGGAAACCTTTGAAAGGAAATTAATGTCGTGTTTCATTAGTCCATAAGCGAGACCCGTTTTGATAGCTAGAAATACAAGGGTATAAGCAAGTGTCTAATGGTCGGTCTATACCGATCTCAAGTACTAAATTGAAATAGATTTGCAAACTAGAATACATAGACATCCATGTGTAATATTTTTCCATTGGCGTTTTAAGCGAAAATCCATGGCGATCATTACGACAAAAGTGGGGAAAATATGTCCGTGCCGGTTCACGGCAGTTTTAGCATCATGGTTACACTGCATTCCGTTTGCAAACTATTTTTATCATCAGGGTGTGATTTCAATCATGAACATATCTTGAATCATGGCAGATGTGTACACCACACATCATTCACTAAAATATGTATCTATCAAGCGAAAATTGCATTGCAGAACGTTTATTTCACGGAATTCCGAAGTCAAATGAAAATTGTAAAAGTTGCCGTAGACAACTTGGTGTTTCGGTAAACGAACTGAAAATACCATAAATAAATGTTACTCCAAAATGAGACGAAAGCTTCGAATTACATTCTCTACCAAGTAGATTTTATGTCCTTACTAGACACGGAAGTACATGCTTTCAGAACGCATGTAAAGCCGACATGTATCTCGAACCCAGACAAACATGTAGGCCCGCTATTCATCGCATAAGCCCCGCCCACTTCACCCGCACATTGGCGCAATAAATATGGCGGGAACGTAGTCGTCGTATACTCTTTTGTTTTTGTAGTTGTCTTGCAATACACCAATTATTTTAAGATTTTGAGTGGTTATCTGTTAGTTCATTTCAATTTACGTGACATCAACAATATACAATGACGATATTTCGTAGGCCACGCCCCTGCTCTGCAATGTCTCCCCTTTGATCATCACAACTTCCGAGTCGATGACAAAAGATCATTTGAACTGATGAGACTGTCATTTCAACTTTTTTTTATCATGGACAAAGATAAACAAAATTTGAATTTCACCAGGATTTGCATGCATCAATTATGCACGTTTTAATGTATTAAGGTTTTTTGTAAAAAAAAAAGAAGTAATTATGATAAATGCTCTAACGTAAAATAAAAAATAGAAAAAATAATATTTAGGTCAGAAAAGATAACAACAACGGCTAGAAATTATTATTTAAAAAGTATTTACATGTTCCTACATTCAAACACAATTCTTTTAAAAATATATTGTTAAGCAAATGTCACATAAAAATATGTATTGTTTCTCATTACCTGGTGCTTTACCTTTCAACATTTTTTACTAGATGACAAAGAGAAATTAAAATGAATTTTCCCAAAGTAATAAAATTAAGCATGGATTTAAAATAATAAATGTCTGCTTGGGAAAAGGGGTTAATAAATTATTAATGTTAATAATGGAGACATGTCCCAACATATCATTTAGTCAATTCACAAATTTGTAGTATTCATCATAAGACTTTTTCAAGGTTATACAATAATATTTGTGAATTAATTTTTAATTTGAACAATAATTTAAAAAATTTTTTTAGAATTGATGTTTGCCATTAGCTTTTTAACTAATAATTATTTTTATAATATAAATTTGAAAATTCTAAAAACATTTTAATGTTATATTTATTAAGTTATAATTGTTTATTTAATTGCCAATACAAGTAACAATTTATTGTAGAATATTCTAAATTTGAAATTTGGAAATATTTTCATAATAAAATAAATTCATAGAAAAAAAAACCCATGAAAATTGCATTATTATTGAAAATACATTATGTTTAACAAATATATATAAATCTGACAACAAATTCATTGTATTCAATTTATATACCTTACTTTTCATATTTTCTGTTTCCCAAAAAGCTAATCATTCTACTGGTAGGGCCTACCCTCTTCTTGTAAAAATATGTAAATTTGAATAATATATTAATCTTTGTTTAGCTTACTTTTTGTTCAGTGTTGCACCCTTCTTGAATATTCATGAGAATAAGTGCATCTAACTTGATCAAGTCGGGTGTCAGTCCCGTGGACGATTACAATATCAACGGATTGTTCGGTGCCAAAGGAGCTGTCACTTTATTACATCTTCATAATTCAAAATTGATATAAATAACATTTCGTCCGCGACGTGGGTTTTCCCGAAATATCTACAAGCACGTTGTGGATATGACGTCAAGACTCGCGTGATAAACGTCATGTATCATCTCTCGTGCTGTTTCCCCGACAGCTGAACATTGTTTCGCGCCAGATAAAACATTCCATTGTAACTTCATTCAAACTCTCATCGTCCTTTGGTTATATATCCCTAAAAATTATGTATTGAAATACCCCTTCCAACTTTCAATCAAATATATGATAAGATAACATTTGCTTGACACTTTTCTCCCGTTGTCTTTATAGTAATTTAGATGGGTAAATACATTATGTTTGTCAATGTTGTTAGATTTCATAGAGCAATACACTTGACATTTGCAGTTCGATACAGTTTCTGATATAAATAGTAAATATAAAAGCGAACGTAAATTGTAAAGGTTCAATGAATATCATTATTAATTTCATTATATCCATCAGATGTCCGTAACATATTAGTTAATTGGAATAAGATTTCCGGAAAGTGGTATCTGCAGTGTCACCGCCATTTTGTCAACAAAGGCCCGCGAGGTACAATTTACACTGCATTTCAATACGGAAGTTTTACTGTGTTGAACGCATCAAACAAGAAAATCACGGACAGAAACATAAACAAAAATAGAAATTCTATCTTTTGATAGTATTTTCAGGTAACGTTGCCATTTTGTTCCACGTAAACGGGACAGAAAAATATTGAAATCGCGAATCGTGTAGCAACTTTATTTAGTTCAGCCAAATTTGTCATTGACACGAAGCCTTTACTTGATTTGACACAAGCCGTATCACTGTGACATACGGGGGTTTACACTGTAGAATTCACCTACAGATCTAAAATCAATTTGAGCAAAATATTCTGCCATTCTTTTTCGTAAAACAAATCGTTAATGTATCAAAATATCATAATGATCATTAGGCATGCTCCCCTCGCTAGCCAAGTTGACAGGCCATTTGTTTACATTTCAATTGGAGTAAACAATGGTCGATACCCGAATTTCAAATAAACTATTTGGCATGTTTTATACATGTTACTACTTGCTGAGTTGTATTTTCTTGTATGAAATTTATTTCTATAAATTAATTCGTGTTTAATTTTCTGTGTACATTTCATACAAATATATTGATACAGGTTTTGCATCATAGCGGTTTACCTGTAGTCTCAACATAGATAGCCATTATTCAAAGCTGACATGTTTTTCTTGGTTATGGGTTGCAGGGTCCGTTCTTGTTAACTTGAAAGCCTTTTTTAATTATTTGCATGTGATTTCAAAACTAGACACACTGTAGATTGTTTTGGTGAATTTGGTTGTTTGTGTTACATTGTTCTTTTACTGTAATACTTGTATACAATTAGATATGCAATGTAGAGAGGTAGACAATGGCACCATGGCAGAGGGGATTAGCTTTGTTGATCACAGTTGTTTGTGAAATTCATGATATCTCTGTTAATATTTAGTTATATTGCACAAAAGTGGTATCAACTTGAAGCTTAGTTGACAGGGTTTCTGCCAAAACTATTGTCAACTTGATTTGATCTTTATTTTAAAAAAATAGCAATGAGGTTAGTGGGGTCATAGTTTGGCACCATAAATGGTCCTATGGCACTATAGGGGGTTTTGATGGAGGGGCCCATAAATGGTCCTATGGGACTATACAGGTTAAGCCAGAGTGACGAGAAACACTGAAATCTGTAATTGCCGAGATGCACGTGGACGGAATACTCGTGCAGGGGTCGCAAGTTGCGTTCGAGTGAATGTTCATTAAAACGGAAACACTGTTCTACATGGTAAATTTGGGATTAGACGAAAAGATAGCTATGTTTGAAATTACCTTCAAACCAGGCTGTGATACCGTAAACGTCACCAGGTAGTATACATATTAACTGTTTAATGAGTTTTAACAATCAAACTAGTCTAAGGGTACCAAGGAATATTTGAACGACCATCTAAGGGTATCCAAATGAAAGATAATTAAATGTCCTATCCAATAAAGTATCTTACATGATGTTTGAGAGGGGCTGTGATAGCGTAAAATTTAAAATAACGTCACTAGGTAGTATACATATAAACTGTTTAATGAGTTTTTCACTATCAAACTAATCTAAGGCTAGCAAGGAATATTTGCACCACTATCTAAGGGTACCCGAATGGAAGATAATTCAATGTCCTATCCAATGAGGTATCTTACATGATGTTTGATAGGGGATGTGATACCGTAAAATGCAAAATAACGTCACTAGCTAGTATACATATTAACTTCTTAATGAGTTTTAGACCATTTAACTAGTCAAACAGTGCCAAGGAATATTTGCACCACCATCTTAGGGTACGCAAATGAAAGATAATTCAATTTCCTATCCAATGAGATATCTTACGTGATGTTTGATAGTGCTGTGATACCGTAAAATGCAAAATAACGTCACTAGGTATTATACATATTAACTGTATCAATTTCCTATTCAATGTGGCATCATACATGATGTTTGATATGGGCTGTGATACCGTAAAATGCAAAATAACGTCACTAGGTACTATACATATTAACTGTTTAATGAGTTTTCGACCATTTAACTAGTCAAACAGTATCAAGGAATATTTGAACCACCATCTAATTGTACGCACATGAAAGATAATTTATTTTCCTATCCAATGAGGTATCTTACTTGATGGTTGATAGGGGATGTGATACCATAAAATGCAAAACAACGTCACTAGGTAGTATACATTTTAACTGTTAAATGAGTGTTTCACTATCTAACTAATCTTAGTATACCAAGGAATATTTGCTCAACTATCTAAAGGTACGCAAATGGAAGATAATTCAATTTCCTATCCAATGTGGTATCTTACATGATGTTTGATAGGGGATGTGATACCGTAAAATGCTAAATAACGTCACTAGGCAGTATAAATATTAACTGCTTAATGAGTTTTCGACCATTTAACTAGTCAAACAGTACCAATGAATATTTGCACAACCATCAAAGTGTACGCAAATGAAAGATAATTCAATGTCCTATCCAATGAGGTATCTTACATGATGTTTGATAGGGGAAGTGATCCCGTAAAAAGCAAATTAACGTCACTGGGTAATATCTTACATGATGTTTGATAGGGGCTGTGATACTGTAAAATGCAAAATAACGTCACTAAGTAGTATACATATTAACTTTTCAATGAGATTTTAACAATCCAACTAGTAAAACAGTACCAAGGAATATATTCACCACCATTTAAGGGTACATTAATGAAAGATAATTCAATTTCCTATCCAATGAGGTATCTTACGTGATGTTTGATAGGGGCTGTGATACTGTAGAATTTAAAAAACGTCACTAGGTAGTAACCATATTAACTGTTTAATGAGTTTTAACAATCAAACTAGTCTAAGGGTACCAAGGAATATTTGAACGACCATCTTAGGGTATCCAAATGAAAGATAATTAAATGTCCTATCCTATAAGGTATCTTACATGATGTTTGAGAGGGGCTGTGATAGCGTAAAATTTAAAATAACGTCACTAGGTAGTATACATATAAACTGTTTAATGAGTTTTTCACTATCAAACTAGTCTAAGGCTAGCAAGGAATATTTGCACCACTATCTAAGGGTACCCGATTGGAAGATAATTCAATGTCCTATCCAATAAGGTATCTTACATGATGTTTGATAGGGGATGTGATATCGTAAAATGCAAAATAACGTCACTAGCTAGTATACATATTAACTTCTTAATGAGTTTTAGACCATTTAACTAGTCAAACAGTGCCAAGGAATATTTGCACCACCATCTTAGGGTACGCAAATGAAAGATAATTCAATTTCCTATCCAATGAGATATCTTACATGATGTTTGATAGGGCTGTGATACCGTAAAATTAAAAAAACATCACTAGGTAGTATACATGTAAACTGTTAAATGAGTTTTTCCCAATCAAACTAGTCTTAGGGTACAAAGGAATATTTGCACCACTATCTAAGGGTACCCGAATGGATGATAATTAAATGTCTTATCCAATGTGGCATCTTACATGATGTTTGATATGGGCTGTGATACCGTAAAATGCAAAATAATGTCACTAGGTACTATACATATTAACTGTTTAATGAGTTTTCGACCATTTAACTAGTCAAACAGTATCAAGGAATATTTGAACCACCATCTATTTGAACGCACATGAAAGATAATTCATTTTCCTATCCAATGAGGCATCTTACATGATGTTTGATATGGGCTGTGATACCATAAAATGCAAAATAACGTCACTAGGTAGTATACATATTAACTGTTTAATGAGTTTTCGACCATTTAACTAGTCAAACAGTACCAATGAATATTTGCACCACCATCTAAGTGTACGCAAATGAAAGATAATTTATTTTCCTATCCAATGAGGTATCTTACTTGATGGTTGATAGGGGATGTGATAACATAAAATGCAAAACAACGTCACTAGGTAGTATACATTTTAACTGTTTAATGAGTGTTTCACTATCAAACTAATCTTAGTATACCAAGGAATATTTGCTCAACTATCTAAAGGTACGCAAATGGAAGATAATTCAATTTCCTATACAATGTGGTATCTTACATGATGTTTGATAGGGGATGTGATACCGTAAAATGCTAAATAACGTCACTAGGCAGTATAAATATTAACTGCTTAATGAGTTTTCGACCATTTAACTAGTCAAACAGTACCAATGAATATTTGCACAACCATCTAAGTGTACGCAAATGAAAGATAATTTATTTTCCTATCCAATGAGGTATCTTACTTGATGGTTGATAGGGGATGTGATAACATAAAATGCAAAACAACGTCACTAGGTAGTATACATTTTAACTGTTTAATGAGTGTTTCACTATCAAACTAATCTTAGTATACCAAGGAATATTTGCTCAACTATCTAAAGGTACGCAAATGGAAGATAATTCAATTTCCTATACAATGTGGTATCTTACATGATGTTTGATAGGGGATGTGATACCGTAAAATGCTAAATAACGTCACTAGGCAGTATAAATATTAACTGCTTAATGAGTTTTCGACCATTTAACTAGTCAAACAGTACCAATGAATATTTGCACAACCATCGAAGTGTACGCAAATGAAAGATAATTCAATGGCCTATCCAATGAGGTATCTTACATGATGTTTGATAAGGGAAGTGATCCCGGAAAAAGCAAATTAACGTCACTGGGTAGTATCTTACATGATGTTTGATAGGGGCTGTGATACTGTCAAATGCAAAATAACGTCACTAAGTATTATACATATTAACTTTTCAATGAGTTTTTAACAATCCAACTAGTAAAACAGTACCAAGGAATATATTCACCACCATTTAAGGGTACATTAATGAAAGATAATTCAATTTCCTAACGAATGAGGTATCTTACGTGATGTTTGATAGGGGCTGTGATACCGTAGAATTTAAAAAACGTCACTAGGTAGTAAACATATTAACTGTTTAATGAGTTTTAACAATCAAACTAGTCTAAGGGTACCAAGGAATATTTGAACGACCATCTAAGGGTATCCAAATGAAAGATAATTAAATGTCCTATCCTATAAGGTATCTTACATGATGTTTGAGAGGGGCTGTGGTAGCGTAAAATTTAAAATAACGTCACTAGGTAGTATACATATTAACTGTTTAATGAGTTTTTCACTATCAAACTAGTCTAAGGCTAGCAAGGAATATTTTCACCACTATCAAAGGGTACCCGATTTGAAGATAATTCAATGTCCTATCCAATGAGGTATCTTACATGATGTTTGATAGGGGATGTGATACCGTAAAATGCAAAATAACGTCACTAGCTAATATACATATTAACTTCTTAATGAGTTTTAGACCATTTAACTAGTCAAACAGTGCCAAGGAATATTTGCACCACCATCTTAGGGTACGCAAATGAAAGATAATTCAATTTCCTATCCAATGAGATATCTTACGTGATGTTTGATAGGGCTGTGATACCGTAAAATTAAAAAAAACGTCACTAGGTAGTATACATGTAAACTGTTAAATGAGTTTTTCCCAATCAAACTAGTCTTAGGGTACAAAGGAATATTTGCACCACTATCTAAGGGTACCCGAATGGATGATAATTAAATGTCTTATCCAATGTGGCATCTTACATGATGTTTGATATGGGCTGTGATACCGTTAAATGCAAAATAACGTCACTAGGTACTATACATATTAACTGTTTAATGAGTTTTCGACCATTTAACTAGTCAAACAGTACCAATGAATATTTGCACCACCATCTAAGTGTACGCAAATGGAAGATAATTCAATGTCCTATCCAGTGAGATATTTTACATGATGTTTGATATTGGAAGTGATCCCGTAAAAACCAAAATAACGTCACTGGGTAGTATCTTACATGATGTTTGATAGGGGCTGTGATACCGTAAAATGCAAAATAACGTCCCTAGGTAATTTCATATTAACTGTTTAATGAGTTTTTCACAATCAAATTAGTAAAACAGTACCAAGGAATATATTCACCACCATTTAAGGGTACATTAATGAAAGTTAATTCAGTTTCCTATCCAATGAGATATCTTACGTGATGTTTGATAGGGGCTGTGATACCGTAAAATTTAATATAACGTCACTAGGTAGTATATATATTAACTGTTTAATGAGTTTTAACAATCAAAGTAGTCTTAGGGTACAAAGGAATATTTGCACCACTATCTAAATGTCTTATCCAATGTGGCATCTTACATGATTTTTGAAAGGGGCTGTGTTACCGTAAAATGCAAAATAACGTCACTAAGAAGTTACATATTAACTGTTTAATGAGTTTTTAACAATCAAACTAGTTTAAAACAGTACCAAGGAATATATTCACCACCATTTAAGGATACATTAATGAAAGATAATTCAATTTCCTATCCAATGAGGTATCTTACGTGATGTTTGATGGGGGCTGTGATACAGTAAAATTTAATATAACGTCACTAGGTAGTATACATATTAACTGTTTAATGAGTTTTAACAATCAAACTAGTCTAAGAGTACCAAGGAATATTTGAACGACAATCTAAGGGTATCCAAATGAAAGATAATTAAATGTCCTATCCAATAAGATATCTCACATGATATTTGAGAGGGGCTGTGATACCGTAAAAATTAAAATAACGTCACTAGGAAGTATACATATAAACTGTTCAATGAGTTTTCGACCATTTAACTAGTCAAACAGTATCAAGGAATATTTGCATCACCATCTAAGGATACGCATATGAAAGATAATTCAATGTCCTATCAAATGAGGTATCTTACATGATGTTTGATAGGGGAAGTGATCCCGTGAAAAGCAAATTAACGTCACTCGGTAGTATCTTACATGATGTTTGATAGGGGCTGTGATACTTTAAAATGGAAAATAACGTCACTAAGTAGTATACATATTAACTGTTTAATGAGTTTTACACAATCCAACTAGTAAAAGAGTACCAAAGAATATATTCACCACCATTTAAGGGTACATTAATGAAAGATAATTCAATTTCCTATCCAATGAGGTATCTTACGTGATGTTTGATAGGGCTGTGATACCGTAAAATGCAAAATAACGTCACTAGGTAGTATACAGAATAACTGCTTAATGAGTTCTTAACAATCAAACTAGTCTGAGGGTACCAAAGAATATTTGCATCACCATCTATGGGTTCGCAAATGAAAGATAATCCAATTTCCTATCCAATGATGTATCTTACATGATGTTTGAGAGGGAATGTGATACCGTAAAATGCAAAATACCGTCACTAGGTAGTATACATATTAACTTTTTAAGGGTTTTTCACAATCAAACTAGTCTAAGGGTACCGAAGAATATTTGTAAAATTATTTAATGTTACCGAAATGGAAGATAATTAATTGTCCTATCCAATGAGGTATCTTACATGATGTTTGATAGGGAATGTGATACCGTAAAATGCAAAAGATCGTCACTAAGGTATACATATTAACTGCTTAATGAGTTTTTAACAATGAAACTAGTCTAAGGTTACCAAGGAATATTTGCAACACCATCTTAAGGTACGCAAATGAAAGGAAATTCAATTTCCTATCCAATGAGGTATCTTACATGCTGTTTGATAGGGAATGTGATACCGTAAAAAGCAAAAAAACGTCACTAGGTAGTATACATGTAAACTGTTAAATGAGTTTTTCCCAATCAAACTAGTCTTAGGGTACAAAGGAATATTTGCACCACTATCTAAGTGTACCCGAATGGATGATAATTAAATGTCTTATCCAATGTGGCATCTTACATGATGTTTGATATGGGCTGTGATACCGTTAAATGCAAAATAACGTCACTAGGTACTATACATATTAACTGTTTAATGAGTTTTCGACCATTTAACTAGTCAAACAGTACCAATGAATATTTGCACCACCATCTAAGTGTACGCAAATGGAAGATAATTCAATGTCCTATCCAGTGAGATATTTTACATGATGTTTGATATTGGAAGTGATCCCGTAAAAACCAAAATAACGTCACTGGGTAGTATCTTACATGATGTTTGATAGGGGCTGTGATACTGTAAAATGCAAAATAACGTCCCTAGGTAATTTCATATTAACTGTTTAATGAGTTTTTCACAATCAAATTAGTAAAACAGTACCAAGGAATATATTCACCACCATTTAAGGGTACATTAATGAAAGTTAATTCAGTTTCCTATCCAATGAGATATCTTACGTGATGTTTGATAGGGGCTGTGATACCGTACAATTTAATATAACGTCACTAGGTAGTATACATATTAACTGTTTAATGAGTTTTAACAATCAAAGTAGTCTTAGGGTACAAAGGAATATTTGCACCACTATCTAAGGGTACCCGAATGGATGATAATTAAATGTCTTATCCAATGTGGCATCTTACATGATGTTTGATATGGGCTGTGATACCGTTAAATGCAAAATAACGTCACTAGGTACTATACATATTAACTGTTTAATGAGTTTTCGACCATTTAACTAGTCAAACAGTACCAATGAATATTTGCACCACCATCTAAGTGTACGCAAATGGAAGATAATTCAATGTCCTATCCAGTGAGATATTTTACATGATGTTTGATATTGGAAGTGATCCCGTAAAAACCAAAATAACGTCACTGGGTAGTATCTTACATGATGTTTGATAGGGGCTGTGATACCGTAAAATGCAAAATAACGTCCCTAGGTAATTTCATATTAACTGTTTAATGAGTTTTTCACAATCAAATAGTAAAACAGTACCAAGGAATATATTCACCACCATTTAAGGGTACATTAATGAAAGTTAATTCAGTTTCCTATCCAATGAGATATCTTACGTGATGTTTGATAGGGGCTGTGATACCGTAAAATTTAATATAACGTCACTAGGTAGTATACATATTAACTGTTTAATGAGTTTTAACAATCAAAGTAGTCTTAGGGTACAAAGGAATATTTGCACCACTATCTAAATGTCTTATCCAATGTGGCATCTTACATGATGTTTGAAAGGGGCTGTGTTACCGTAAAATGCAAAATAACGTCACTAAGAAGTTACATATTAACTGTTTAATGAGTTTTTAACAATCAAACTAGTTTAAAACAGTACCAAGGAATATATTCACCACCATTTAAGGATACATTAATGAAAGATAATTCAATTTCCTATCCAATGAGGTATCTTACGTGATGTTTGATGGGGGCTGTGATACAGTAAAATTTAATATAACGTCACTAGGTAGTATACATATTAACTGTTTAATGAGTTTTAACAATCAAACTAGTCTAAGAGTACCAAGGAATATTTGAACGACAATCTAAGGGTATCCAAATGAAAGATAATTAAATGTCCTATCCAATAAGATATCTCACATGATATTTGAGAGGGGCTGTGATACCGTAAAAATTAAAATAACGTCACTAGGAAGTATACATATAAACTGTTCAATGAGTTTTCGACCATTTAACTAGTCAAACAGTATCAAGGAATATTTGCATCACCATCTAAGGATACGCATATGAAAGATAATTCAATGTCCTATCAAATGAGGTATCTTACATGATGTTTGATAGGGGAAGTGATCCCGTGAAAAGCAAATTAACGTCACTGGGTAGTATCTTACATGATGTTTGATAGGGGCTGTGATACTTTAAAATGGAAAATAACGTCACTAAGTAGTATACATATTAACTGTTTAATGAGTTTTACACAATCCAACTAGTAAAAGAGTACCAAAGAATATATTCACCACCATTTAAGGGTACATTAATGAAAGATAATCCAATTTCCTATCCAATGAGGTATCTTACATGATGTTTGAGAGGGAATGTGATACCGTAAAATGCAAAATACCGTCACTAGGTAGTATACATATTAACTTTTTAAGGGTTTTTTCACAATCAAACTAGTCTAAGGGTACCGAAGAATATTTGTAAAATTATTTAATGTTACCGAAATGGAAGATAATTAATTGTCCTATCCAATGAGGTATCTTACATGATGTTTGATAGGGAATGTGAAACCGTAAAATGCAAAATAACGTCACTATGTAGTATACATATTAACTTTTTAAGGGGTTTTTCACAATCAAACTAGTTTAAGGGTACCGAGGAATATTTGTAAAATTATTTAATTTTACCCCAATTGAAGATAATTAATTGTCCAAACCAATGAGGTATCTTACATGATGTTTGATAGGGAATGTGATACCGTACAATGCAAAATACCGTCACTAAGGTAGTATACATATTAACTGCTTAATGAGTTTTTAACAATGAAACTAGTCTAAGGGTACCGAGGAATATTTGCACCACTATTTAAAGGTATCCAAATCGAAGATAATTAAATGTTCTATCCAATGAGGTATCTTACATGATGTTTGATAGGGAATGTGATACCGTAAAAAGCAAAATTACGTCAGTAGGTAGTATACATATTAACTGCTTAATGAGTTTTTAACAATGAACCTAGTCTAAGGGTTCAAAGGAATATTTTCACCACAATCTAAACGTTCCCAAATGGAAGATAATACAATTTCCTATCCAATGAGGTATCTTACATGATGTTTGATAGGGAATGTGATACCGTAAAAAGGAAAATGACGTCAGTAGGTAGGATACATATTAACTGCTTAATGAGTTTTTAACAATGAACCTAGTCTAAGGGTACTAAGGAATATTTGCACCACAATCTAAACGTACGCAAATGAAAGATAATCCAATTTTCTATCCAATGAAGTATCTTACATGATGTTTGATAGGGAATGTGATACCGTAAAAAGCAAAATGACGTCAGTAGTTAGTATACATATTAACTGTTCAATGAGTTTTTAACACTCAAACTAGTCTAAGGGTGCCGAGGAATATTTGCACCACTATTTAAAGGTATCCAAATCGAAGATAATCCAATTTCCTATCCAATGAGGTATCTTACATGATGTTTGATAGGGAGTGTGATACCGTAAAATGCAAAATGACGTCAACAGGTAGTATACATATTAACTGCTTAATGAGTTTTCGAACATTTAACTAGTCAAACAGTACTAAGGAATATTTGCATCACCATCTATTGGTACGCAAATGAAAGATAATCCAATTTCCTATCCAATGAGGTATCTTACATGATGTTTGATAGGGAATGTGATACCGTAAAATGCAAAATAACGTCACCAGGTAGTATACATATTAACTGCTTAATGAGTTTTCGAACATTTAACTAGTCAAACAGTACTAAGGAATATTTGCATCACCATATTTTGTTACGCAAATGAAAGATAATCCAATTTCCTATCCAATGAGGTATCTTACATGAAGTTTGATAGGGAATGTGATACCGTAAAATGCAAAATAACGTCACTATGTAGTATACATATTGACTTTTGAGGGTTTTTTCACAATCAAACTAGTCTAAGGGTACCGAGGAATATTTGTAAAAGTATTTAATGTTACCCAAATGAAAGATAATTAATTGTCCTATCCAATGATGTATCTTACATGATGTTTGATAGGGAATGTGATACCGTAAAATGCAAAAGATCGTCACTAAAGTATACATATTAACTGCTTAATGAGTTTTTAACAATGAAACTAGTCTAAGGTTACCAAGGAATATATGTAACACCATCTTAAGGTACGCAAATGAAAGAGATTTCAATTTCCTATCCAATGAGGTATCTTACATGATGTTTGATAGGGAATGTGATACCGTAAAAAGGAAAATGACGTCAGTAGGTAGGATACATATTAACTGCTTAATGAGTTTTTAACAATGAACCTAGTCTAAGGGTTCTAAGGAATATTTGCACCACAATCTAAACGTACGCAAATGAAAGATAATCCAATTTTCTATCCAATGAAGTATCTTACATGATGTTTGATAGGGAATGTGATACCGTAAAAAGCAAAATGACGTCAGTAGTTAGTATACATATTAACTGTTCAATGAGTTTTTAACACTCAAACTAGTCTAAGGGTGCCGAGGAATATTTGCACCACTATTTAAAGGTATCCAAATCGAAGATAATCCAATTTCCTATCCAATGAGGTATCTTACATGATGTTTGATAGGGAGTGTGATACCGTAAAATGCAAAATGACGTCAACAGGTAGTATACATATTAACTGCTTAATGAGTTTTCGAACATTTAACTAGTCAAACAGTACTAAGGAATATTTGCATCACCATCTATTGGTACGCAAATGAAAGATAATCCAATTTCCTATCCAATGAGGTATCTTACATGATGTTTGATAGGGAATGTGATACCGTAAAATGCAAAATGACGTCAACAGGTAGTATACATATTAACTGCTTAATGAGTTTTCGAACATTTAACTAGTCAAACAGTACTAAGGAATATTTGCATCACCATCTTTTGTTACGCAAATGAAAGATAATCCAATTTCCTATCCAATGAGGTATCTTACATGAAGTTTGATAGGGAATGTGATACCGTAAAATGCAAAATAACGTCACTATGTAGTATACATATTGACTTTTAAGGGTTTTTTCACAATCAAACTAGTCTAAGGGTACCGAGGAATATTTGTAAAATTATTTAATGTTACCCAAATGAAAGATAATTAATTGTCCTATCCAATGATGTATCTTACATGATGTTTGATAGGGAATGTGATACCGTAAAATGCAAAAGATCGTCACTAAGGTATACATATTAACTGCTTAATGAGTTTTTAACAATGAAACTAGTCTAAGGTTACAAAGGAATATATGTAACACCATCTTAAGGTACGCAAATGAAAGAAAATTCAATTTCCTATCCACTGAGGTATCTTACATGATGTTTGATAGGGAATGTGATACCGTAAAAAGCAAAATTACGTCAGTAGGTAGTATACATATTAACTGCTTAATGAGGGTTTAACAATGAACCTAGTCTAAGGGTTCAAAGGAATATTTTCACCACAATCTAAACGTTCCCAAATGGAAGATAATACAATTTCCTATCCAATGAGCTATCTTACATGATGTTTGATAGGGAATGTGATACCGTAAAAAGGAAAATGACGTCAGTAGGTAGGATACATATTAACTGCTTAATGAGTTTTTAACAATGAACCTAGTCTAAGGGTACTAAGGAATATTTGCACCACAATCTAAACGTACGCAAATGAAAGATAATCCAATTTTCTATCCTAAGAAGTATCTTACATGATGTTTGATAGGGAATGTGATACCGTAAAAAGCAAAATGACGTCAGTAGTTAGTATACATATTAACTGTTCAATGAGTTTTTAACAATCAAACTAGTCTAAGGGTGCCGGGGAATATTTGCACCACTATTTAAAGGTATCCAAATCGAAGATAATCCAATTTCCTATCCAATGAGGTATCTTACATGATGTTTGATAGGGAATGTGATACCGTAAAAAGCAAAATTACGTCAGTAGGTAGTATACATATTAACTGCTTAATGAGTTTTTAACAATGAACCTAGTCTAAGGGTTCAAAGGAATATTTTCACCACAATCTAAACGTTCCCAAATGGAAGATAATACAATTTCCTATCCAATGAGCTATCTTACATGATGTTTGATAGGGAATGTGATACCGTAAAAAGGAAAATGACGTCAGTAGGTAGGATACATATTAACTGCTTAATGAGTTTTTAACAATGAACCTAGTCTAAGGGTACTAAGGAATATTTGCACCACAATCTAAACGTACGCAAATGAAAGATAATCCAATTTTCTATCCAAAGAAGTATCTTACATGATGTTTGATAGGGAATGTGATACCGTAAAAAGCAAAATGACGTCAGTAGTTAGTATACATATTAACTGTTCAATGAGTTTTTAACAATCAAACTAGTCTAAGGGTGCCGGGGAATATTTGCACCACTATTTAAAGGTATCCAAATCGAAGATAATCCAATTTCCTATCCAATGAGGTATCTTACATGATGTTTGATAGGGAGTGTGATACCGTAAAATGCAAAATGACGTCAACAGGTAGTATACATATTAACTGCTTAATGAGTTTTCGAACATTTAACTAGTCAAACAGTACTAAGGAATATTTGCATCACCATCTATTGGTACGCAAATGAAAGATAATCAAATTTCCTATCCAATGAGGTATCTTACATGATGTTTGATAGGGAATGTGATACCGTAAAATGCAAAATAACGTCACCAGGTAGTATACATATTAACTGCTTAAAGGCACTGTAGCACGGTTTTTCGACAAATTATTTAATATTGTTTCCAGTTGACTTGTTATTATAATTTAAATGCGGGAGCCGACCGCCCGTAAACAGTTGCTCCGTACATTGAAATCTGTCTCACGCGTTGTTGTGATGCTTGTTTTTCTGGTTTCATCTACACGTTGCGCGTCTTGTTTTGCGACCGACTATCGTCTGCTTCCCTCAGCAGCTATTTATAATCTAGATTCAATCGTGACAAGATCTTTCTTGGATCTTTCTTACCCGGAAAACTGACTCATCCTCCATATTTCAGTAGAATGTTAAAGGATTATAGATAGTGGATACTAATTTTCATCATATCGTTATAAGATAATTGAAAACAATGTTCAGATTATTCAGAATGAAAAAATAAATAAATACAGTATCAAACCTGCAATAGTGAAAAAGCAGCCGTTTTCTGATACGTTGTCCAAGCTTACCTGTAAAATATGTCTTCCCAGTACCTCTTGGGCATTACACTTTGATGCAATACAATTTCTTTTGGATTTTGCAAATATTATTTTAAATGAAACGTCAATGAAAAATGATTTTGACCTGTTTCTGAATAGTTTACTTCATAAAATTATTTGCATCCATGATCATGATTTTCAAATAGGCCTACCCCGATAATAGGGACGCTTTTTGTTGAAATACTTTGCATGAACAATGATTTTTCTCAACCATGTCATATATGTCATTTAATTGTCATATTTTCCGTAGATATGAGTTGAATTTTAGGCCTATATATTATAGGATACTTGCCCAGCTTTACAAAAACATGAACATTATATAAATTGTTTATTAATTTGCTCAACATGAAGAGATGTGAAAAACAAGATGAATGCTTTGTCATGTTATGTTGGTAAAAAACATTATATGTGGTAAAAAGTGAAGTGGAAAGTTAGAAATTCTTGCCAATTAGATAGTGAAGAAATATAACATGCATGGTTATATTTGTGATAACACTACCTTCAATACCTTCACTCGGGCAGGATTCGAACCCACAACCTCAGAGTAAAGCAACTATCGCCAGCATTGACTGTACCAACAGCTTACGACACGACCATTTCGCTTCGAAGAATGTGTAGGCTTACTATTGAAGGTAGTGTTATCCAAAATATAACCATGTAAGAAGTTGAAAGTGTTAGTAAAATATCACAAATAAATTTTCATGATCGGAAGTGAACGAAAACTTATGAAATTCAACAAGATTGTAATCTAACATCTTATTATTTTTAGACACATTTCAAATTCATTAATTTTAAGCATGGTTTTGGAAAACAGCAAAATAATGACTTGGTATTTTTACAGTAACGTCCCACCATATATGTAAGCCTAAAGGGCTGAAGAAATGGACATACCTCAGTAACCATTTAACTGTTTTATTAAATACCATTGTATCCAAAATCAGATAATTGGTACTTTTACGGGGTAGATCTGCTGTTTCCATGTCAATTTTCAGTAAAATATTTTGAAAATTGAGATAATTAAAATTATCCATGAAAAAACATTGAAATAACATTGGATCGAATGGGGAAACAGCGATTCCTGTAACACGTTTGGCACATTGCTGTAATTAAATGAAAATCATTAAAGTTGCACAAAATGTAAATGTAAATTGTAATTATGGAAATACCCTCAAGGTAAGAATACAAACCACTGTGCACTTGTGTAAAGATGGATGTTGGGAAAACAAAACAAAACGTTTTTTTAATATATGACAATATTTATTAACAACATAGTTTGGTAAAATAATAACATTTAATTAAGACCAATCTTTGTACCAGCAAGGTCATGTCAATTATCAAATTTTGTAATATACAGTCTTCTTTTACAGGTACATTGAAAAATAAATAATGTTTCACCTTTAACACAGTCAAGTGTTACTAAACTAAACAAAAATTACAGCCATTGGCTCTGTAGTTAATTAGATATTTATTGCATTATCAACATTAACAAATCAAATTATAAAGCATTGCCTATGTGATCGCTACAGTTAAGTCAATCAGTAAATTGACAAATCATAATCCATATTTGTATATCTATACAAATCATATTATTATCTTTGACCTAGGCTAAGTAGATTGGTAATACACATCAATTAGAGTTTCAGGAATATAAGATGAAGGATTTTGAAGTTCTGCTCTGGAATCGAACCTATGCCTGAACAAAGTCCAAATCCAGCAAGTGTCTATGGACAAATGAAAATTTCAACTATTACTTCAGTGGGTAATACTCCTAGAAAGTTTCACAAAGATGTTATGAACGGTATTTTAGTTCTGTTCCAGTTATGAAATTATTAGATGGACAGACGGACAGGGCGACAGCTATATCATATTTGTATGACATACCAGAAGGATACAAATTGCAGATACTCCAGTATGAACAGCTCTAGAAAGCTGAAATGACTCCTTGGCCAATGAGGATTCTAAATTGCAGATTTGGTGACCCTGTGACCCCAAATGTGGGTCACAGGGGTCATGGCTTTTTCTTGTTCACAATTTATTATTTATTCATTATTTATTACTTTGATCTTCAATCTTAGAATATAAATCGCTTAAGTTCTGAAAAGCTACAGAACACATGGCTCTATTTTCAACTACTATCAAGTTCATGGATTGGATCAGTTTACAGTTGCAAGATCAACAAGAGAACAAGAGTCAACAGAAGATGATATATCCCACAGGTCCAACATAATTTGTAAAACACATCTTTAACAGATAATTGTATATCTACTACTTCAGTTAGTTGGTAATACACATACTGAGTTTCAGATATGATGAAGTGTTTCTGCTCTGGAAGTAGACTACCGCTGAACAAAGTCCAAATCAAACACGTTTCTATGGAAACAAAAGATAAAAAAAAATTTAAATCTGAAAATATCAAAAGGCTACACTTCAGTTAGTAGGTAAACACATGCAAATTTTCAGGAAGATATGATGAAGAGTTTTGGAGCTGTGCTCCAGAAACGAACCGGTCTCTGAACAAAGTCCAAATTCAACACCTTTCTATGAAAACGAAAAGAAAAAAAAAAAATTTCAGAAATCTCAAAATATCAAAAGGCACTTCTTCAGTTAGTGGCTAATAGAAATGCAAAGTTTCAGAAAGATATCATGAATGGTTTTCGAGTTCTGCTCCGGAAACAAAATGATTACGGACGGACGGACAGACAGACGACTATATATCCCACGGTATTACATACCGGTGGGATAAAAATAAGGCCATTGGTTCTGAAGCTCAATTATGCTACCGGTATTCATTATCTCTAAGGAAAAGATTAACATATCCCAGTCATCAAATATAAAATATATTACACATTAATCCACATTCACTATAAATATTGTAGACTTTTGCATTTTATTGTTTTAGTTGTTCTGGAAATATCAACATTTATTACATTATGAAAAGGTCCTAATCTGTTTCTGAAAAGCCTGTTTCTCAAAGGCTCCTTTTCAATATTTAATAAAATGTTGATATTTTATAAATAAATTCTATTGAGCGTCTGAGTGTAAGACTAAACAATTCTCGCTGAAGTGTGTGAATTCAAAACAGTTCACATGATCACCAAATCTACCATTTAGAATCCTATTCATCCAAGGAGTCTGTACATAAAATTTCAGCTCTCTAGAGTCATTGGTTCTGGAGAAGAAGTTGAAAAAGCAAAATGTTTACGGACTGAAGGGCGGACGGATGGACGGACGCCATGCCATGCCATGCCATAAACCCATCGGGCCTTAAAGGTTTCATTAACAAATTAGTGAGCACAGTATTTCATATTTCCACGATTTTAACATTGGTCAAAGAAAATTATTTTCCAAATAGTAAAAGGACATCAATGTTTAGTCTTTTTTATGAACAGTCCACAGAAGTGTTATGAAAGCAGATTAATATGTCTTCATAGTAAGTATGTCTTCATAGATACACTTTAGAAATAAACTTTGAAAAATAGAGCCATGGGCTCGGTAGCTTATCAAGGTTTATATTGTTTAAAGATGAAGACTAAAAAAGATTTTTAGGTAATGGCCCTTGAGGCCCTTATTTTCGGCACCAGAGATCACCAAATCTACAATTTAAAAAAAGAGTCTACACACGAAATCACAGCCTTCTATGTCTTTTCTTTCTGGAGAAGAAGAAGAATATAGTTTGTTTACGTCATGGACTATGAGGCCCTTATTTGGAACCACACCGTGACACGGTCACCAAATCTACAATTTCTTCAACACATGGACTGTGAGAAGGCGCGGTTCTCCATAACCGAGGAGTTGAGCTGAGTCTCCCTCTTGTCCATCACCCTCATGTCCAGAATCTTCTTGGGGTTGCAGTCCATAGAAGTGTAAGTGCATTAATTTGCACAATCATGGCCAGGGCTGTTCATTCTCCCATCACCTTAAACGATAAACAATTCCAAACTTACAACATAGAAATAGCAGTCAAAGAACATACATAAAATATTGCAGTTCTAATTTTTGGTTCATTTGGTTCACATTTTTGAATTCTGAAAAGATCAAGAAATTGTAACACCTTAATGTAATTGTGAAACTGAAAGTCAATCAAAGCTCAGATTTGTACCTGCAATAACAATCTCTATCCCTTGTAGTCCTTCTAAAGTTGTCTGGATTATTCGCCAGTCATTTTTATGGCTGGAATGATGAACTTTGCCTTGATGCGATGAAATGTTGATGAACTTGGAGCATTCATTTTCATACACTTCATGAAGAGGGCAATCTTCGCATAGTTATTCCCGGAAAGGAGGGTAACCATGCAGAATTGCATGTTTCCTAGCATTATTCCATGATCCAACTTCTAAATGACCACTGGCAGTTCTGATGACCGTTCTCACTTGTCTGAAAATAAAAGGAAATGGCAACATATTAATGTAGGGATAAAAGACATAAGAGGCAGAGAAAAAAACGTAATGATATAATGACATAATGTCAAATCAAGACATGTAGACAGTTGTATACAAAAAGAGCCATTGACACTATATCTAATCAGGATTTGCATGATTTATTATCTAAAGTTGAAGATCTATAAATTTTCTCAATTCATATAATGTAAAAATAGAGACATAGGCTCTGTAGCTCATCAGGAATTCATTGATTTATTATTTAAGGTTGAATATCTAAGTTATCTCAAGTAATACATTGTTAACAAACAAATAATAGATTTTATATTGTGACCCCTGTGATTAACACTTGGGGTCACAAGGTCACCAAATCTACAATTTAGAATCCCAATTGGCCAAGTAGTCTGTACACAACTTTTCAGCTCTCTAGACCTTTTGAAACTGGTGAAGATTAAAATAGGTTTTCACGGTTGTGACCCCTGCGACTTTATTTGGGGTCATGGGGTCACCAAATATGCAAAATTTTAGAATGCTCGTTGGCCACGGAGTCTGCACACAATTTTTCAGCTCTCTTGACCTTTTGGAACTGGACAAGAAGATGAAAATAAGTTTTTAAGGTTGTGACTTTTTGGGTTGTTGGGTTGTCATTTGGGGTCAAGGGCTCACGAAATCTACAATTCGGAATCCCCATTAGCCAAGCGGTCTTCCATAAATTTCAACTCTCTTGAGTCATTGGTTCTGGAGAAGAAGTCGAAAAAGCAAAAAGTTTACAGACGGATTGACGGACACCGGACGCCATTCCATAAGCCCATCGTGCCTTTCAGGCCTGATGAGCTAAAAAGTGGATCAGAACTCCCTCCCTCAAGCTTAACTGGGGAGGTGGTGGAGGGACCTGTTTCCACATATTTTGTACAAACAAAGGTAATTAAGCATTATGAATACTTGCCTCAATGATGTTTTGAATTCACCAGGATCTTCAATATGAAATGCTTCATCTGTGAATGTGATACCGTAAAATGCAAAAGATCGTCACTAAGGTATACATATTAACTGCTTAATGAGTTTTTAACAATGAAACTAGTCTAAGGTTACAAAGGAATATATGTAACACCATCTTAAGGTACGCAAATGAAAGAAAATTCAATTTCCTATCCACTGAGGTATCTTACATGATGTTTGATGGGGAATGTGATACCGTAAAAAGCAAAATTACGTCAGTAGGTACTATACATATTAACTGCTTAATGAGTTTTTAACAATGAACCTAGTCTAAGGGTACTAAGGAATATTTGCACCACAATCTAAACGTACGCAAATGAAAGATAATCCAATTTTCTATCCAAAGAAGTATCTTACATGATGTTTGATAGGGAATGTGATACCGTAAAAAGCAAAATGACGTCAGTAGTTAGTATACATATTAACTGTTCAATGAGTTTTTAACAATCAAACTAGTCTAAGGGTGCCGGGGAATATTTGCACCACTATTTAAAGGTATCCAAATCGAAGATAATCCAATTTCCTATCCAATGAGGTATCTTACATGATGTTTGATAGGGAATGTGATACCGTAAAAAGCAAAATTACGTCAGTAGGTAGTATACATATTAACTGCTTAATGAGTTTTTAACAATGAACCTAGTCTAAGGGTTCAAAGGAATATTTTCACCACAATCTAAACGTTCCCAAATGGAAGATAATACAATTTCCTATCCAATGAGCTATCTTACATGATGTTTGATAGGGAATGTGATACCGTAAAAAGGAAAATGACGTCAGTAGGTAGGATACATATTAACTGCTTAATGAGTTTTTAACAATGAACCTAGTCTAAGGGTACTAAGGAATATTTGCACCACAATCTAAACGTACGCAAATGAAAGATAATCCAATTTTCTATCCAAAGAAGTATCTTACATGATGTTTGATAGGGAATGTGATACCGTAAAAAGCAAAATGACGTCAGTAGTTAGTATACATATTAACTGTTCAATGAGTTTTTAACAATCAAACTAGTCTAAGGGTGCCGGGGAATATTTGCACCACTATTTAAAGGTATCCAAATCGAAGATAATCCAATTTCCTATCCAATGAGGTATCTTACATGATGTTTGATAGGGAGTGTGATACCGTAAAATGCAAAATGACGTCAACAGGTAGTATACATATTAACTGCTTAATGAGTTTTCGAACATTTAACTAGTCAAACAGTACTAAGGAATATTTGCATCACCATCTATTGGTACGCAAATGAAAGATAATCAAATTTCCTATCCAATGAGGTATCTTACATGATGTTTGATAGGGAATGTGATACCGTAAAATGCAAAATAACGTCACCAGGTAGTATACATATTAACTGCTTAAAGGCACTGTAGCACGGTTTTTCGACCTAAATTAAGCTATATTAAGACATATTGATACATACGCACATATTTTAGCTTCCTATTGATGCCATAAAATATTTAATATTGTTTCCAGTTGACTTGTTATTATAATTTAAATGCGGGAGCCGACCGCCCGTAAACAGTTGCTCCGTACATTGAAATCTGTCTCACGCGTTGTTGTGATGCTTGTTTTTCTGGTTTCATCTACACGTTGCGCGTCTTGTTTTGCGACCGACTATCGTCTGCTTCCCTCAGCAGCTATTTATAATCTAGATTCAATCGTGACAAGATCTTTCTTGGATCTTTCTTACCCGGAAAACTGACTCATCCTCCATATTTCAGTAGAATGTTAAAGGATTATAGATAGTGGATACTAATTTTCATCATATCGTTATAAGATAATTGAAAACAATGTTCAGATTATTCAGAATGAAAAAATAAATAAATACAGTATCAAACCTGCAATAGTGAAAAAGCAGCCGTTTTCTGATACGTTGTCCAAGCTTACCTGTAAAATATGTCTTCCCAGTACCTCTTGGGCATTACACTTTGATGCAATACAATTTCTTTTGGATTTTGCAAATATTATTTTAAATGAAACGTCAATGAAAAATGATTTTGACCTGTTTCTGAATAGTTTACTTCATAAAATTATTTGCATCCATGATCATGATTTTCAAATAGGCCTACCCCGATAATAGGGACGCTTTTTGTTGAAATACTTTGCATGAACAATGATTTTTCTCAACCATGTCATATATGTCATTTAATTGTCATATTTTCCGTAGATATGAGTTGAATTTTAGGCCTATATATTATAGGATACTTGCCCAGCTTTACAAAAACATGAACATTATATAAATTGTTTATTAATTTGCTCAACATGAAGAGATGTGAAAAACAAGATGAATGCTTTGTCATGTTATGTTGGTAAAAAACATTATATGTGGTAAAAAGTGAAGTGGAAAGTTAGAAATTCTTGCCAATTAGATAGTGAAGAAATATAACATGCATGGTTATATTTGTGATAACACTACCTTCAATACCTTCACTCGGGCAGGATTCGAACCCACAACCTCAGAGTAAAGCAACTATCGCCAGCATTGACTGTACCAACAGCTTACGACACGACCATTTCGCTTCGAAGAATGTGTAGGCTTACTATTGAAGGTAGTGTTATCCAAAATATAACCATGTAAGAAGTTGAAAGTGTTAGTAAAATATCACAAATAAATTTTCATGATCGGAAGTGAACGAAAACTTATGAAATTCAACAAGATTGTAATCTAACATCTTATTATTTTTAGACACATTTCAAATTCATTAATTTTAAGCATGGTTTTGGAAAACAGCAAAATAATGACTTGGTATTTTTACAGTAACGTCCCACCATATATGTAAGCCTAAAGGGCTGAAGAAATGGACATACCTCAGTAACCATTTAACTGTTTTATTAAATACCATTGTATCCAAAATCAGATAATTGGTACTTTTACGGGGTAGATCTGCTGTTTCCATGTCAATTTTCAGTAAAATATTTTGAAAATTGAGATAATTAAAATTATCCATGAAAAAACATTGAAATAACATTGGATCGAATGGGGAAACAGCGATTCCTGTAACACGTTTGGCACATTGCTGTAATTAAATGAAAATCATTAAAGTTGCACAAAATGTAAATGTAAATTGTAATTATGGAAATACCCTCAAGGTAAGAATACAAACCACTGTGCACTTGTGTAAAGATGGATGTTGGGAAAACAAAACAAAACGTTTTTTTAATATATGACAATATTTATTAACAACATAGTTTGGTAAAATAATAACATTTAATTAAGACCAATCTTTGTACCAGCAAGGTCATGTCAATTATCAAATTTTGTAATATACAGTCTTCTTTTACAGGTACATTGAAAAATAAATAATGTTTCACCTTTAACACAGTCAAGTGTTACTAAACTAAACAAAAATTACAGCCATTGGCTCTGTAGTTAATTAGATATTTATTGCATTATCAACATTAACAAATCAAATTATAAAGCATTGCCTATGTGATCGCTACAGTTAAGTCAATCAGTAAATTGACAAATCATAATCCATATTTGTATATCTATACAAATCATATTATTATCTTTGACCTAGGCTAAGTAGATTGGTAATACACATCAATTAGAGTTTCAGGAATATAAGATGAAGGATTTTGAAGTTCTGCTCTGGAATCGAACCTATGCCTGAACAAAGTCCAAATCCAGCAAGTGTCTATGGACAAATGAAAATTTCAACTATTACTTCAGTGGGTAATACTCCTAGAAAGTTTCACAAAGATGTTATGAACGGTATTTTAGTTCTGTTCCAGTTATGAAATTATTAGATGGACAGACGGACAGGGCGACAGCTATATCATATTTGTATGACATACCAGAAGGATACAAATTGCAGATACTCCAGTATGAACAGCTCTAGAAAGCTGAAATGACTCCTTGGCCAATGAGGATTCTAAATTGCAGATTTGGTGACCCTGTGACCCCAAATGTGGGTCACAGGGGTCATGGCTTTTTCTTGTTCACAATTTATTATTTATTCATTATTTATTACTTTGATCTTCAATCTTAGAATATAAATCGCTTAAGTTCTGAAAAGCTACAGAACACATGGCTCTATTTTCAACTACTATCAAGTTCATGGATTGGATCAGTTTACAGTTGCAAGATCAACAAGAGAACAAGAGTCAACAGAAGATGATATATCCCACAGGTCCAACATAATTTGTAAAACACATCTTTAACAGATAATTGTATATCTACTACTTCAGTTAGTTGGTAATACACATACTGAGTTTCAGATATGATGAAGTGTTTCTGCTCTGGAAGTAGACTACCGCTGAACAAAGTCCAAATCAAACACGTTTCTATGGAAACAAAAGATAAAAAAAAATTTAAATCTGAAAATATCAAAAGGCTACACTTCAGTTAGTAGGTAAACACATGCAAATTTTCAGGAAGATATGATGAAGAGTTTTGGAGCTGTGCTCCAGAAACGAACCGGTCTCTGAACAAAGTCCAAATTCAACACCTTTCTATGAAAACGAAAAGAAAAAAAAAAAATTTCAGAAATCTCAAAATATCAAAAGGCACTTCTTCAGTTAGTGGCTAATAGAAATGCAAAGTTTCAGAAAGATATCATGAATGGTTTTCGAGTTCTGCTCCGGAAACAAAATGATTACGGACGGACGGACAGACAGACGACTATATATCCCACGGTATTACATACCGGTGGGATAAAAATAAGGCCATTGGTTCTGAAGCTCAATTATGCTACCGGTATTCATTATCTCTAAGGAAAAGATTAACATATCCCAGTCATCAAATATAAAATATATTACACATTAATCCACATTCACTATAAATATTGTAGACTTTTGCATTTTATTGTTTTAGTTGTTCTGGAAATATCAACATTTATTACATTATGAAAAGGTCCTAATCTGTTTCTGAAAAGCCTGTTTCTCAAAGGCTCCTTTTCAATATTTAATAAAATGTTGATATTTTATAAATAAATTCTATTGAGCGTCTGAGTGTAAGACTAAACAATTCTCGCTGAAGTGTGTGAATTCAAAACAGTTCACATGATCACCAAATCTACCATTTAGAATCCTATTCATCCAAGGAGTCTGTACATAAAATTTCAGCTCTCTAGAGTCATTGGTTCTGGAGAAGAAGTTGAAAAAGCAAAATGTTTACGGACTGAAGGGCGGACGGATGGACGGACGCCATGCCATGCCATGCCATAAACCCATCGGGCCTTAAAGGTTTCATTAACAAATTAGTGAGCACAGTATTTCATATTTCCACGATTTTAACATTGGTCAAAGAAAATTGTTTTCCAAATAGTAAAAGGACATCAATGTTTAGTCTTTTGTATGAACAGTCCACAGAAGTGTTATGAAAGCAGATTAATATGTCTTCATAGTAAGTATGTCTTCATAGATACACTTTAGAAATAAACTTTGAAAAATAGAGCCATGGGCTCGGTAGCTTATCAAGGTTTATATTGTTTAAAGATGAAGACTAAAAAAGATTTTTAGGTAATGGCCCTTGAGGCCCTTATTTTCGGCACCAGAGATCACCAAATCTACAATTTAAAAAAAGAGTCTACACACGAAATCACAGCCTTCTATGTCTTTTCTTTCTGGAGAAGAAGAAGAATATAGTTTGTTTACGTCATGGACTATGAGGCCCTTATTTGGAACCACACCGTGACACGGTCACCAAATCTACAATTTCTTCAACACATGGACTGTGAGAAGGCGCGGTTCTCCATAACCGAGGAGTTGAGCTGAGTCTCCCTCTTGTCCATCACCCTCATGTCCAGAATCTTCTTGGGGTTGCAGTCCATAGAAGTGTAAGTGCATTAATTTGCACAATCATGGCCAGGGCTGTTCATTCTCCCATCACCTTAAACGATAAACAATTCCAAACTTACAACATAGAAATAGCAGTCAAAGAACATACATAAAATATTGCAGTTCTAATTTTTGGTTCATTTGGTTCACATTTTTGAATTCTGAAAAGATCAAGAAATTGTAACACCTTAATGTAATTGTGAAACTGAAAGTCAATCAAAGCTCAGATTTGTACCTGCAATAACAATCTCTATCCCTTGTAGTCCTTCTAAAGTTGTCTGGATTATTCGCCAGTCATTTTTATGGCTGGAATGATGAACTTTGCCTTGATGCGATGAAATGTTGATGAACTTGGAGCATTCATTTTCATACACTTCATGAAGAGGGCAATCTTCGCATAGTTATTCCCGGAAAGGAGGGTAACCATGCAGAATTGCATGTTTCCTAGCATTATTCCATGATCCAACTTCTAAATGACCACTGGCAGTTCTGATGACCGTTCTCACTTGTCTGAAAATAAAAGGAAATGGCAACATATTAATGTAGGGATAAAAGACATAAGAGGCAGAGAAAAAAACGTAATGATATAATGACATAATGTCAAATCAAGACATGTAGACAGTTGTATACAAAAAGAGCCATTGACACTATATCTAATCAGGATTTGCATGATTTATTATCTAAAGTTGAAGATCTATAAATTTTCTCAATTCATATAATGTAAAAATAGAGACATAGGCTCTGTAGCTCATCAGGAATTCATTGATTTATTATTTAAGGTTGAATATCTAAGTTATCTCAAGTAATACATTGTTAACAAACAAATAATAGATTTTATATTGTGACCCCTGTGATTAACACTTGGGGTCACAAGGTCACCAAATCTACAATTTAGAATCCCAATTGGCCAAGTAGTCTGTACACAACTTTTCAGCTCTCTAGACCTTTTGAAACTGGTGAAGATTAAAATAGGTTTTCACGGTTGTGACCCCTGCGACTTTATTTGGGGTCATGGGGTCACCAAATATACAAAATTTTAGAATGCTCGTTGGCCACGGAGTCTGCACACAATTTTTCAGCTCTCTTGACCTTTTGGAACTGGACAAGAAGATGAAAATAAGTTTTTAAGGTTGTGACTTTTTGGGTTGTTGGGTTGTCATTTGGGGTCAAGGGCTCACGAAATCTACAATTCGGAATCCCCATTAGCCAAGCAGTCTTCCATAAATTTCAACTCTCTTGAGTCATTGGTTCTGGAGAAGAAGTCGAAAAAGCAAAAAGTTTACAGACGGATTGACGGACACCGGACGCCATTCCATAAGCCCATCGTGCCTTTCAGGCCTGATGAGCTAAAAAGTGGATCAGAACTCCCTCCCTCAAGCTTAACTGGGGAGGTGGTGGAGGGACCTGTTTCCACATATTTTGTACAAACAAAGGTAATTAAGCATTATGAATACTTGCCTCAATGATGTTTTGAATTCACCAGGATCTTCAATATGAAATGCTTCATCTGCACTGTCATGTCGTCCACCATATTCTTCAGAAAAAAATATGCATTCAGTGTTAACCTGCAAAAGATATATGATAAAATAAATATATGTTCAAGGCAATTGTAAATCAAAGACAAACTCGCACAAACTACTCTTAACTCACAACCTTCTGTTAAATATCTAAAATCTAAGAATGAATTATCGAATACAATGCATAATGATAAGAGAATGTTATCACATTATAAGAAACAGGGGAAAAAACAGCATGATTACCAATTATCACTCACACCCCATTCATGCTGACTCTGATGAATTTGATTTTAACATAATAGTATGATTGCTATTATTGTCATTGTTCAACTTACTCACGTTTTCGAGGAGAGGGCATTTCATTGGAAGAAACACGTCATCAGCTGCTAAGTCAGTTCTGCGGATAGAGAAAAATTAATGTGTCAATCAGTTTACATATATGCACAGCTCAGTCATTTCTCAACATTTCATATTATATTAATCAACATATTAACAAAGGAGTAAATTTCCTTTCACATGTTTGATCACCACAGGGCAAATGTCAACAATTTTTATAAAAAAAGTTATTCATGGCTTATATAATTAGTTGCCTGGCATGGAGAATAATCATACATAAGCTTCTGTCTACCTTACTTTTGAAAAAGTGACATATTAACCTAAAAAGATCAGAAAACTAAAATATATATTTTAATCAGGTTCAACCCCTTCACTGCCACCTCTCAAACAAATTACACATCAAAACTACAGATTGACATATTGTGAGTGTTGCTTCATCTTGCCTTTTAAAAATAACTTACTTAAAGTAGTTTACCAAAATTATACATTTGCATCTCTTCATACCCATAGTGATCCATCGAAATACTGGAAACATCGGACATTTTGATGTCCATGTCCCCAATTTTTTTATTTTTTGGTGCGGATCTCCCTCTGAGGAAGGCATCATTTCTGTGGAGAAAAGGGATACAATTAACAATGTTTAATGCAGTGTCGAACAGACATTCCTTGACAAGATTATTTTAAAGATGAGAGAAGCTTGAAAAAATAAAAAATAAAGTTAATCCAATGTTGTTGCCTGAAAACTCTTATTTACAATGAAATTAGCAGATTTTATTGTTTGAAAGGCAGCCACTAATTACATACATAAACACACTATAATCATTACATTGTGTGTAGGCTTGTTGTTGATTGGTTATTATTCAACCAGATCTTTTTTTAAATATGGATCCTCTTTTTTAAAAATGTTGTTACCCGGTACATGTGTGAAATGATACCTCAACTACAAATTGACAAATGGGTCACTGACCATGCAGAAAGTGTACTGTACACAACAAAATTCTGGTATAAATAGTACAGCTGTGTGAGGTAAAAATATGCACTGCGACCAATATAACATAAGTATATGTAGAGAGTGTATTGACTTCATTTATTGTTTCTTTTGGAAAGTTTAGAAGATATTAAATTGTTTCTAGCAGGTGAAAACTTTTACAATGATGTTTCTTGACCAAATAGCAACAAATTGCTAAAAATTTATAACAATCATAATGAAGAAAACATAATTAAACATTTTGCTTTGTCACATGATACCGAATTTCAAAGGAAACAAAATACTTCCTCTACCTGGTCTACTAGTACTTTCATCAGCTTCTGGAAATACTTTTCATAAATCATAAAATTTGAAATGTATGATTAGTGAAACTCTGACTGCGTATCTTTAGCCTACACTAGTTGACCTATGGGAATAGTCATTTGATCACTGTTGATTATTTTAAGCGTCAATGCATTTAGCAACTCTACTTACAATTTCTACATTAGTGTTTTTACTGAAAGACTTAATTATCATCTTGAGATACATTCTGCTGATATAAATGTTGCGCTTAATTCTTAGGTGCGTAGGTTTACCCGACAGCACTGTACATGGCTTGTTCGACGATCGTGCTCGCCTCGGTCGGTTTACATCGTCTACTGGCTTGTTCACTTCACATCGGCACACCTGATATCGCACTTCGAACTCATCGAACCTTCATTTAGCCTAATGGTTGCTTGATGTAAACCATCTGTTGCCGCCGTCCGCTGCATTTCTAAGTATTTTTCTGGTATTTGGCGAAAGTAAGGGTCTTCACGGGTGTAAACAATAGGGGGCACTTGATTTGCACTATCCCGAGCATAGCCCGCTATAGCTATCCGGGTGATCCGAGCAGACGAACCAAATCAAATTGATTCGGGTTATTGTTACTTAGTTGCCCTGCAATTAATAATTGAAATTTTCTAAAGTGTTTGCGACAATGACAACGATATCTCGACAACCGGGTTGCGGGCGACCCGGGCGATAGCCCGGCTGGCAAATCAAGTCCCCCCATGAACTGGGTACCATCTAGCATCTCGAAAGGGAGCTAACTCTATCTACACTACTGTGCAGAATTAAGTACCCCTTGTTCGCGAACATTTCGCGAACATTTCGCGAACATTTCGCGAACATTTCGCGAACATTTCGCGAACATTTCGCGCACATTTCGCGCACATTTCGCGAACATTTCGCGAACATTTCGCGCACATTTCGCGAACATTTCGCTGATTGTTAGGAAGCTACAAGCATCATGTGGTATATCCATCTGCTCTAGATACCAACGACAATGACATTGCCCTGGTTTTCATTACCAAGCCTTCGTTAATCATTTTACTGTTTTAATTGGTACATGGCATTTAGGATGTATCTGGGCTATGATGTTTAATCAATTAAACAATATTCAATTTAGAGCAAGTAGTGATATAAAGTATGGTCTATGCCTATGTACACTCAACTATAACACAATCGCATCTTGTTAACTCATATTTCCGAAACGGTACCTATAAATCCTGTCCTCCTGTTAACGAATATCGGATTATAATCAACTATCCTCATTGGCTTAATCAAGTGTACATTGTCATGGCGTACTGACATGTGAACTATGTAGAACATAGATTTAGTCTTTGAAATTAAGAATTAATTAATAAAACTACGTGTGTGTTGTGAATTCACTCCAGAAGACACGATTTATAAATGGATGGAAAATGTTTTATACTTAACGTTTACATTCTATGCCGAAATTATGAATGTTTGTATGTTATATATGTATATTATACACTACTGGTGTTATATCTGTAACATGTTGTGCCTGTACGTTTGTAATGTATTTTGTTATTCTTATAATCGTGTACATGTACTATACTCTTGTATAGTATTGTGTATTTTAGTGAAATGTGTAAAATGTGATAAAATATTATATTGAACTATCGTTCAGTGAACTGTCTAGTTTTAATCCCCGATTATGTCAAGTTTTCATACGTGTTCATTTCATCATGTTCTGTTATAAATAAACACTTTTGAGGTGAGAGTGTTATTCAACTTTTAATACGAGGATGGTACAGACATCTTAGAGTTAATATAGCCAACGTTTCTACGAACTAAAGTGTGATGTACATTTTCGATTTCGGAGGAACTTTTAAAGGTATATATTAGATTTTTTAAATGTAATATATAATGAACAATATAGTAAAAACAAGCAAAAATGTTTTCGTGGCTCAATAATATCCCCGACTGACATTTTTATTTAGGTGTCGGCATAAACTTTGAAATGTAATTGCTAAGATTTAAGTGTTTGTGAAAAGGGTATGACAAATTTCTTCGTGTAAAATAGGTGGTTTTGGAAAAGTAGGAGTAAGAATAACTTGAAAAGGTAGGGATAACATAATACACTACTGCCATTACCACTGATTTCAACTTTATTTTGGAAATAAATTCATCATAATGGTACATGGAGGCACACCCGTGTAAGCACAGTGAGGGATATACAGCAGTTTATGACTGAAAGGAAATAAAATTTAACTTTTTTCCAAATGTACAATGTAACCGGAAAAATAAAATAATAAAATCAACAAAAACATCTAATAAAGTACAGCAATAACAAAAATATGGTTTTGTAAATGAAATCTTATATGAATTATTATAATATATCCTCATATCAGTATCTAAAGAGGAAAACATGATTGTAGTGATAAATAATTATAATCGTTTCATTTACGATAATACATCCTGTACTTTTTCAAGTGTCTCAATTATGTATTAAACGTGTATGGATATTATGTTCAAGAGAGCGGCCTTAGCATAAGCGCTGTAAGCTTTTTGGCCAATCCCCATCACAATACATGTATACTATTATGAAATAAATATGTTTAAAATAATAACACACCAGAAATTATGAAAAAAATCGATGGAAAAGGATTACCAAACAGGCTTCAATAGCCTATATAAATGATTCTCCTAAAATAAACTTAAAACAAATCAGTTTCTTTAGTAAACTCGTAGTAGTTAAACATCTGGAAATAAATACCATTTAAATGACATTGTTAAATATCATTATTTTGGTGTACTAATCGCTTCTCTCCAATATGGCCATTTGTTACGAGTTGTTTTAAATTCATCAATTTATTATTTCATCAAATTAACTTGAATCATAAGAGTGTGCTTCATGTTTAGCTTCCTTAAATCAGTTGACAACGAAACAAACGAATTCGTGATGTGTATGATTTAAACATATTGTACAGTCGATCAGACTCATTGATTGGCATTCAAGATCCATTGTATGCTATTAACGGGAACATCGACACATTCGATTAACGCTCATTTTGAAGAAAAGAAACAAGGATTTATCATATAACCGAACCGAAATTCAACCAACAGGTATTCCCTCCGATAATGTAGGGTATTTGCTAGATTGTTGAGACACAATTATAACCCAACCAATCAATCAATCTGTCAAGTTTATTCCGTAAAATGCCTTAGGCCCACGTACAATACAAATTTAATAGTCACAATGCTTCCTCTGTGTAATTAGAACAGTTTGGAGAGAATTAGTACATTTTAAAGTATATAAAAAGTATTGCTGGTCAATATGATAAGGTAATGTTTTGAAATATTAACAGCACAAATCATGATAAACTTTACATTCAAATAGAAAATGAGGTTAATTTTCTACAAAGTTAGCATTGCAAATATAACAAAGTCTTTGGTGCCTTGAAAGTCCATCAAATCAACCGGTATTTTTGTATATTGGAAGTGCACCGATTCTGCGCCTTGCATCTTTAGTTTCACAAAAGACAAATAAGGTTCAAAACAAAATACAGTTTTGATACTTGAATATAGATCCAGCGATGTACATTTGTGCATTTCAGAAAATATGAATTGCTTGTGACAGTCACTAATTCTTACATGAAATTCCTTCAAAAACAGCTGCTCAAAAAAAAAAACATGCTTGTAGAGAATATTTCGAACAAAATATACCTAAGTTTTCCTATCAACTTTGTCAAAATTGTGTGACATAATATAGCACTGCTTAGGATATCGATCCCCAGGAAAATGTAAAAGTTTAAAGTGACCCAAGTGACAAGTAAACCATTTGATGTGATGTTATAACAGTATATGTTAAAGCAATTTGACTCTAAACCCGTCTTTCTCAAACCCATACGGTGGTGTTTTGATTCGAGGAGAAAATCCGATTTCAAAGTGAGTACCGCTCAGAGCCATGACACCTTCATCCTAATGAGCTTTTACAGTTATCAACTAATTAGCCTTTGATCAGTGCCGCGCTATTTGAAGACGTGTATGACATCTATATCTATCCAGAGAAAAAATTAGGAAGTGATGATTGAGGCGATAATGAAATGTCTGACAAGATCTACTCAAGAAATTTAAGTCCTAGTACTTTGCAGGTTTTATCTTAGTTGTTGTTATGGTTATTGTGTGCAACATTCTCTTTAAATGTGAATATATGTATTCTGTAGACTTGAGCGGCATCAATATAAGCCATTTCATTTCCTTTAAAGAAAATAGTTTTAAAGTAAACTGTATTTCACCGATAATGGTGTAAGAATGAAACATACCTGTACACAGATAGTACAAATATATTTATTGTAAAAGGGCTATTTGTTGATATCAAATGATTTTACATAAATTGATGATGAAATTATCAACCAGCATATTACATATTTCAAAATGCAAGAGGTATTTACGACAAGGGAGAGAAACAAATGTTTATTACTGTCTCATCTCATACATAAAAAAATGGCACATGGTAAGAGAATAAACATGCATGAACCGCCAAAGTGCTACACGAGACAAATACACTAAAATTATATTATGTCGCAATAAAATATATTAAAATGTATTAAAATAATTTGCAATCACCCTCACTCAGCCATACATACTCATTCAACCACTTGCATAATCTCAACCCGCAATACACACACAAGCACACTATCCACACACCAAACCACCCATATTGTCTTCTGTTAGTGATTCATGGTCACAGGGCAATACATTACATAAGCCTATCATTAGCGCTTTGATGTCACACTTGGAACGACACAGTGAGGTGGAATTCGTTAGAATCATATCGTTGGGCAAAGTATGACCGGATGTTTATTCACGCGGTCTCCGCGCTAATAGAAAGAGGACTAAAATCCAGATAAACAAACATAAATGTTATTGAGGTTTCAATTTGTGTTGATCTGTAAGGGATATATACAGTTCAATGTTTTAAACTATTTAAAAGAAACATTTTGAAGTTATCAGGTACTAAACTGACATATAAGTGTACGTGATTCAACACTAATTATTTGAATAATGGAATGAACCAGTAAAACTGTTGTATGCTATGTAGATACCTCTGACATAAAGATATATATGTTAAAATGATATTGCGTACTAGTGAAACAAAATACATGTTTGTCTACTATCACAACTCGTTCATTGGCAGATTTCCTTCTTCGTAGACTGCCACCCATTTTGCCCCGTCACATATAGTATTATAGGTCTGTATCGGTAACTTTACATATTATTTCACTTTGAAGTCTATCCCGTGTAGTTTTGTTTCCACTTAATTTCTAAAATTATGTTTTAAAAACTAGTTTTTGATATCTTGTAGTTCCAGTTCTTACTATACGTGACATACATTCATCAGTCCAAATGGCAGTTTTCTTTAGCTGTCTAGTGCTTCCATCTCCTCACCGTCTGCAAGAATATACTTCCTTATTCGTGAACAAATCGTGCATCCTTGTGTATTACAATATGTATATTGCAGTAATTGTAATGGACAATCTTCTCTAGCATTCACAAACAAGCATATATTTTTAATAAGTTCTCACTTTGTGCATACATTACACATATAGATAGTGGTAATATAATATTAATATAGTCGATGAAGACAAATATGTTATTCACTGTTTGTCTTTCTTGTCATAATAAAGTTTCATATTTAGCATATGTACACGGGAGCGGTCTTCACATAAGTTCAATTCAGCTTGTTGACCAATCCAATTCATGTATTTTTGATTTCATGAAATAAATATGTTTAAACCACAAATATGTTATGGATGATCAACTTCTTTATTAACAATAGCGACGTTTCGGTATAGATCCTTTATGCCGTTATCTAGCATATGGGAGAGATGATAAAAACAGAGGATATATACATGACATATGTTGGTACAATTTCTGTACTGGTATGATCATGAGATAACAAAAAACAACAAAGGTGTAAAAAGGAGGTTGAGATGAAAGGTGTAACAAGGAAGTTGTGATGACATGGATACCAGTGGAAGGCAAGTTAATTAACTTAGAATGGAGGTACAAAGCAGCAGTGAGGGGGACCAATCAGTGGGGATAACGATGGAAGCCAGAGTGAGTAGAGTGGAATAAGTATTTAAGAATTAAGCGGTTATAAGCTGTTCGGATGAAATAGCCTTGATCCCTATTCTTCCATCCTTATCCCCCACTGATTGGTCACCCATCTATCATAAGGATCTATACCGAAACGTCGCTATTGTTAATAAAGAAGTTGATCATATGAACATATGACTTGATACAACTGGACATACTAACTAGCATACTTATTAGTCTGATGTTTTAAGCAACACCAATAAGTTTCCATCCGGCTTCACTTCAAAACAATCTTTGATTTGCGGGTTGCATGTTTAGTGTACATATGGCCGTCTAAAACAAGCTTGAAACCACCTTTGTTGGTTAAAATGACTTCCATTATGAATTGTTAAATACTGTACTTCATTTTTGGAGGCACATTTATACACATTTTTTATTTGATTTGATCGTCTCAATATCCCATCAAAATGTATAAGTCAATCTGTTAGAATCATATTCCAGAAAACTACTGGGATGTCTGCACTCTGTTAAAATCACATTTCAATAATTGGCAAACACTTTAATTCCTAAGATATACCCACTCTGCTAAAATCATATTCCAATTGGTAAATACCTAAATGCCCACTCCACTAAAACACATTTCAATTGGCCAACACTATAAAGCCTGGGGTTTACCCCTCTGCTGAGATCACATGTCAATGTGTTAACACTGAATGCTACATCCTGGGACATATTGCTAAAATTACATTTCAATTGGCAAACAGTACTTGGCAACATTACTATTTACTAATCTAATAAAAGTCATACTTTAATTTTGATGAAAATATATTTTTACTCTGTTTTAATACATATGTATACATATTTTCATATAATAGGACTTTTTTTATCCACTAGCACTCGAGCGCACATATGAAATTCATAACATACACTTACAGACACATACACAAGTACGGGGACTCACACACATACTTACATTCGTACCTACAATGATACACATACAAATGTACTTACGTAACATACCTACGTGATACCAGGGACCTTATATATATATATAAGTATGTCCCTATATATGTATGTCCCTGGTGATACATACATGCATACATACGTGATACATACATGCATACATACGTGATACATACATGCATACATACCTAAACATATACACTTATGTACATTTATGCACCCCTATGTACATACATGCATATACATGCGAAGACATGTACACACATACACACGCACACCCAGACCCACAGGCACGTGCATTGCAAGTTTTCACGGCATGTTAGACATCAAATTTATTGAATCAAAACCCGCCTGTGCAGTATCAAAACAAACGCAAAACTTTAATGAAGCTATAAAATCAATGTCATTTAGTTCCTGATACGTCAAACAAAGTAATCAATATGCTAATAAAAAGAATTTGACGTGACTGAAAAATGAGTAAGATTTTTGCAGAAAACGCTGTCTCAAAAGTTAGGTTGACGGACTTTATATCATTACATTACACACACGTCCTTCCATTGGAAATATGAGAGATCACACTATATATTAATATTAATACAATTTACATTAGAATACTAATGGAAATCTTCTGCCGGTAAAAAAGCATCAACATAATTTACATTTACAAACTATTCAGGTTCTCTGGAGTATAAAAGAGCTCTGTCATAGCTTCATAAACACAGAGTTATAAATTGCATAACCAGGGCTTTGATTTCACTCGTAAAGCGGTATCGAACGGGCGGATGTTGTCTGAATGTTGAGTAGTGATGGGCTGGGTAAATAACAGGATGTTTATTCATGGTTCAGTGCACATAAATACAAACCCGAAGGTATCCTATGTGGCGATTTAGCGCCATTGAAGGCGGCCATTGGATTGATGAGAGCGTTTACCTTTGTGATTTTTAAAGATGAAAGAGAGAATTGTAATAAAATACATGTCTGTCTGTCTGTCCGTTTTTATTACAACCAGTCCCATTGTTGCAAAAGAATTTCACAGATAGATATGTACACATATAAACTAAATTTACATTTATATCTTTATATGTTAGGCGACAAGTAAAATCAATATTTCTTTAAAAAATTTGTTATACTAAGATTATCCAAATTCTTCTATACGGCTCTGAGATTTTAGGACGCCTTGATATAATATTTATGGAAATTAATAGGTGACGCATATCCCTCCTTTTGTCACCTTTCACCGGTAGAACAGTTGATCTTCTTAATAAATAGCGAATTTGTTATTCCCCTCTCTGAACTACTTTTTTCAATGTTTAGGCGTCGTAGTGAATGTATCCCACTCTAAATCGTTTTATCATTTTATCTAGTTTGTCTTATATTTTAACATCTATTTTAAACTTTTATGGTATAAACATGTCCATTTGTGTCTCATAGGCCGTTCGACCGGATGCTGTTTATTAAAACGTCTTCTTCTTCTATAATAGAAAATATACAATTATGCAATGTTAAATTGTGTCTCGGTGTAAAAGTTATTATTTCAAATATACAACTGTAATGGTCTATGGTGAATGTACGTAGAATCAAACACGAAAGTAATAAAACAATGGTTGTAAAAACTAAAAATGCCATCCAATAGATTGCCCAAAATGGGTTATGATATGATGATCTTATATGGTAAAAATGTCCAATGTTATTGTGTTACAGAAGTTAAAATTTGTTATTATCAGCTGGTTTCGATAATACGAATGCAACAGCGTTTAGTCCCTCATTCAAAGTTCTTCATATCCTTTAATCAAAGGCTACAATATGTATATTTGCAAGATTGGCTAAACCACTTTTCTGTAGTTAATAAATGCTTTTGTTTTATTACAGATCTATTTTAACTATTTTACTACAATTTATTTAAATGAAATCAGGTTATCCCCGTTAAATGTTTGGAAATATAGAATCTCCCTTACAAAATTATATGACTTATACAAAGACGTGGAATCCCGTGGAGTTCCGAACTCGGGCTATCAATATGTATATTGTCTAGCAGTGGAATCTCGGAATTATGTATAAAGCAGGAATCATCAATAGATTATTTACCAGTTTTTAGACAAATAATTCATGACCAGGCTACCAAGTTTACTTTAGTCAATTATCTTCTTCATCTAAATGTGTAATATATAAACATGTTATTAATCAATGTTGTCTGAAATATTTCGTGTAAAAAAATTCTAATACCACATGGTTTAAACTTATCTATTTCATAAAATCAAATATACATGAATTGGATTGGTCCACAAGCTCAACTGAACTTACATATGAAAGACAAAGACAATTTATAAACATCGTATGGAAAATAAGGCATAATTAGCGTTGACTTCTTTCATGCATAACTTCATCATGACTTTTAGCTTGTTTACTAATCCAGGCTAGCTCATTCAGAACTATTTTACATTCTAATGTGGTTTAAATAATATTTATTCATGTACTCAGATACAGGGCGATAAACGAACAGGGTTTCTCTATTTAAATGTTTCTACCCAAAATTAGCAATAAAACAGTACAATTACACCATAACTGTCATCAATATTTACATTGATGTAGAAAAACACAGCATATTTGTTTATAGATATTCATGAGAAGCGTTTGCTAAGAGAAACTTATGAACAGACTGGATTATTTATGCATTTACATGATTTGACAGTGTTTTGTTACCAAATAGCACTGTATTCAGGTCGTAACCATTAACATAAAAGAAGCTTATATTGCGGATATGTGTATAATTTGAACACATGAATATATAATAATGTGCATCTTCATACGCATGGCCTCAGAAACATCGTGAATCATCATCAATAAATCTATCGAATTTATGACCATTTAAGTTGCTCCATCCCATTCGGATGCGACAATGTAGTAGTTTGTCATTTCTAAATCCATCATTTTGAACAAGTTCGTTAACGTTGCTTTTGTTGTCATTTATTTTTTTCTAAACATTGCTTACGATTCGGATTCCTTTATATTGTAATCAAGATATTCCATTCCATTACGGCGGACGGTAGGAGTGATCTTTTATATAGTTCCGTACAGCAACTAGGAACCTGTATAGCATCACCATTTTTTAATTCATAAAGTGATTGATTATTTTATTATCATTGGAGGAATCAGCTCCGACAGATAATTAGGCATCATATTCGCGTTCATTGTATAGAACAAACACATTTTATGTTTATATCGTCTAATCGCTAGTGAAGAGGAGCCAGTTTCATATAACTTTTTGTGAGTTGTACATTTTACCTTTGTTCTTACGCAACATTCTAATGCATTTATTCCATCAACCACCCGATGTCACAAACTCTTGAATATACCTGTACCACTCTCCATGCCTTATGTATTCCAATTATCTGTATACACAACGGAAATAAAGAAATTGAATTAAAATACCAGAGAGGACAAACAGTGACTTTTGAGATACATATATATTGGACTTGCTGGTTCCAAAAAGCTTTAAATATTCAATCAAGACGAATAAGAGGCAGAAATATATGTTATTTACGTGTCACTTGCTGCATTGAACAATTAAACTTAGAGGATATAGAATCACAATAATCCATTTCTTGAATGACATAAATGTGTTTAAACCATAATAATAATAAATTCAGAACATTAAACCTAAACTTACCAATTGAAACTGGAAGATGGCATAGCATACCAAGAGATGAAAGAACTTGTAAAATCTGTAACCTGAATGAAATAGGTGACGAATTACACTATATACTTACATGCCCAACGTTATATGAAAAACGAAAGTTATATTTACCCATTATGCAGAGTTTAAACGCTATATGTGACCTTACCCATGCTCTAACTCCATCAACAAAAGGAAATATGAAATTTTTGTCAAACTTCGTTATCCATCTTAATAATATGTTATCCAATGTCTAATCACTAAATGATATTTTACACTTAAGTTATGTAACCAACTGTATGTGATCGGTTAATTAATTAATTATATATGTAATCAATAATCGTCTGCCATAAGACGCATGCCTTTATTATGAAAATATGTATATATGTATGCTCTTGTACCACCGAAGGTGGTTTTTTGAGTAATAAAATCGTTGAATCGTTGAATAAAAACAGCAACTGGCCATGAGGCGTATGAGACACGCTATCACTTTAATAATACCATCAACACTTATACACAATAAAACCAGAATGCATACACACGCGCACGCACACATACACACAAACACACACACGTACTCACGCTCATACGCATTCTTACACATCCTTTTATTTCAGAAAAATCTGATATACATTTAAAAGAAAACTACAGCTATTGATGATAACTGTGATATTATATAAGGCTATTCTGCCGATATATTTCGGCGCCTAAACATAGTATATAAAAGAGCGGCAAGGGGCTTTACAGACTTACTATCATTAAAACATAATACCATGTTCTGTACTGGTGACAGTGATTGGTATGTAGGGTGAGCAATACTTATATCTTACCAAAGCTTGTATCTGAGATCCGAGGAATAAGTTATCTGTTCGACGATTGCTTTCATAATGGATTAAGGAGGATTACCGACGAGTAATAATTTCAAATTATCATTGAGTTGGGATAAACAAATATGCTATTAACGCTTAGCGAGTTAATTCAGTTAAGCAAAAGTAAGTGATGTCATTTTAAAGTTGTGTCAATGGTAATTGTAAATCGTTAAGTGAGGAAGATTAAAATGATTGACATGCAAGGCTTTAAATGCATTTTAATTTTAATGTTTTTGTATAATAAAACCTTACTTAACTAATGCATATTGAACGTATTCCGATCTGATACTGGTTGAGGTGTTTGTCACACAGACAAAATTTAGAATGATAAACCATAACAGTTGTAACAAATTTAAATACTTACAGAGTGCAAATTTCGCGAACAATTCGCGAACAATTCGCGAACAATTCGCGAACAATTCGCGAACAATTCGCGAACAATTCGCGAACATTTCGCGAACATTTCGCGAACATTTCGCGAACATTTCGCGAACAATTCGCGAACATTTCGCGAACATTTCGCGAACATTTCGCGAACATTTCGCGCACATTTCGCGAACATTTCGCGAACATTTCGCGCACATTTCGCGAACATTTCGCGAACATTTCGCGAACATTTTGCGAACATTTCGCGAACATTTCGCGAACATTTCGCGAACATTTCGCGAACATTTCGCGAACATTTCGCGAAATCCGGTGTACTTAATTCTGCACAGTAGTGTAGGTTTCGCTCAAGGCGTCACGTGATTTAATGCAACGTTGCATTAAATCAACCAAACTTTTTAAATTAGCTTTAAAACCCGAATACTTAAAAATATTTCAAATTGACTATATGGTAGAATACATTAGGGCTGATCAATTTCATATACGAGCAATGGGCAAGATAGCTGAATTAGTGATATTTAATAACATTTGCTGTGACACAGTGCCTTTAATGAGTTTTCGAACATTTAACTAGTCAAACAGTACTAAGGAATATTTGCATCACCATCTTTTGTTACGCAAATTAAAGATAATCCAATTTCCTATCCAATGAGGTATCTTACATGAAGTTTGATAGGGAATGTGATACCGTAAAATGCAAAATAACGTCACTATGTAGTATTCATATTGACTTTTTAAGGGTTTTTTCACAATCAAACTAGTCTAAGGGTACCGAGGAATATTTGTAAAATTATTTAATGTTACCCAAATGAAAGATAATTAATTATCCTATCCAATGATGTATCTTACATGATGTTTGATAGGGAATGTGATACCGTAAAATGCAAAAGATCGTCACTAAAGTATACATATTAACTGCTTAATGAGTTTTTAACAATGAAACTAGTCTAAGGTTACCAAGGAATATTTGCAACACCATCTTAAGGTACGCAAATGAAAGATAATCCAATTTTCTATCCAATGAAGTATCTTACATGATGTTTGATAGGGAATGTGATACCGTAAAAAGCAAAATGACGTCAGTAGGTAGTATACACATTAACTGCTTAATGAGTTTTTAACAATGAACCTAGTCCAAGGGTTCTAAGGAATATTTGCACCACAATCTAAACGTACCAAAATGGAAGATAATTCAATTTCCTATCCAATGAGGTATCTTTCATGATGTTTGATAGGGGATGTGATAGCGTAAAATGCAAAATGACGACACTAGGTAGTATACATATTAACTGTTCAATGAGTTTTTAACAATCAAACTAGTCTAAGGGTACCGAGGAATATTTGCACCACTAATTAAAGCTATCCAAATCGAAGATAATTAATTGTTCTATCCAATGAGGTATCTTACATGATGTTTGATAGGTAATGTGATACCGTAAAATGCAAAATAACGTCACTAGGTATTATACAGAATAACTGCTTAATGAGTTCTTAACAATCAAACTAGTCTTAGGGTACCAAGGAATATTTGCACCACCATCTAAATGTATCCAAATGGAAGATAATTAAATGTCCTATCCAAAGAGGTATCTTACATGGTGTTTGACCGGGGATGTGATACCGTAAAATGCAAAATAACGTCACTAGGTAGTATACATATTAACTGTTCAATGAGTTTTTAACAATCAAAGTAGTCTGAGGGTATCAAGGAATATTTACACATCCATCTGAGGGTACGCAAATGAAAGATAATCCAATTTCCTATCCAATGAGGTAGCTTACATGATGTTTGATAGGGAATGTGATACCGTAAAATGCAAAATAACGTCACTATGTAGTATACATATTGACTTTTGAGGGTTTTTTTCACAATCAAACTAGTCTAAGGGTACCGAGGAATATTTGTACAATTATTTAATGTTACCCAAATGAGATTATTAATTGTCCTATCCAATGATGTATCTTACATGATGTTTGATATTGAATGTGATACCGTCAAATGCAAAAGATCGTCACTAAGGTATACATATTAACTGCTTAATGAGTTTTTAACAATGAAACTAGTCTAAGGTTACAAAGGAATATATGTAACACCATCTTAAGGTACGCAAATGAAAGAGATTTCAATTTCCTATCCAATGAGGTATCTTACATGATGTTTGATAGGGAATGTGATACCGTAAAAAGCAAAATGACGTCAGTAGGTAGTATACATATTAACTGCTTAATGAGTTTTTAACAATGAACCTAGTCTAAGGGTACTAAGGAATATTTGCACCACAATCTAAACGTACGCAAATGAAAGATAATCCAATTTTCTATCCAATGAAGTATCTTACATGATGTTTGATAGGGAATGTGATACCGTAAAAAGCAAAATGACGTCAGTAGTTAGTATACATATTAACTGTTCAATGAGTTTTTAACAATCAAATTAGTCTAAGGGTGCCGAGGAATATTTGCACCACTATCTAAAGGTATCCAAATCGAAGATAATCCAATTTCCTATCCAATGAGGTATCTTACATGATGTTTGATAGGGAGTGTGATACCGTAATATGCAAAATGACGTCACCAGGTAGTATACATATTAACTGCTTAATGAGTTTTCGAACATTTAACTAGTCAAACAGTACTAAGGAATATTTGCATCACCATCTATTGGTACGCAAATGGAAGATAATCCAATTTCCTATCCAATGAGGTATCTTACATGATGTTTGATAGGGAATGTGATACCGTAAAATGCAAAATAACGTCACCAGGTAGTATACATATTAACTGCTTAATGAGTTTTCGAACATTTAACTAGTCAAACAGTACTAAGGAATATTTGCATCACAATCTTTTGTTACGCAAATGAAAGATAATCCAATTTCCTATCCAATGAGGTATCTTACATGAAGTTTGATAGGGAATGTGATACCGTAAAATGCAAAATAACGTCACTATGTAGTATACATGTTGACTTTTTAAGGGTTTTTTCACAATCAAACTAGTCTAAGGGTACCGAGGAATATTTGTAAAATTATTTAATGTTACCCAAATGAAAGATAATTAATTGTCCTATCCAATGATGTATCTTACATGATGTTTGATAGGGAATGTGATACCGTAAAATGCAAAAGATCGTCACTAAGGTATACATATTAACTGCTTAATGAGTTTTTAACAATGAACCTAGTCTAAGGGTACTAAGGAATATTTGCACCACAATCTAAACGTACGCAAATGAAAGATAATCCAACTTTCTATACAATGAAGTATCTTACATGATGTTTGATAGGGAATGTGATACCGTAAAAAGCAAAATGACTTCAGTAGGTAGTATACATATTAACTGCTTAATGAGTTTTTAACAATGAACCTAGTCTAAGGGTTCTAAGGAATATTTTCACCACAATCTCAACGTTCCCAAATGGAAGATAACTCAATTTCCTATCCAATGAGGTATCTTACATGATGTTTGATAGGGAATGTGATACCGTAAAATGCAAAAGATCGTCACTAAAGTATACATATTAACTGTTCAATGAGTTTTTAACAATGAAACTAGTCTAAGGTTACCAAGGAATATTTGCAACACCATCTTAAGGTACGCAAATGAAAGAAAATTCAATTTCCTATCCAATGAGGTATCTTACATGATGTTTGATAGGGAATGTGATACCGTAAAAAGCAAAATGACGTCAGTAGGTAGTATACATATTAACTGCTGAATGAGTTTTTAACAATGAACCTAGTCTAAGGGTACTAAGGAATATTTTCACCACAATCTAAACGTACACAAATGAAAGATAATCCAATTTTCTATCCAATGAAGTATCTTACATGATGTTTGATAGGGAATGTGATACTGTAAAAAGCAAAATGACGTCAGTAGGTAGTATACATATTAACTGCTTAATGAGTTTTTAACAATGAACCTAGTCTAAGGGTTCTAAGGAATATTTTCACCACAATCTAAACGTACCCAAATGGAAGATAATTCAATTTCCTATCCAACGAGGTATCTTTCATGATGTTTGATAAGGGATGTGATAGCGTAAAATGCAAAATGACGTCACTAGGTAGTATACATATTAACTGTTCAATGAGTTTTTAACAATCAAACTAGTCTAAGGGTAACGAGGAATATTTGCACCACTAATTAAAGGTATCCAAATCGAAGATAATTAAATGTTCTATCCAATGAGGTATCTTACATGATGTTTGATAGGGAATGTGATACCGTAAAATGCAAAATAACGTCACCAGGTAGTATACATATTAACTGCTTAATGAGTTTTCGAACATTTAACTAGTCAAACAGTACTAAGGAATATCTGCATCACCATCTTTTGTTACGCAAATGAAAGATAATCCAATTTCCTATCCAATGAGGTATCTTACATGATGTTTGATAGGGAATGTGATACCGTAAAAAGCAAAATGACGTCACCAGGTAGTATACATATTAACTGCTTAATGAGTTTTCGAACATTTAACTAGTCAAACAGTACTAAGGAATATTTGCATCACCATCTTTTGTTACGCAAATGAAAGATAATCCAATTTCCTATCCAATGAGGTATCTTACATGATGTTTGATAGGGAATGTGATTCCGTAAAATGCAAAATAACGTCACCAGGTAGTATACATATTGACTTTTTAAGGGTTTTTTCACAATCAAACTAGTCTAAGGGAACCGAGGAATATTTGTGAAATTATTTAATGTTACCCAAATGAAAGATAATAAATTGTCCTATACAATGATGTATCTTACATGATGTTGGATAGGAAATGTGATACCGTAAAATGCAAAAGATCGTCACTAAAGTATACATATTAACTGCTTAATGAGTTTTTTTACAATGAAGCTAGTCTAAGGTTACCAAGGAATATTTGCAACACCATCTTAAGGTACGCAAATGAAAGAAAATTCAATTTCCTATCCAATGAGGTATCTTACATGATGTTTGATAGGGAATGTGATACCGTAAAAAGCAAAATGACGTCAGTAGGTAGTATACATATTAACTGCTTAATGAGTTTTTAACAATGAACCTAGTCCAAGGGTTCTAAGGAATATTTGCACCACAATCTAAACGTACCCAAATGGAAGATAATTCAATTTCCTATCCAATGAGGTATCTTACATGATGTTTGATAGGGGATGTGATAGCGTAAAAAGCAAAATGACGTCACTAGGTAGTATACATATTAACTGTTCAATGAGTTTTTAACAATCAAACTAGTCTAAGGGTACCGAAGAATATTTGCACCACTAATTAAAGGTTTCCAAATCGAAGATAATTAAATGTTCTATCCAATGAGGTATCTTACATGATGTTTGATAGGGAATGTGATACCGTAAAATGCAAAATAACGTCACCAGGTAGTATACATATTAACTGCTTAATGAGTTTTCGAACATTTAACAAGTCAAACAGTACTAAGGAATATTTGCATCACCATATTATGTTACGCAAATGAAAGATAATCCAATTTCCTATCCAATGAGGTATCTTAAATGATGTTTGATAGGGAATGTGATACCGTAAAAAGCAAAATGACGTCAACAGGTAATATACATATTAACTGCTTAATGAGTTTTCGAACATTTAACTAGTCAAACAGTACTAAGGAATATTTGCATAACCATCTTTTGTTACGCAAATGAAAGATAATCCAATTTCCTATCCAATGAGGTATCTTACATGATGTTTGATAGGGAATGTGATACCGTTAAAAGCAAAATGACGTCACCAGGTAGTATACATATTAACTGCTTAATGAGTTTTCGAACATTTAACTAGTCAAACAGTACTAAGGAATATTTGCATCACAATCTATGGGTTCGCAAATGAAAGATAATCCAATTTCCTATCCAATGAGGTATCTTACATGATGTTTGATAGGGAATGTAATTCCTTAAAATGCAAAATAACGTCAACAGGTAGTATACATATTAACTGCTTAATGAGTTTTCGAACATTTAACTAGTCAAACAGTACTAAGGAATATTTGCATCACGATCTATTGGTACGCAAATGAAAGAAAATAAAATGTCCTATCCAATGAGGTATCTTACATGATGTTTGATAGGGAATGTGATACCGTAAAAAGCAAAATGACGTCACCAGGTAGTATACATGTTAACTGCTTAATGAGTTTTCGAAAATTTAACTAGTCAAACAGTACTAAGGAATATTTGCATCACGATCTATTGGTACGCAAATGAAAGATAATCCAATTTCCTATCCAATGAGGTATCTTACATGATGTTTGATAGGGAATGTGATACCGTAAAATGCAAAATAACGTCACCAGGTAGTATACATATTAACTGCTTAATGAGTTTTCGAACATTTAACAAGTCAAACAGTACTAAGGAATATTTGCATCACCATCTTTTGTTACGCAAATGAAAGATAATCCAATTTCTTATCCAATGAGGTATCTTAAATGATGTTTGATAGGGAATGTGATACCGTAAAAAGCAAAATGACGTCAACAGGTAGTATACATATTAACTGCTTAATGAGTTTTCGAACATTTAACTAGTCAAATAGTACTAAGGAATATTTGCATCACCATCTTTTGTTACGCAAATGAAAGATAGTCCAATTTCCTATCCAATGAGGTATCTTACATGATGTTTGATAGGGAATGTGATACCGTTAAAAGCAAAATGACGTCACCAGGTAGTATACATATTAACTGCTTAATGAGTTTTCGAACATTTAACTAGTCAAACAGTACTAAGGAATATTTGCATCACCATCTTTTGTTACGCAAATGAAAGATAATCCAATTTCCTATCTAATGAGGTATCTTACATGATGTTTGATAGGGAATGTGATACCGTAAAAAGCAAAATGACGTCACCAGGTAGTATACATATTAACTGCTTAATGAGTTTTCGAACATTTAACTAGTCAAACAGTACTAAGGAATATTTGCATCACGATATATTGGTACGCAAATGAAAGATAATCCAATTTCCTATCCAATGAGGTATCTTACATGATGTTTGATAGGGAATGTGATACCGTAAAATGGAAAATAACGTCACCAGGTAGTATACATATTAACTGCTTAATGAGTTTTCGAACATTTAACTAGTCAAACAGTACTAAGGAATATTTGCATCACCATCTTTTGTTACGCAAATGAAAGATAATCCAATTTCCTATCCAATGAGGTATCTTACATGATGTTTGATAGGGAATGTGATACCGTAAAAAGCAAAATGACGTCACCAGGTAGTATACATATTAACTGCTTAATGAGTTTTCGAACATTTACCTAGTCAAACAGTACTAACGAATATTTGCATCACCATCTTTTGTTACGCAAATGAAAGATAATCCAATTTCCTATCCAATGAGGTATCTTACATGATGTTTGATAGGGAATGTGATACCGTAAAATGCAAAATAACGTCACTATGTAGTATACATATTGACTTTTTAAGGGTTTTTTCACAATCAAACTAGTCTAAGGGTACCGAGGAATATTTGTAAAATTATTTAATGTTACCCAAATGAAAGATAATTAATTGTCCTATCCAATGATGTATCTTACATGATGTTTGATAGGGAATGTGATACCGTAAAATGCAAAAGATCGTCACTAAGGTATACATATTAACTGCTTAATGACTTTTTAACAATGAAACTAGTCAAAGGTTACAAAGGAATATTTGCAACACCATCTTAAGGTACGCAAATGAAAGAAAATTCAATTTCCTATCCAATGAGGTATCTTACATGATGTTTGATAGGGAATGTGATACCGTAAAAAGCAAAATGACGTCAGTAGGTAGTATACATATTAACTGCTTAATGAGTTTCTAACAATGAACCTAGTCTAAGGGTACTAAGGAATATTTGCACCACAATCTAAACGTACCCAAATGGAAGATAATTCAATTTCCTATCCAATGAGGTATCTTACATGATGTTTGATAGGGGATGTGATAGCGTAAAATGCAAAATGACGTCACTAGGTAGTTTACATATTAACTGTTCAATGAGTTTTTAACAATCAAACTAGTCTAAGGGTACCGAAGAATATTTGCACCACTAATTAAAGGTATCCAAATCGAAGATAATTAAATGTTCTATCCAATGAGGTATCTTACATGATGTTTGATAGGGAATGTGATACCGTAAAATGGAAAATAACGTCACCAGGTAGTATACATATTAACTGCTTAATGAGTTTTCGAAAATTTAACAAGTCAAACAGTACTAAGGAATATTTGCATCACGATTTATTGGTACGCAAATGAAAGATAATCAAATTTCCTATCCAATGAGGTATCTTACATGATGTTTGATAGGGAATTTGATACCGTAAAAAGCACAATGACGTCACCAGGTAGTATACATATTAACTGCTTAATGAGTTTTCGAACATTTAACTAGTCAAACAGTACTAAGGAATATTTGCATCACGTTCTCTTGGTACGCAAATGAAAGATAATCCAATTTCCTATCCAATGAGGTATCTTACATGATGTTTGATAGGGAATGTGATACCGTAAAATGCAAAATAACGTCACCAGGTAGTATACATATTAACTGCTTAATGAGTTTTCGAACATTTAACAAGTCAAACAGTACTAAGGAATATTTGCATCACCATCTTTTGTTACGCAAATGAAAGATAATCCAATTTCCTATCCAATGAGGTATCTTAAATGATGTTTGATAGGGAATGTGATACCGTAAAAAGCAAAATGACGTCAACAGGTAGTATACATATTAACTGCTTAATGAGTTTTCGAACATTTAACTAGTCAAACAGTACTAAGGAATATTTGCATCACCATCTTTTGTTACGCAAATGAAAGATAATCCAATTTCCTATCCAATGAGGTATCTTAAATGATGTTTGATAGGGAATGTGATACCGTAAAAAGCAAAATGACGTCACCAGGTAGTATACATATGAACTGCTTAATGAGTTTTCGAACATTTAACTAGTCAAACAGTACCGAAGAATATTTGCACCACTAATTAAAGGTATCCAAATCGAAGATAATTAAATGTTCTATCCAATGAGGTATCTTACATGATGTTTGATAGGGAATGTGATACCGTAAAATGGAAAATAACGTCACCAGGTAGTATACATATTAACTGCTTAATGAGTTTTCGAAAATTTAACAAGTCAAACAGTACTAAGGAATATTTGCATCACGATCTATTGGTACGCAAATGAAAGATAATCAAATTTCCTATCCAATGAGGTATCTTACATGATGTTTGATAGGGAATGTGATACCGTAAAAAGCAAAATGACGTCAACAGGTAGTATACATATTAACTGCTTAATGAGTTTTCGAACATTTAACTAGTCAAACAGTACTAAGGAATATTTGCATCACCATCTTTTGTTACGCAAATGAAAGATAATCCAATTTCCTATCCAATGAGGTATCTTAAATGATGTTTGATAGGGAATGTGATACCGTAAAAAGCAAAATGACGTCACCAGGTAGTATACATATGAACTGCTTAATGAGTTTTCGAACATTTAACTAGTCAAACAGTACTAAGGAATATTTGCATCACGATCTATTGGTACGCAAATGAAAGATAATCCAATTTCCTATCCAATGAGGTATCTTACATGATGTTTGATAGGGAATGTGATACAGTAAAATGGAAAATAGCGTCACCAGGTAGTATACATATTAACTGCTTAATGAGTTTTCGAACATTTAACTAGTCAAACAGTACTAAGGAATATTTGCATCACCATCTTTTGTTACGCAAATGAAAGATAATCCAATTTCCTATCCAATGAGGTATTTTACATGATGTTTGATAGGGAATGTGATACCGTAAAAAGCAAAATGACGTCACCAGGTAGTATACATATTAACTGCTTAATGAGTTTTCGAACATTTACCTAGTCAAACAGTACTAAGGAATATTTGCATCACCATCTTTTGTTACGCAAATGAAAGATAATCCAATTTCCTATCCAATGAGGTATCTTAAATGATGTTTGATAGGGAATGTGATACCGTAAAAAGCAAAATGACGTCAACAGGTAGTATACATATTAACTGCTTAATGAGTTTTCGAACATTTAACTAGTCAAACAGTACTAAGGAATATTTGCATCACCATCTTTTGTTACGCAAATGAACGATAATCCAATTTCCTATCCAATGAGGTATCTTACATGATGTTTGATAGGGAATGTGATACCGTAAAAAGCAAAATTACGTCACCAGGCAGTATACATATTAACTGCTTAATGAGTTTTCGAACATTTTACTAGTCGAACAGTACTGAGGTATATTTGCATCACCATCTATGGGTTCGCAAATGAAAGATAATCCAATTTCCTATCCAATGAGGTATCTTACATGATGTTTGATAGGGAATGTGATTCCGTAAAATGCAAAATGACGTCACCATGGTGCAGGTAGTATACATATTAACTGCTTTTATGAGTTTTCGAACATTTAACTAGTCAAACAGTACTAAGGAATATTTGCATCACCATCTATTGGTACGCAAATGAAAGATAATCCAATTTCCTATCCAATGAGGTATCTTAAATGATGTTTGATAGGGAATGTGATATCGTAAAAAGCAAAATGACGTCACCAGGTAGAATACATATTAACTGCTTAATGAGTTTTCGAACATTTAACTAGTCAAACAGTACTAAGGAATATCTGCATCACCATCTTTTGTTACGCAAATGAAAGATAATCCAATTTCCTATCCAATGAGGTATCTTACATGATGTTTGATAGGGAATGTGATACCGTAAAAAGCAAAATGACGTCACCATGGTGCAGGTAGTATACATATTAACTGCTTAATGAGTTTTCGAACATTTAACTAGTCAAACAGTACTGAGGAATATTTGCATCACCATCTTTTGTTACGCAATGAAAGATAATCCAATTTCCTATCCAATGAGGTATCTTACATGATGTTTGATAGGGAATGTGATTCCGTAAAATGCAAAATAACGTCACCAGGTAGTATACATATTAACTGCTTAATGAGTTTTCGAACATTTAACTAGTCAAACAGTACTAAGGAATATTTGCAACACCATCTTTTGTTACGCAAATGAAAGATAATCCAATTTCCTATCCAATGAGGTATTTTACATGAAGTTTGATAGGGAATGTGATACCGTAAAATGCAAAAGATCGTCACTAAAGTATACATATTAACTACTTAATGAGTTTTTTTACAATGAAACTAGTCTAAGGTTACCAAGGAATATTTGCAACACCATCTTAAGGTACGCAAATGAAAGAAAATTCAATTTCCTATCCAATGAGGTATCTTACATGATGTTTGATAGGGAATGTGATAACGTAAAAAGCAAAATGACGTCAGTAGGTAGTATACATATTAACTGCTTAATGAGTTTTTAACAATGAACCTAGTCTAAGGGTACTAAGGAATATTTGCACCACAATCTAAACGTATGAAAATGAAAGATAATCCAATTTTCTATCCAATGAAGTATCTTACATGATGTTTGATAGGGAATGTGATACCGTAAAAAGCAAAATGACGTCCGTAGGTAGTATACATATTAACTGCTTAATGAGTTTTCGAACATTTACCTAGTCAAACAGTACTAAGGAATATTTTCATCACCATCTTTTGTTACGCAAATGAAAGATAATCCAATTTCCTATCCAATGAGGTATCTTACATGAAGTTTGATAGGGAATGTGATACCGTAAAATGCAAAATAACGTCACTATGTAGTATACATATTGACTTTTTAAGGGTTTTTTCACAATCAAACTAGTCTAAGGGTACCGAGGAATATTTGTAAAATTATTTAATGTTACCCAAATGAAAGATAATTAATTGTCCTATCCAATGATGTATCTTACATGATGTTTGATAGGGAATGTGATACCGTAAAATGCAAAAGATCGTCACTAAGGTATACATATTACCTGCTTAATGAGTTTTTAACAATGAAACTAGTCTAAGGTTACCAAGGAATATTTGCAACACCATCTTAAGGTACGCAAATGAAAGAAAATTCAATTTCCTATCCAATGAGGTATCTTACATGATGTTTGATAGGGAATGTGATACCGTAAAAAGCAAAATGACGTCAGTAGGTAGTATACATATTAACTGCTTAATGAGTTTCTAACAATGAACCTAGTCTAAGGGTACTAAGGAATATTTGCACCACAATCTAAACGTACCCAAATGGAAGATAATTCAATTTCCTATCCAATGAGGTATCTTACATGATGTTTGATAGGGGATGTGATAGCGTAAAATGCAAAATGACGTCACTAGGTAGTTTACATATTAACTGTTCAATGAGTTTTTAACAATCAAACTAGTCAAAGGGTACCGAAGAATATTTGCACCACTAATTAAAGGTATCCAAATCGAAGATAATTAAATGTTCTATCCAATGAGGTATCTTACATGATGTTTGATAGGGAATGTGATACCGTAAAATGGAAAATAACGTCACCAGGTAGTATACATATTAACTGCTTAATGAGTTTTCGAACATTTAACTAGTCAAACAGTACTAAGGAATATTTGCATCACCATCTTTGGGTTCGCAAATGAAAGATAATCCAATTTCCTATCCAATGAGGTATCTTACATGATGTTTGATAGGGAATGTGATTCCGTAAAATGCAAAATAACGTCACCAGGTAGTATACATATTAACTGCTTAATGAGTTTTCGAACATTTAACTAGTCAAACAGTACTAAGGAATATTTGCATCACCATCTATTGGTACGCAAATGAAAGATAATCCAATTTCCTATCCAATGAGGTATCTTACATGATGTTTGATAGGGAATGTGATACCGTAAAATGGAAAATAACGTCACCAGGTAGTATACATATTAACTGCTTAATGAGTTTTCGAACATTTAACTAGTCAAACAGTACTAAGGAATATTTGCATCACCATCTTTTGTTACGTAAATGAAGGATAATCCAATTTCCTATCCAATGAGGTATCTTACATGATGTTTGATAGGGAATGTGATACCGTAGAAAGCAAAACAACGTCACTATGTAGTATACATATTGACTTTTGAGGGTTTTTTCACAATCAAACTAGTCTAAGGGTACCGAGGAATATTTGTAAAATTATTTAATGTTACCCAAATGAAAGATAATTAATTGTCCTATCCAATGATGTATCTTACATGATGTTTGATAGGGAATGTGATACCGTAAAATGCAAAAGATCGTCACTAAGGTATACATATTAACTGCTTAATGAGTTTTTAACTATGAAACTAGTCTAAGGTTACAAAGGAACATTTGCAACACCATCTAAAGGTAAGCAAATGAAAGAGATTTCAATTTCCTATCCAATGAGGTATCTTACATGATGTTTGATAGGGAATGTGATACCGTAAAAAGCAAAATGACGTCAGTAGGTAGTATACATATTAACTGCTAAATGAGTTTTTAACAATGAACCTAGTCTAAGGGTTCTAAGGAATATTTTCACCACCATCTAAACGTACCCAAATGGAAGATAATTCAATTTCCTATCCAATGAGGTATCTTACATGATGTTTGATAGGGGATGTGATAGCGTAAAATGCAAAATGACGTCACTAGGAAGTATACATATTAACTGTTCAATGAGTTTTTAACAATCAAAATAGTCTAAGGGTACCGAGGAATATTTGCACCACTAATTAAAGGTATCCAAATCGAAGATAATTAAATGTTCTATCCAACGAGGTATCTTACATGATGTTTGATAGGGAATGTGATACCGTAAAATGCAAAATAACGTCACCAGGTAGTATACATATTAACTGCTCAATGAGTTTTTAACAATGAACCTAGTCTAAGGGTTCTAAGGAATATTTTCACCACAATCTAAACGTACCCAAATGGAAGATAATTCAATTTCCTATCCAATGAGGTATCTTACATGATGTTTGATAGGGAATGTGATACCGTAAAATGCAAAATAACGTCACCAGGTAGTATACATATTAACTGCTTAATGAGTTTTCGAACATTTTACTAGTCGAACAGTACTGAGGTATATTTGCATCACCATCTATGGGTTCGCAAATGAAAGATAATCCAATTTCCTATCCAATGAGGTATCTTACATGATGTTTGATAGGGAATGTGATACCGTAAAATGGAAAATAACGTCACCAGGTAGTATACATATTAACTGCTTAATGAGTTTTCGAACATTTAACTAGTCAAACAGTACTAAGGAATATTTGCATCACCATCTTTTGTTACGCAAATGAAGGATAATCCAATTTCCTATCCAATGATTTATCTTACATGAAGCTTGATAGGGAATGTGATACCGTAAAATGCAAAATAACGTCACTATGTAGTATACATATTGACTTTTTAAAGCTTTTTTCACAATCAAACTAGTCTAAGGATACCGAGGAATATTTGTAAAATTATTTAATGTTACCCAAATGAAAGATAATTAATTGTCCTATCCAATGATGTATCTTACATGATGTTTGATAGGGAATGTGATACCGTAAAATGCAAAAGATCGTCACTAAGGTATACATATTAACTGCTTAATGAGTTTTTAACAATGAAACTAGTCTAAGGTTACAAAGGAACATTTGCAACACCATCTTAAGGTAAGCAAATGAAAGAGATTTCAATTTCCTATCCAATGAGGTATCTTACATGATGTTTGATAGGGAATGTGATACCGTAAAAAGCAAAATGACGTCAGTAGGTAGTATACATATTAACTGCTAAATGAGTTTTTAACAATGAACCTAGTCTAAGGGTTCTAAGGAATATTTTCACCACAATCTAAGCGTACCCAAATGGAAGATAATTCAATTTCCTATCCAATGAGGTATCTTACATGATGTTTGATAGGGGATGTGATAGCGTAAAATGCAAAATGACGTCACTAGGAAGTGTACATATTAACTGTTCAATGAGTTTTAAACAATCAAAATAGTCTACGGGTACCGAGGAATATTTGCACCACTAATTAAAGGTATCCAAATCGAAGATAATTAAATGTTCTATCCAACGAGGTATCTTACATGATGTTTGATAGGGAATGTGATGCCGTAAAATGCAAAATAACGTCACCAGGTAGTATACATATTAACTGCTTAATGAGTTTTTAACAATGAACCTAGTCTAAGGGTTCTAAGGAATATTTTCACCACAATCTAAACGTACCCAAATGGAAGATAATTCAATTTCCTATCCAATGAGGTATCTTACATGATGTTTGATAGGGAATGTGATTCCGTAAAATGCAAAATAACGTCACCAGGTAGTATACATATTAACTGCTTAATGAGTTTTCGAACATTTAACTAGTCAAACAGTACTGAGGTATATTTGCATCACCATCTATGGGTTCGCAAATGAAAGATAATCCAATTTCCTATCCAATGAGGTATCTTACATGATGTTTGATAGGGAATGTGATTCCGTAAAATGCAAAATAACGTCACCAGGTAGTATACATATTAACTGCTTAATGAGTTTTCGAACATTTAACTAGTCAAACAGTACTAAGGAATAATTGCATCACCATCTTTTGTTACGCAAATGAAAGATAATCCAATTTCCTATCCAATGAGGTATCTTACATGATGTTTGATACGGAATGTGATACCGTAAAATGGAAAATAACGTCACCAGGTAGTATACATATTAACTGCTTAATGAATTTTCGAACATTTAACTAGTCAAACAGTACTAAGGAATATTTGCATCACCATCTTTTGTTACGCAAATGAAAGATAATCCAATTTCCTATCCAATGAGGTATCTTACATGATGTTTGATAGGGAATGTGATACCGTAAAATGCAAAATGACGTCACCAGGTAGTATACATATTAACTGCTTAATGAGTTTTCGAACATTTACCTAGTCAAACAGTACTAAGGAATATTTGCTTCACCATCTTTTGTTACGCAAATGAAAGATAATCCAATTTCCTATCCAATGAGGTATCTTACATGAAGCTTGATAGGGAATGTGATACCGTAAAATGCAAAATAACGTCACTATGTAGTATACATATTGACTTTTTAAAGGTTTTTTCACAATCAAACTAGTCTAAGGATACCGAGGATTATTTGTAAAATTATTTAATGTTACCCAAATGAAAGATAATTAATTGTCCTATCCAATGATGTATCTTACATTATGTTTGATAGGGAATGTGATACCGTAAAATGCAAAAGATCGTCACTAAAGTATACATATTAACTGCTTAATGAGTTTTTAACAATGAAACTAGTCTAAGGTTACAAAGGAATATTTGCAACACCATCTTAAAGGTGCACTCCGGCAATTTTTTTTACCTTTTTCACTCTTAACTGTTCTGAAACGTTAACAATATACATTACCTATTGGTTAAAATTTAAAAAATAATAAAAAATTAAATTTTAAGTTATATTTGAAAAACTTTTTTTTTTTAAGTTTAGTGGTACGCAATAACAGTAAGTCGTCACGTGACTTCCGGTACTCGCGTGTAACACGACAACACGGTGGATCATGGAGGTCGGTATGGCCACTCAAGCGACTGAGAAAACTTTCTTGGTATGTGAACGTAATATTGTTTTCCATGGGTACATGTGTGTATATATTGATTGATGTACAAGTGAATACGCATTGAACATTTCAAATATGTCATCATGTTGAGAATATGTATGTTCGTAATAATAATTCAAGTTCGAAGTTCGGTCATCTGTAGTTCACTGTTCCGCGCATTACGAATCGCAATCGCTGAATCAGCTGTTGATTCGTTGAACAATTACTTTTATAAGACAATACTGTTTTGAGTTTATGTAAGACATCGGTAAGGTAAAATTGTACCATCACACTACCGGTACGAGTACGAGCCTTCGTCGTGTAAAATGAATGCAAAATTTATTATGGATCTACGAAGTCTCTTCCACTTCGCCACCTTGTCAACCGAATACCGTAAATCCTTGAATAATCGCCCGGTCTCATGATAAATTCCTCGTTGATATACATAATTGCATGCCGAGTTAAATTTAGCAAATGTAAACAAACTAGTGCATGGTAGTCTCCTTTTTAGAAATAATTCCGGCATATTTATGTGACTTTCAACCTCACGGCAAGAGCTTTATTTACAATATATGTACAACTTAAAATCTACCCGATTATTCAAGGATTTACGGTAATAACTGTTCCTTTGTTTTGATTGCCAGCAAATTCTTGATTAATAACTACGTTTGTCTTTTCTTTGGAAATACTGAAACTAAATCCAATTAGATAGGCTACCAAAGGGGTAAAACTTAATAATTATTAACTTAAAGCAAATTTTTATTTCAATTGGTGCAAGTATTATGTTGTGATATACTATCTGATCATCTGTCATTTGCTATTGACTAGATTCAATGAAAACATACTTTTATATTAAATGCTTGCATCAATTAAGTCATGTATTTTTTAATGACTTGTTAAAAATAAAGTAAAATTGATTTTGCAGAAGGAAGCAGAGAAAGACACTCCGGAAGGAGCAATGAATAGAGGGGCGGGTCCAGCTTGTTACAGCAGTTGACTAGAAGGGGGCAGGTGAAGACATTTGGCTGTACGAGGCTGATGATGTGGAGAGGTTGAGAATTTTGTATTAACAATAACAAATAAATATTATGATTGTAGTGATGTTTTTTTATTCACTGGATTAATATGTTAGTGGTGTTGACAAAAGTAAGGCTGCAGAAACTGCTGTTAGCAGTGTAAAAAGTTGGAATTATGACTGATGTTAAATAATAGATTAAAGGGACAGAACTCCATAAAAAAATCAACTTGTTTTTAACTAGATCAATATTTATGTCAGGAGTAAACAATCAGAAGCTCATCCCCTCTGCAATTTGGTGTTGAATGAAAGCAAAGTGTCATAATGTGGTGTCCATTTCTAGACCCTACACATCAAGCTTGTACATTTATAAAACACTGATATTCATGGGCGGGAACAATGGTTTATTCACCCAGCAGTACAATTGGGTGCCTGGTATGAAAGTTAAGGCAATGTAACATAAGTTCAAGCACTTTAATTGGCAGCTAGGTTGCATGCTCCAAGTCAACTTCCAAGTCTATCATTGACAAATTTTAAGTCATGCTGCATTTTATCAACTTTTCTATGTATGCTCCTACACTAGCACAGAAAAATTAACAAACTGAAGCAATTTAAATTAGCCAGTGACTTCAGGAAAAATTGACTTTCAGTGACTTGAGGTTGAAAAAAGAACAATGTTGGTCTTTACATCAGGGTAATAATGTGTGTGCAGTATGAGCATGTCCCTCAGTGGTGAAGAGTTCAGCCGGAGGAGGAATCGGATCCTATTATTATTATTTATGAAGCCGTCATTGACTAGGAGCTTCTGATGTTGATAATATTCTTAGAATGGATTGCAGATCAATGTAAGATGCCAAGTTACTGGTGCTTCATCCATGGATAACTGAAACATAAGAAAAGATTTAAACATCAATATTGTACAATTCAGTTCTAAATGTTCATAATGTCAATTATTAACAAGCAACTATCATGGTTAATATATATCCCAATAAATGGGTATACCCAACTTCCCAATGCAAGGAATAACTCTTGCCAGTCTCCATTACATTATTGTCCAATGTTATAGAACATATTTGGAATCTTATACAGAACATAAACTAGTTTTCTAATTTAAAAAAAAACCCAGCTGGTGGGGGTATAATAAAATAAACTAACTTCAAAATTTAGAATTGATTTGGGTATTAACACCGCTTTCAAGAATATTTCACTATTATCATGGATACTAGTATTATTGCAGGGAGAAAGCCTGCAACGCCATGGTGGCTATGCATTGCGCTGAAACCTGCGAGCATCGGCTGGAACTAGAGCCCCATTGGCCAAAGAGTCTGTACATAAATAAGTCAGCTCTCTTGAGTCACTAGTTCTGGAGAGGAAGTAAGAAAATAGGGCCATGGGCTCTGTAGCTCATCAGGGATTATATTGTTTGATGATTGTTCTCAATATAATGCACAACCCCTATCCCTGAAATTGGCAGTGCATATCAAAAACATGACTATACACTAAATTTTTATAAAATGTATTGTCCATGTATCACAATTCCATATTGATGATAAGATTAAAATTAAAAAAGAAATTAAATTAAAAGCATTTGGAGAGAAACAATACAAATCCCTTCTCAAGTGAGTTTACTGTATTAATGAATCATACTTATGAGTGGAAAAATCATTCACAAAGACCTGACAAAAACAAAATAAACATTTATCATAGCCCTTAGACTAAAATTTAGTCTATGGAATTTTTTAAATTATTGTTTCTTCATCCTTATGATTATATATTTTTCAACACTACCAGTTTGTGTATTCAGTTTATCTAGACTTGCTGAATAAAGATCTAGACTGTATTAAAGGCTCTTATTTTTACACAGTCAAGGAGCAGGATTACATAGCAAGGCCTGATGAGCTAAAAATATAGCCATGGGCTCTGTAGCTCATCATGATATGTATTGATTGCACATAGATTGTTCTCAGCTTGTTTTCGAGCTTTTTTTACTGGAAAATAAGTCAAGAATAGGATTTTATATTTAGAATATCCATTGTGGAATTTGTCTAAGGAATGTGTACACAACATATCAGCTCTCTAGACAATGTGAAACTGGGGTCAATCTCCATAGGCCAAGAAGTCTGCACATAAAATTTCAGCTCTGGAGTAATTGGTTCTGGAGAAGAAGTCCTAAAAGCAAAAATTTTACACATGGACAGACGGATGGATGGACAACGTACCATGCAAGAAGTCTGAAGCACATTTGGCCTTTCAGCCCTGATGAGGTAATAAGCGAAAAGTTTACGGATGGACGGACAGTAGACAGGGAACGGTTACCAGGTTGGAATTACATGCCATTTATTTAGTGAAAAAAAATACAATAATTATATATTTGGAATTACAGTTTCAGTAAAGATGTGATAATTACAACTTACTCTCATCAACTTCTCGCATGTTGAACAGTTTTTCTTTGAAACACTAGGTAGGGGGCATTTCATCCACCTGGATCTCATCTGCACAGGTAACTCAATGAACAGTCTCTTGTTGGGCTGGGATCATACATGATGCCTTCACTTTCATTAGTGGTTTCCGTAATGTCGAAGAGGGGTAATGTCCAATACGTGTTCGGAGAATGTGATAATCTCCAACATTGTTGGCTGAATTGCTGAAATAGTTACATATATTGTATTAAATATATAAAATTACACATCTATATTATGCAATGATTATGAATGTATAACTGAACAGGATGACAGCCATCTAATATTGTTCAATATTGTTCCTATTGGACACATAACTATTAGTGCTTAGCTAGTGAAAGTAGAACTCTGTAGCTCATCTGGTATTAATTGCTTTATTTATTATTTTAAAGATTGAGTATGAATACTCCACAGTGATCCAGGAGTTTTACAAGCTCACATGGCTACCAATACTCAACTTGTGTTAGCCAAAGGTTACAATATTAGTCTCTGACCAAAGGACTTGTGTCAAATTTATTTCTCTGAATGTGAAAGAGTGAATCATTATTATGAATTAATGAATGTCTCATAAAGGTTTATGTTGGTAATTTAAAAAGTTAATACTAAATGATACACTGGGGCTACTGGTCTAGTGTTTTTTTCATTTTGGGTTAGTGAAAATTAAAACCAAAGGCCCAACCTATACTGTATTCCCTCTAATAAGCGGCCGGCCGCTAATTTTTCAAGCAGTCCTTGACCCCCCCCCCCCCCCCCCCCCCCCCCCCCCCGCTTATTAGAGACCCAGTGCTTATTTTCTCAACTACCCTTGACCTCCCCGGTGCTTATTAGAGGTTGGGCGCTTATTGGAGACCCGGCACTTATTTAAGGAAATATGGTATATTTCAGATTATCAGTAAAATTTATCATCTGTTTACTCCAGTTTTTGGTTTCTACATACGTAATAATAATTACCGAAAAATAAATACTTACAGAATGATGGGTTTGTTCAAGATATCTAATTCTTTTCTCATTCTGCATGTACACACTAGTTTTGAAAATCAGTTGGAATTTTCTGCTTTCATAGACTCATCTGCAGTAGTCAGTTTCACACTGAAATAAATAATCAGCATGCCATTATTAATGGATTAAATCTTTAAATCAAAGAAGTGTAATTGAATTTGACTACTATTTAATTTGACATTCAATCACTATTTAAAATCTTTCTGCTTTTTCCATTGGTACTACACATATTTCTCATATTTTAATCAATCAACAAAATTATGGTTCAGAAGTGTTTATTATTCTAAACTACATAATAATTTGGTATTTGTCATTGACAAAATATAACACAAACAGAAGTATTTATGTTTGACACAAGGGGCCTAGGAAGAGGGAATTGTGTATGAATTAAATTAATTAAAAACAAACATTCAAGGTACCGTTAATCCTTGAATAATCACCTGCCTTGAATAATTGCTGAGTCTAAGCCCTTTTTGAAATAAATAATCCCCTACCTTCAATAATCATCAGGTTACAGTTAGCATCTGTAAATAAACTAATGGCTATCTCTTTTTCAAAAACAATTCCAGTATAAGCATAACAGGAAAATTAACATGGACATGGACATTTCAAATTTAATCATATTATGTGTTCATTTATATATATATATTTTTTCTCTCATTCCATTCTATTCATCCTTGGTGAACAGTCTATTCAGTAGCTGAAATTATTGGTTGATCACATTTTATAAAATGAATTATAGATAGTTATCAGTGGACAACTATAAGCAATATATGTAAACCTATCTGAATTACATTCAAGTTGATGAATTCTAAAAAATGTAACATAATAACGATAGCACACTTTAGTATCTGATCTATTTTTGTTGTTGAAGTAGGCCAAATGACAAGTAATGAAATCATGAAAATAGTTTAAATTACATTACAGAAATTTACTGCATTCCAAATATGAAACAGTGATTTTATTCACGGACCGGGTCATAATACAACAAGTGGTTGTCACTAAGGTGACATGATCCCCCGCCGCAAATTAATTCAAAATTGAAAAATAATGTCAAAATCAGCAAAATCGACTGTCAAACATGTCGGAAAAGTCAAAGCTCCACTGTGACCTTGAGAATAAGGTCAAGGTCACCAAAATCTAATCAGCGCTTTGTCTTTCCAAGCAGATGCTTTGTGTAAGATATGATGGAATTCCTGTGAATGGTTCTTGAGATATCCTGCTGACAAGATTTACATGTACATTATCATATTGAAAAAATCAGTTCCACTGTGACCTTGAGAATAAGGTCAAGGTCACCAAAATCTAATCAGCGCTTTGTCTTTCCAAGGAGATGCTTTGTGTAAGATATGATGGAATTCCTGTGAATGGTTCTTGAGATATCCTGCTGACAAGATTTACATGTACATTATCATATTGAAAAAATCAGTTCCACTGTGACCTTGAGAATGATGTCAAGGTCACCAAAATCTAATCAGCCCTTTGTCTTCCCTATGAGGTGCTTTGTGTAAGATATGATGGAATTCCTGTGAATGGTTCTTGAGATATCCCGCTGACAAGCTTTACATGTACATTAACATGTCGAAAAATTCAAAGTTCCGTTGTGACCTTGAAAATAATGTCAAGGTCACCAACATCTAATCAGCCCTTTGTCTTTCCCTGGAGAAGCTATGTGTAAAATATGAAGAGAATCCAGCGAATGGTTCTTGTGATATCCCGCTGACAAGGGTAAAATGACAGTCTTGTCGTGACCTTGAAATGAAGGTCAAGGTCACAAACCTCTGTAGGAAGACTTCTCTTCCCATGATGAACCCATATGCAAAATATGAAAAGAATCCGGTGAATAGTATTTGAGTTATTGCATTTCGTACGGACGTACGAACGGACGTACGGACGGACGGACGCAGCATAATACTATATCCCCCGCTTCGTGCTAAACGCGCGGCGGGGGATAATAAGATTAAACAAATAATTTTTTCTTTCAATTAACAGACTGACTGGCAAACAGAAATTGACCTAACAAATTCTTATTCCGGAAGTGAGAGATTCAGAGAGCTGAGAGAGTGAAAATTGGGACCTGAAACTAACAATTACTATAGATTCAAACGTCTACAATGCGTAAATTAGATTTATTTGTAGGCCTACTTGCGCAAAACAAAACTTAGTTGCGATCTGGTCTGAAGAATATTTATTACCGGAGAAAAAGTAAACACTGTCAGCCGCATGAGGGGACGTTGAAATCGTTGTTCAGTTCAATGGAATTTGGGCCGGAAGAAATTATATTTGAAACTATGTACGTGTTCCTACAAACCTGAGGCTTGACGTGCACATTTCAAAACCTAAATATATTTGATTATCCACAAATTACAATCAAATAATGAAGTGTGAAAGCGTCCCACTCACCTCTCGAGTCGCGTATCTCTACTGGTGGATTCCTACTGGTACAGTACCGGTGCTCCGACACTGTGACAGGTGACATGCGTCGAGGTTTGGGAGAAAATGGCCGTCCTTCAAGTTTGTTCTACGGCAAAGTTGAAATATTCGTGTCTTTGATGGTTGCTCGCTGTAGATCTTTTATTAATATGACTGTCGATTGTCTGAAGGCTCAGTCGGATTGTCGTCGGTGCTTTCGCTACACGTTTGTTTACTGCACTGTGAGGAGTTGGTGGTGGAAGTGGTGTACACGCGAGTCAATCATTTCCGGTTTAGCCGCCATATTTATGGAAACGTTTCCATAATTAAGATGACAGATTTTAGCGGTGATTTTCTCGAAAACCCCTCGAAAAAATTTTGCCATTTTTTGTGGAAGTGTCTGAATAGTAGAAATGAACAAATCCATGTTAAACAATTGCAGGAAAACCTTCTAGTATAAAAGTGGAAAATATGCCGGAGTGCACATTTAAGGTACGCAAATGAAAGAAAATTCAATTTCCTATCCAATGAGGTATCTTACATGATGTTTGATAGGGAATGTGATACCGTAAAAAGGAAAATGACGTCAGTAGGTAGTATACATATTAACTGCTTAATGAGTTTCTAACAATGAACCTAGTCTAAGGGTACTAAGGAATATTTGCACCACAATCTAAACGTAGGCAAATGAAAGATAATCCAATTTTCTATCCAATGAAGTATCTTAGATGATGTTTGATAGGGAATGTGATACCGTAAAAAGAAAAATGACGTCAGTAGGTACTATACATATTAACTGCTTAATGAGTTTTTAACAATGAACCTAGTCTAAGGGTTCTAAGGAATATTTTCACCACAATCTAAACGTATCCAAATGGAAGATAATTCAATTTCCTATCCAATGAGGTATCTTACATGATGTTTGATAGGGCATGTGATAGCGTAAAATGCAAAATGACGTCACTAGGTAGTTTACATATTAACTGTTCAATGAGTTTTTAACAATCAAACTAGTCTAAGGGTACCGAAGAATATTTGCACCACTAATTAAAGGTATCCAAATCGAAGATAATTAAATGTTCTATCCAATGAGGTATCTTACATGATGTTTGATAGGGAATGTGATACCGTAAAATGGAAAATAACGTCACCAGGTAGTATACATATTAACTGCTTAATGAGTTTTCGAACATTTAACTAGTCAAACAGAACTAAGGAATATTTGCATCACGATCTATTGGTACGCAAATGAAAGATAATCCAATTTCCTATCCAATGAGGTATCTTACATGATGTTTGATAGGGAATGTGATACCGTAAAATGCAAAACAACGTAACCAGGTAGTATACATATTAACTGCTTAATGAGTTTTCGAACATTTAACTAGTCAAACAGTACTAAGGAATATTTGCATCACCATATTTTGTTACGCAAATGAAAGATAATCCAATTTCCTATCCAATGAAGTATCTTAAATGATGTTTGATAGGGAATGTGATAGTGTAAAAAGCAAAATGACGTCACCAGGTAGTATACATATTAACTATTTAATGAGTTTTCGAACATTTAACTAGTCAAACAGTACTAAGGAATATTTGCATCACGATCTATTGGTACGCAAATGAAAGATAATCCAAGTCCCTATCCAATGAGGTATCTTACATGATGTTTGATAGGGAATGTGACACCGTAAAATAGAAAATAACGTCACCAGGTAGTATACATATTAACTGCTTAATGAGTTTTCGAACATTTAACTAGTCAAACAGTACTAAGGAATATTTGCATCACGATCTATTGGTACGCAAATGAAAGATAATCCAAGTTCCTATCCAATGAGGTATCTTACATGATGTTTGATAGGGAATGTGATACCGTAAAATGGAAAATAACGTCACCAGGTAGTATACATATTAACTGCTTAATGAGTTTTCGAACATTTAACTAGTCAAACAGTACTAAGGAATATTTGCATCACCATTTATTGGTACGCAAATGAAAGATAATCCAATTTCCAAACCAATGAGGCATCTTACATGATGTTTGATAGGGAATGTGATACCGTAAAATGCAAAATAACGTCACTATGTAGTATACATATTGACTTTTGAGGGTTTTTTCACAATCAAACTAGTCTAAGGGTACCGAGGAATATTTCTAAAATTATTTAATGTTACCCAAATGAAAGATAATTAATTGTCCTATCCAATGATGTATCTTACATGATGTTTGATAGGGAATGTGATACCGTAAAATGCCAAAGATCGTCACTAAGGTATACATATTAACTGCTTAATGAGTTTTTAACAATGAAACTAGTCTAAGGTTACAAATGAATATTTGCAACACTATCGTAAGGTACGCAAAAGAAAGAGATTTCAATTTCCTATCCAATGAGGTATCTTACATGATGTTTGATAGGGAATGTGATACCGTAAAAAGCAAAATGACGTCAGTAGGTAGTATACATATCAACTGCTTAATGAGTTTTTAACAATGAACCTAGTCTAAGGGTACTAAGAAATATTTGCACCACAATCTAAACGTACCCAAATGGAAGATAATTCAATTTTCTATCCAATGAAGTATCTTACATGATGTTTGATAGGGAATGTGATACCGTAAAAAGCAAAATGACGTCAGTAGTTAGTATACATATTAACTGTTCGATGAGTTTTTAACAATCAAACTAGTCTAAGGGTACCGAGGAATATTCGCCACTATTTAAAGGTATCCAAATCGAAGATAATCCAATTTCCTATCCAATGAGGTATCTTACATGATGTTTGATAGGGAGTGTGATAGCATAAAATGCAAAATGATGTCACTAGGTAGTATACATATTAACTGCTTAATGAGTTTTCGAACATTTAACTAGTCAAAGAGTACTAAGGAATATTTGCATCATCATTTATTGGTACGCAAATGAAAAATAATCCAATTTCCTATCCAATGAGGCATCTTACATGATGTTTGATAGGGAATGTGATACCGTAAAATGCAAAATAACGTCACCAGGTAGTATACATATTAACTGCTTAATGAGTTTTCGAACATTTAACTAGTCAAACAGTACTAAGGAATATTTGCATCACCATCTTTTGTTACGCAAATGAAAGATAATCCAATTTCCTATCCAATGAGGTATCTTACATGATGTTTGATAGGGAATGTGATACCGTAAATAGCAAAATGACGTCAGTAGGTAGTATACATATTAACTGTTCAATGAGTTTTTAACAATCAAACTAGTCTAAGGGTACCGAGGAATATTTGCACCACAATTTAAAGGTATCCAAATCGAAGATAATTAAATGTTCTATCCATTGAGGTATCTTACATGATGTTTGATAGGGAATGTGATACCGTAAAATGCAAAATAACGTCACTAGGTAGTATACATATTAACTGCTTAATGAGTTTTCGAACATTTAACTAGTCAAACAGTACTAAGGAATATTTGCATCACAATCTTTTGTTACGCAAATGAAAAATAATCCAATTTCCTATCCAATGAGGCATCTTACATGATGTTTGATAGGGAATGTGATACCGTAAAATGCAAAATAACGTCACCAGGTAGTATACATATTAACTGCTTAATGAGTTTTCGAACATTTAACTAGTCAAACAGTACTAAGGAATATTTGCATCACCATCTTTTGTTACGCAAATGAAAGATAATCCAATTTCCTATCCAATGAGGTATCTTACATGATGTTTGATAGGTAATGTGATACCGTAAATAGCAAAATGACGTCAGTAGGTAGTATACATATTAACTGTTCAATGAGTTTTTAACAATCAAACTAGTCTAAGGGTACCGAGGAATATTTGCACCACAATTTAAAGGTATCCAAATCGAAGATAATTAAATGTTCTATCCATTGAGGTATCTTACATGATGTTTGATAGGGAATGTGATACCGTAAAATGCAAAATAACGTCACTAGGTAGTATACATATCAACTGCTTAATGAGTTTTTAACAATGAACCTAGTCTAAGGGTACTAAGAAATATTTGCACCACAATCTAAACGTACCCAAATGGAAGATAATTCAATTTTCTATCCAATGAAGTATCTTACATGATGTTTGATAGGGAATGTGATACCGTAAAAAGCAAAATGACGTCAGTAGTTAGTATACATATTAACTGTTCGATGAGTTTTTAACAATCAAACTAGTCTAAGGGTACCGAGGAATATTTGCGTCACTATTTAAAGGTATCCAAATCGAAGATAATCCAATTTCCTATCCAATGAGGTATCTTACATGATGTTTGATAGGGAGTGTGATAGCATAAAATGCAAAATGATGTCACTAGGTAGTATACATATTAACTGCTTAATGAGTTTTCGAACATTTAACTAGTCAAAGAGTACTAAGGAATATTTGCATCATCATTTATTGGTACGCAAATGAAAAATAATCCAATTTCCTATCCAATGAGGCATCTTACATGATGTTTGATAGGGAATGTGATACCGTAAAATGCAAAATAACGTCACCAGGTAGTATACATATTAACTGCTTAATGAGTTTTCGAACATTTAACTAGTCAAACAGTACTAAGGAATATTTGCATCACCATCTTTTGTTACGCAAATGAAAGATAATCCAATTTCCTATCCAATGAGGTATCTTACATGATGTTTGATAGGGAATGTGATACCGTAAATAGCAAAATGACGTCAGTAGGTAGTATACATATTAACTGTTCAATGAGTTTTTAACAATCAAACTAGTCTAAGGGTACCGAGGAATATTTGCACCACAATTTAAAGGTATCCAAATCGAAGATAATTAAATGTTCTATCCATTGAGGTATCTTACATGATGTTTGATAGGGAATGTGATACCGTAAAATGCAAAATAACGTCACTAGGTAGTATACATATTAACTGCTTAATGAGTTTTCGAACATTTAACTAGTCAAACAGTACTAAGGAATATTTGCATCACCATCTTTTGTTACGCAAATGAAAAATAATCCAATTTCCTATCCAATGAGGCATCTTACATGATGTTTGATAGGGAATGTGATACCGTAAAATGCAAAATAACGTCACCAGGTAGTATACATATTAACTGCTTAATGAGTTTTCGAACATTTAACTAGTCAAACAGTACTAAGGAATATTTGCATCACCATCTTTTGTTACGCAAATGAAAGATAATCCAATTTCCTATCCATGAGGTATCTTACATGATGTTTGATAGGTAATGTGATACCGTAAATAGCAAAATGACGTCAGTAGGTAGTATACATATTAACTGTTCAATGAGTTTTTAACAATCAAACTAGTCTAAGGGTACCGAGGAATATTTGCACCACAATTTAAAGGTATCCAAATCGAAGATAATTAAATATTCTATCCATTGAGGTATCTTACATGATGTTTGATAGGGAATGTGATACCGTAAAATGCAAAATAACGTCACTAGGTAGTATACATATTAACTGCTTAATGAGTTTTCGAACATTTAACTAGTCAAACAGTACTAAGGAATATTTGCATCACCATCTTTTGTTACGCAAATGAAAGATAATCCAATTTCCTATCCAATGAGGTATCTTAAATGATGTTTGATAGGGAATGTGATACCGTAAAAAGCAAAATGACGTCACCAGGTAGTATACATATTAACTGCTTAATGAGTTTTCGAACATTTAACTAGTCAAACAGTACTAAGGAATATTTGCATCACGATCTATTGGTACGCAAATGAAAGATAATCCAATTTCCTATCCAATGAGGTATCTTACATGATGTTTGATAGGGAATGTGATATCGTAAAATGGAAAATAACGTCACCAGGTAGTATACATATTAACTGCTTAATGAGTTTTCGAACATTTAACTAGTCAGACAGTACTAAGGAATATTTGCATCACCATCTTTTGTTACGCAAATGAAAGATAATCCAATTTCCTATCCAATGAGGTATCTTACATGATGTTTGATAGGGAATGTGATACCGTAAAATGCAAAATAACGTCACTATGTAGTATACATATTGACTTTTGAGGGTTTTTTCACAATCAAACTAGTCTAAGGGTACCGAGGAATATTTGTAAAATTATTTAATGTTACCCAAATGAAAGATAATTAATTGTCCTATCCAATGATGTATCTTACATGATGTTTGATAGGGAATGTGATACCGTAAAATGCAAAAGATCGTCACTAAGGTATACATATTAACTGCTTAATGAGTTTTTAACAATGAAACTAGTCTAAGGTTACAGAGGAATATTTGCAACACCATCTTAAGGTACGCAAATGAAAGAGATTTCAATTTCCTATCCAATGAGGTATCTTACATGATGTTTGATAGGGAATGTGATACCGTAAAAAGCAAAATGACGTCAGTAGGTAGTATACATATCAACTGCTTAATGAGTTTTTAACAATGAACCTAGTCTAAGGGTACTAAGGAATATTTGCACCACAACCTAAACGTACCCAAATGGAAGATAATTCAATTTTCTATCCAATGAAGTATCTTACGTGATGTTTGATAGGGAATGTGATACCGAAAAAAGCAAAATGACGTCAGTAGTTAGTATACATATTAACTGTTCGATGAGTTTTTAACAATCAAACTTGTCTAAGGGTGCCGAGGAATATTTGCGTCACTATTTAAAGGTATCCAAATCGTCGATAATCCAATTTCCTATCCAATGAGGTATCTTACATGATGTTTGATAGGGAGTGTGATAGCATAAAATGCAAAATGACGTCACTAGATAGTATACATATTAACTGCTTAATGAGTTTTCGAACATTTAACTAGTCAAACAGTATTAAGGAATATTTGCATCACCATTTATTGGTACGCAAATGAAAGATAATCCAATTTCCTATCCAATGAGGCATCTTACATGATGTTTGATAGGGAATGTGATACCGTAAAATGCAAAATAACGTCACCAGGTAGTATACATATTAACTGCTTAATGAGTTTTCGAACATTTAACTAGTCAAACAGTACTAAGGAATATTTGCATCACCATTTATTGGTACGCAAATGAAAGATAATCCAATTTCCAATCCAATGAGGCATCTTACATGATGTTTGATAGGGAATGTGATACCGTAAAATGCAAAATAACGTCACTATGTAGTATACATATTGACTTTTGAGGGTTTTTTCACAATCAAACTAGTCTAAGGGTACCGAGGAATATTTGTAAAATTATTTAATGTTACCCAAATGAAAGATAATTAATTGTCCTATCCAATGATGTATCTTACATGATGTTTGATAGGGAATGTGATACCGTAAAATGCAAAAGATCGTCACTAAGGTATACATATTAATTGCTTAATGAGTTTTTAACAATGAAACTAGTCTAAGGTTACAAAGGAATATTTGCAACACCATCTTAAGGTACGCAAATGAAAGAGATTTCAATTTCCTATCCAATGAGGTATACTACATGATGTTTGATAGGGAATGTGATACCGTAAAAAGCAAAATGACGTCAGTAGGTAGTATACATATCAACTGCTTAATGAGTTTTTAACAATGAACCTAGTCTAAGGGTACTAAGAAATATTTGCACCACAATCTAAACGTACCCAAATGGAAGATAATTCAATTTTCTATCCAATGAAGTATCTTACATGATGTTTGATAGGGAATGTGATACCTTAAGAAGCAAAATGACGTCAGTAGTTAGTATACATATTAACTGTTCGATGAGTTTTTAACAATCAAACTAGTCTAAGGGTGCCGAGGAATATTTGCGTCACTATTTAAAGGTATCCAAATCGAAGATAATCCAATTTCCTATCCAATGAGGTATCTTACATGATGTTTGATAGGGAGTGTGATAGCGTAAAATGCAAAATGACGTCACTAGGTAGTATACATATTAACTGCTTAATGAGTTTTCGAACATTTAACTAGTCAAAGAGTACTAAGGAATATTTGCATCACCATTTATTGGTACGCAAATGAAAAATAATCCAATTTCCTATCCAATGAGGCATCTTACATGATGTTTGATAGGGAATGTGATACCTTAAAATGGAAAATAACGTCACCAGGTAGTATACATATTAACTGCTTAATGAGTTTTCGAACATTTAACTAGTCAAACAGTACTAAGGAATATTTGCATCACCGTCTTTTGTTACGCAAATGAAAGATAATCCAATTTCCTATCCAATGAGGTATCTTACATGATGTTTGATAGGTAATGTGATACCGTAAATAGCAAAATGACGTCAGTAGGTAGTATACATATTAACTGTTCAATGAGTTTTTAACAATCAAACTAGTATAAGGGTACCGAGGAATATTTGCACCACTATTTAAAGGTATCCAAATCGAAGATAATTAAATGTTCTATCCAATGAGGTATCTTACATGATGTTTGATAGGGAATGTGATACCGTAAAATGCAAAATAACGTCACCAGGTAGTATACATATTAACTGCTTAATGAGTTTTCGAACATTTAACTAGTCAAACAGTACTAAGGAATATTTGCATCACCATCTTTTGTTACGCAAATGAAATATAATCCAATTTCCTATCCAATGAGGTATCTTACATGATTTTTGATAGGGAATGTGATACCGTAAAAAGCAAAATGACGTTACCAGGTAGTATACATATTAACTGCTTAATGAGTTTTCGAAAATTTAACTAGTCAAACAGTACTAAGGAATATTTGCATCACAATCTATTGGTACGCAAATGAAAGATAATCCAATTTCCTATCCAATGAGGTATTTTACATGAAGTTTGATAGGGAATGTGATACCGTAAAATGCAAAATAACGTCACCAGGTAGAATACATATTAACTGCTTAATGAGTTTTCTAACATTTAACTAGTCAAGCAGTACTAAGGAATATTTGCATCACCATCTTTTGTTACGCAAATGAAAGATAATCCAATTTCCTATCCAATGAGGTATCTTACATGATGTTTGATAGGTAATGTGATACCGTAAATAGCAAAATGACGTCAGTAGGTAGTATACATATTAACTGTTCAATGAGTTTTTAACAATCAAACTAGTATAAGGGTACCGAGGAATATTTGCACCACTATTTAAAGGTATCCAAATCGAAGATAATTAAATGTTCTATCCAATGAGGTATCTTACATGATGTTTGATAGGGAATGTGATACCGTAAAATGCAAAATAACGTCACCAGGTAGTATACATATTAACTGCTTAATGAGTTTTCGAACATTTAACAAGTCAAACAGTACTAAGGAATATTTGCATCACCATCTTTTGTTACGCAAATGAAATATAATCCAATTTCCTATCCAATGAGGTATCTTACATGATTTTTGATAGGGAATGTGATACCGTAAAAAGCAAAATGACGTTACCAGGTAGTATACATATTAACTGCTTAATGAGTTTTCGAAAATTTAACTAGTCAAACAGTACTAAGGAATATTTACATCACAATCTATTGGTACGCAAATGAAAGATAATCCAATTTCCTATCCAATGAGGTATTTTACATGATGTTTGATAGGGAATGTGATACCGTAAAATGCAAAATAACGTCACCAGGTAGACTACATATTAACTGCTTAATGAGTTTTCTAACATTTAACTAGTCAAGCAGTACTAAGGAATATTTGCATCACCATCTTTTGTTACGCAAATGAAAGATAATCCAATTTCCTATCCAATGAGGTATCTTACATGATGTTTGATAGGGAATGTGATACCGTAAAATGCAAAACAACGTCACTATGTAGTATACATATTGACTTTTGAGGGGTTTTTTCACAATCAAACTAGTCTAAGGGTACCGAGGAATATTTGTAAAATTATTTAATGTTACCCAAATGAAAGATAATTAATTGTCCTATCCAATGATGTATCTTACATGATGTTTGATAGGGAATGTGATACCGTAAAATGCAAAAGATCGTCACTAAGGTATACATATTAACTGCTTAATGAGTTTTTAACAATGAACCTAGTCTAAGGGTACTAAGGAATATTTGCACCACAATCTAAACGTACGCAAATGAAAGAGATTTCAATTTCCTATCCAATGAGGTATCTTACATGATGTTTGATAGGGAATTTGATACCGTAAAAAGCAAAATGACGTCAGTAGGTAGTATACATATTAACTGTTCAATGAGTTTTTAACAATCAAACTAGTCTAAGGGTGCCGAGGAATATTTGCATCACTATTTAAAGGTATCCAAATCGAAGATAATCAAATTTCCTATCCAATGAGGTATCTTACATGATGTTTGATAACGAGTGTGATACCGTAAAAAGCAAAATGACGTCACCAGGTAGTATAAATATTAACTGCTTAATGAGTTTTCGAAAATTTAACTAGTCAAACAGTACTAAGGAATATTTGCATCACGATCAATTGGTACGCAAATGAAAGATAATCCAATTTCCTATCCAATGAGGCATCTTACATGATGTTTGATAGGGAATGTGATACCGTAAAATGCAAAATAACGTCACCAGGTAGTATACATATTAACGTTTTAAATGTTTTTTCACAATCAAACTAGTCTAAGGATACCGAGGAATATTTGTAAAATTATTTAATGTTACCCAAAATGAAAGATAATTAATTGTCCTATCCAATGATGTATCTTACATGATGTTTGATAGGGAATGTGATACCGTAAAATGCAAAAGATCGTCACTAAGGTATACATATTAACTGCTTAATGAGTTTTTAACAATGAAACTAGTCTAAGGTTACCAAGGAATATTTGCAACACCATCTTAAGGTACGCAAATGAAAGAAAGTTCAATTTCCTATCCAATGAGGTATCTTACATGATGTTTGATAGGGAATGTGATACCGTAACATGCAAAATAACGTCACCAGGTAGTATACATATTAAATGCTTTATGCGTTTTCGAACATTTAACTAGTCGAACAGAACTAAGCAATATTTGCATCACCATCTATGGGTACGCAAATGAAAGATAATCCAATTTCCTATCCAATGAGGTATCTTAAATGATGTTTGATAGGGAATGTGATACCGTAAAATGCAAAATAACGGCACCAGGTAGTATACATATTAACTGCTTAATGAATTTTCGAACATTTAACTAGTCAAACAGTACTAATGAATATTTGCATCACCATCTCTTGTTACGCAAATGAAAGATAATCCATTTCCTATCCAATGAGGTATCTTACATGATGTTTGATAGGGAATGTGATACCGTAAAATGCAAATTAACGTCACTATGTAGTATACATATTAACTGCTTAATGAGTTTTCGAAAATTTAACTAGTCAAGCAGTACTAAGGAATATTTGCATCACGATCTATTGGTACGCAAATGAAAGATAATCAAATTTCCTATCCAATGAGGTATCTTACATGATGTTTGATAGGGAATGTGTTACCGTAAAATGCAAAACAACGTCACTAGGTAGTATACATATTGACTTTTGAGGGTTTTTTCACAATCAAACTAGTCTAAGGGTACCGAGGAATATTTGTAAAATTATTTAATGTTACCCAAATGAAAGATAATTAATTGTCCTATCCAATGATGTATCTTACATGATGTTGATAGGGAATGTGATACCGTAAAATGCAAAAGATCGTCACTAAGGTATACATATTAACTGCTTAATGAGTTTTTAACAATGAAACTAGTCTAAGTTTACATAGGAATATTTGCAACACCATCTTAAGGTACGCAAATGAAAGAGATTTCAATTTCCTATCCAATGAGGTATCTTACATGATGTTTGATAGGGAATGTGATACCGTAAAAAGCAAAATGACGTCAGTAGGTAGTATACATATTAACTGCTTAATGAGTTTTTAACAATGAACCTAGTCTAAGGGTACTAAGGAATATTTGCACCACAATCTAAACGTACGCAAATGAAAGATAATCCAATTTTCTATCCAATGAAGTATCTTACATGATGTTTGATAGGGAATGTGATACCGTAAAAAGCAAAATGACGTCAGTAGTTAGTATACATATTAACTGTTCAATGAGTTTTTAACAATCAAACTAGTCTAAGGGTGCCGAGGAATATTTGCACCACTATTTAAAGGTATCCAAATCGAAGATAATCCAATTTCCTATCCAATGAGGTATCTTACATGATGTTTGATAGGGAATGTGATACCGTAAAATGCAAAATGACGTCACCAGGTAGTATACATATTAACTGCTTAATGAGTTTTCGAACATTTAACTAGTCAAACAGTACTAAGGAATATTTGCATCGCCATCTTTTGTTACGCAAATGAAAGATAATACAATTTCCTATCCAATGAGGTATCGTACATGATGTTTGATAGGGAATGTGATACCGTAAAATGCAAAATAACGTCACTATGTAGTATCCATATTGACTTTTTAAGGGTTTTTGCACAATCGAACTAGTCTAAGGGTACCGAGGAATATTTGTAAAATTATTTAATGTTACCCAAATGAAAGATAATTTATTGTCCTATCCAATGATGTATCTTACATGATGTTTGATAGGGAATGTGATACCGTAAAATGCAAAAGATCGTCACTAAGGTATACATATTAACTGCTTAATGAGTTTTTAACAATGAAACTAGTCTAAGGTTACCAAGGAATATTTGCAACACCATCTTAAGGTACGCAAATGAAAGAAAATTCAATTTCCTATCCAATGAGGTATCTTACATGATGTTTGATAGGGAATGTGATACCGTAAAAAGCAAAATGACGTCAGTAGGTAGTATACATATTAACTGCTTAATGAGTTTTTAAAAATGAACCTAGTCTAAGGGTACTAAGGAATATTTGCACCACAATCTAAACGTACGCAAATGAAAGATAATCCAATTTTCTATCCAATGAAGTATCTTACATGATGTTTGATAGGGAATATGATACCGTAAAAAGCAAAATGACGTCAGTAGGTAGTATACATGTTAACTGCTTAATGAGTTTTTAACTATGAACCTAGTCTAAGGGTTCTAAGGAATATTTGCACCACCATCTCTTGTTACGCAAATGAAAGATAATCCATTTCCTATCCAATGAGGTATCTTACATGATGTTTGATAGGGAATGTGATACCGTAAAATGCAAATTAACGTCACTATGTAGTATACATATTAACTGCTTAATGAGTTTTCGAAAATTTAACTAGTCAAGCAGTACTAAGGAATATTTGCATCACGATCTATTGGTACGCAAATGAAAGATAATCAAATTTCCTATCCAATGAGGTATCTTACATGATGTTTGATAGGGAATGTGATACCGTAAAATGCAAAACAACGTCACTAGGTAGTATACATATTGACTTTTGAGGGTTTTTTCACAATCAAACTAGTCTAAGGGTACCGAGGAATATTTGTAAAATTATTTAATGTTACCCAAATGAAAGATAATTAATTGTCCTATCCAATGATGTATCTTACATGATGTTGATAGGGAATGTGATACCGTAAAATGCAAAAGATCGTCACTAAGGTATACATATTAACTGCTTAATGAGTTTTTAACAATGAAACTAGTCTAAGTTTACATAGGAATATTTGCAACACCATCTTAAGGTACGCAAATGAAAGAGATTTCAATTTCCTATCCAATGAGGTATCTTACATGATGTTTGATAGGGAATGTGATACCGTAAAAAGCAAAATGACGTCAGTAGGTAGTATACATATTAACTGCTTAATGAGTTTTTAACAATGAACCTAGTCTAAGGGTACTAAGGAATATTTGCACCACAATCTAAACGTACGCAAATGAAAGATAATCCAATTTTCTATCCAATGAAGTATCTTACATGATGTTTGATAGGGAATGTGATACCGTAAAAAGCAAAATGACGTCAGTAGTTAGTATACATATTAACTGTTCAATGAGTTTTTAACAATCAAACTAGTCTAAGGGTGCCGAGGAATATTTGCACCACTATTTAAAGGTATCCAAATCGAAGATAATCCAATTTCCTATCCAATGAGGTATCTTACATGATGTTTGATAGGGAATGTGATACCGTAAAATGCAAAATGACGTCACCAGGTAGTATACATATTAACTGCTTAATGAGTTTTCGAACATTTAACTAGTCAAACAGTACTAAGGAATATTTGCATCGCCATCTTTTGTTACGCAAATGAAAGATAATACAATTTCCTATCCAATGAGGTATCGTACATGATGTTTGATAGGGAATGTGATACCGTAAAATGCAAAATAACGTCACTATGTAGTATCCATATTGACTTTTTAAGGGTTTTTGCACAATCGAACTAGTCTAAGGGTACCGAGGAATATTTGTAAAATTATTTAATGTTACCCAAATGAAAGATAATTTATTGTCCTATCCAATGATGTATCTTACATGATGTTTGATAGGGAATGTGATACCGTAAAATGCAAAAGATCGTCACTAAGGTATACATATTAACTGCTTAATGAGTTTTTAACAATGAAACTAGTCTAAGGTTACCAAGGAATATTTGCAACACCATCTTAAGGTACGCAAATGAAAGAAAATTCAATTTCCTATCCAATGAGGTATCTTACATGATGTTTGATAGGGAATGTGATACCGTAAAAAGCAAAATGACGTCAGTAGGTAGTATACATATTAACTGCTTAATGAGTTTTTAAAAATGAACCTAGTCTAAGGGTACTAAGGAATATTTGCACCACAATCTAAACGTACGCAAATGAAAGATAATCCAATTTTCTATCCAATGAAGTATCTTACATGATGTTTGATAGGGAATATGATACCGTAAAAAGCAAAATGACGTCAGTAGGTAGTATACATGTTAACTGCTTAATGAGTTTTTAACTATGAACCTAGTCTAAGGGTTCTAAGGAATATTTGCACCACCATCTCTTGTTACGCAAATGAAAGATAATCCATTTCCTATCCAATGAGGTATCTTACATGATGTTTGATAGGGAATGTGATACCGTAAAATGCAAATTAACGTCACTATGTAGTATACATATTAACTGCTTAATGAGTTTTCGAAAATTTAACTAGTCAAGCAGTACTAAGGAATATTTGCATCACGATCTATTGGTACGCAAATGAAAGATAATCAAATTTCCTATCCAATGAGGTATCTTACATGATGTTTGATAGGGAATGTGATACCGTAAAATGCAAAACAACGTCACTAGGTAGTATACATATTGACTTTTGAGGGTTTTTTCACAATCAAACTAGTCTAAGGGTACCGAGGAATATTTGTAAAATTATTTAATGTTACCCAAATGAAAGATAATTAATTGTCCTATCCAATGATGTATCTTACATGATGTTGATAGGGAATGTGATACCGTAAAATGCAAAAGATCGTCACTAAGGTATACATATTAACTGCTTAATGAGTTTTTAACAATGAAACTAGTCTAAGTTTACATAGGAATATTTGCAACACCATCTTAAGGTACGCAAATGAAAGAGATTTCAATTTCCTATCCAATGAGGTATCTTACATGATGTTTGATAGGGAATGTGATACCGTAAAAAGCAAAATGACGTCAGTAGGTAGTATACATATTAACTGCTTAATGAGTTTTTAACAATGAACCTAGTCTAAGGGTACTAAGGAATATTTGCACCACAATCTAAACGTACGCAAATGAAAGATAATCCAATTTTCTATCCAATGAAGTATCTTACATGATGTTTGATAGGGAATGTGATACCGTAAAAAGCAAAATGACGTCAGTAGTTAGTATACATATTAACTGTTCAATGAGTTTTTAACAATCAAACTAGTCTAAGGGTGCCGAGGAATATTTGCACCACTATTTAAAGGTATCCAAATCGAAGATAATCCAATTTCCTATCCAATGAGGTATCTTACATGATGTTTGATAGGGAATGTGATACCGTAAAATGCAAAATGACGTCACCAGGTAGTATACATATTAACTGCTTAATGAGTTTTCGAACATTTAACTAGTCAAACAGTACTAAGGAATATTTGCATCGCCATCTTTTGTTACGCAAATGAAAGATAATACAATTTCCTATCCAATGAGGTATCGTACATGATGTTTGATAGGGAATGTGATACCGTAAAATGCAAAATAACGTCACTATGTAGTATCCATATTGACTTTTTAAGGGTTTTTGCACAATCGAACTAGTCTAAGGGTACCGAGGAATATTTGTAAAATTATTTAATGTTACCCAAATGAAAGATAATTTATTGTCCTATCCAATGATGTATCTTACATGATGTTTGATAGGGAATGTGATACCGTAAAATGCAAAAGATCGTCACTAAGGTATACATATTAACTGCTTAATGAGTTTTTAACAATGAAACTAGTCTAAGGTTACCAAGGAATATTTGCAACACCATCTTAAGGTACGCAAATGAAAGAAAATTCAATTTCCTATCCAATGAGGTATCTTACATGATGTTTGATAGGGAATGTGATACCGTAAAAAGCAAAATGACGTCAGTAGGTAGTATACATATTAACTGCTTAATGAGTTTTTAAAAATGAACCTAGTCTAAGGGTACTAAGGAATATTTGCACCACAATCTAAACGTACGCAAATGAAAGATAATCCAATTTTCTATCCAATGAAGTATCTTACATGATGTTTGATAGGGAATATGATACCGTAAAAAGCAAAATGACGTCAGTAGGTAGTATACATGTTAACTGCTTAATGAGTTTTTAACTATGAACCTAGTCTAAGGGTTCTAAGGAATATTTGCACCACAATCTAAACGTACCCAAATGGAAGATAATTCAATTTCCTATCCAATGAGGTATTTTACATGATGTTTGATAGGGAATGTGATACCGTAAAATGCAAAATAACGTCACCAGGTAGTATACATATTAACTGCTTAATGAGTTTTCGAACATTTAACTAGTCAAACAGTACTAAGGAATATTTGCATCACCATCTATTGGTACGCAAATGAAAGATAATCTAATTTCCTATCCAATGAGGTATCTTACATGATGTTTGATAGGGAATTTGATACCGTAAAATGCAAAATAACGTCACCAGGTAGTATACATATTAACTGCTTAATGAGTTTTCGAACATTTAACTAGTCAAACAGTACTAAGGAATATTTTCATCACCATCTATGGGTACGCAAATGAAAGATAATCCAATTTCTTATCCAATGAGGTATCTTACATGATGTTTGATAGGGAATGTGATACCGTAAAATGCAAAATACCGTCACTAAGGTATACATATTAACTGCTTAATGAGTTTTTAACAATAAAACTAGTCTAAGGGTACTAAGGAATATTTGCACTACAATCTAAAGGTACGCAAATGAAAGATAATTCAATTTCCTATTCAATGAGGTATCTTACATGATGTTTGATAGGGAATGTGATACCGTAAAAAGCAAAATTACGTCAGTAGGTAGTATACATATTAACTGCTTAATGAGTTTTTAATAATGACCTAGTCTAAGGGTACTAAGGAATATTTGCACCACTATTTAAAGGTATCCAAATCGAAGATAATTAAATGTTCTATCCAATGAGGTATCTTACATGATGTTTGATAGGGAATGTGATACCGTAAAATGCAAAATAACATCACCAGGTAGTATACATATTCCATATGCATTATTTTTACATTTTATCTGTAAATAAGTATTTTGGATATACGATTATTCAACCAAAAGCGTATATATTCAGAATTTATTGGATTCACATATCGTAATCAAGTAAAGAAGAAGTAAACGCCGGAAAAGCATTTTATTTTAACTTATGTGAGTACTTTAGCTCAGATGGTTAAATCACCATATCATCAAAATACCTGTATTGACCTGTATTAATAACATGACACACTTTAAAGCAAATTTATAATATGTGAAATAAATATTCAAATTTCATACTACATATCTTATGATATGAACTGAACTGAACAGCAAAAGAAACGCGAGTTTAAATGATTATAGTTTCTGTTTGCAAATAAGCCCATGGTTTGTCATATCATTAGTAAATGTCAGATAACATTTGGAGCTATGTAGAGTATAGATGGTTACCATTGCAAAGTCAAATGGTATCAGTTCGCGAAAATGCACGTCACATGTTGTCATAGTAACATGATCTGCCTGTCATCCGATACTTGCTCTGTGAAAAGGACCAAATCTTGTTTAAGAAGTCAATGCTTTGCAAAATAAACGTGACATTTTTGGAAACTGGGATATTGGCCGACTGCATGCTGTACAGTTTGCAATGACTGTAAATGTGCTCGTGGAACACCTTGGTACCGACAAGGAATGCAATACCTTGAAGTTTTATCAAACTGAGACCCATATATCCATTCTTAGACCGTGGGCCGAAGTAGGAAGTCGTTTCAACAGGCCTCATAAATTACATGGCTAGTAGATCTGTATTGAATAATTAAGAATGGAAATATCAGACCTCAGAAAGTGAAAGTTTAACCCCAAACACAATGTCCATATTAAGAAAATAGCTTGTAAATAATCAAGTTTTTATTTAAGGTCGTCATAGTAACGGAGACGTTTCAGCCAATCAAATTGCGCTTATACCTTCACCTCGCCACAGCAAAATGGCCGCGCCCGTAAATGGTTGTGCGTGTCACATTGCTGAAACAGATAACGAGCCAATTTTACCCTTCTCTGACAAGTCCTGGAATAAATTATCTGATTGTATGAACACTTGGGCAACCCTTGATGGCCAGGAACGAGATTTAGCACGACGGTTTGTTGCTATTTCACGGGATTGTTTTGGTTATCACCGTAGATGTTATCAGTTGTTTACGAATAAGAGACGTTTGCAGCAGGCGTGAGAAAGGCTGTTTAAGAGCTGATAATGATAAAGAAACGCCAGTGCCAACTCCCAAGAAGTTACTACGGTCAGAAGTAAAATCATCCGCTGGCGCTGGGAGACGGTCTAAACATGTCTTGCCACATCAGTGTATCATTTGTTTGAAAAATAAGTCTGTGTGTGACAAAGCAACATACAAATGGAAAAGAGAAAAACTTGTCACCTGTGAGACGGATGCTGGCAAACTACTTCAGGCAGCCAGATTGAAAAAAGATCAGAGGATATTAGTACAGGTAGATACTTTGTTTATTATTGTAGATAATTTGTTTATTAACAACTCCATATTAGATAGAAAAGATCCGGTTTCAATCGAAGTGAGATATCATAGTTCATGCTACAAGCTCTACACAAGATGTCTTTATGAACTAGAAACAGGAAATGAACTCTGACCACTGTTTCAGTCATTTGAAGTGTTTTGTTCAGACGTCATCGAGGAAAGGCTAATATCAAATGAGGAAATTATGAAGATTTCTCGTCTTACAGAATTTTTTTTGAAAACTGCCGCAGATACAGAGGGTATTGATATTAGTGGCTACCGACATTGTCAGCTGAAGTCAAGATTGTTAGCAAAATACCCCAATCTTGAATTTATTCAACCAAGCTCAAACAGTTGTGAGCTAGTACTTTATAACAGTGACAACAACACATCAGTTGTAACAGTACCCTGCTCTGAAGATAATTCTGATTCGGATTGGGAAATGGAAGATGCCTCTGATCAAGCTCAAGATCCCAACTCCAGCACATCCTCACAAGACATATTTGCACAACTGTACAGATCTGCTCTCATCATTCGAGGTGTCATTTCCTCCACTAAAGGAATTGAAGCTTGGCCACCAAAAGCTGATGATATGAACTTGTTGTCCTGTTACAACATCATCTCAGCTGAGCTCTTTAACTTTCTTTTGTGGTGTAGCAATATGTCTGATGAATTTTGTACAAGCAAAATAAGTATCAAAGGACATGAGAATGAGAAAAAAGTGCTCTCAATTGCTCAAGATGTCATCACATTAGCATCAAATGGAAGAAAACTGATGCCTAAACATTTAGCACTTGGCATGACTATCAGACACATTTCAGGTAATTGAATTTGTATGTTATATATATGTAAAAAGGTCATTAAATAATAAGTGATATCATGTGGCATAATGCTGAAGTAGACATCTTTAAGACAATACCTCAAAAATAAAAATGCTTTGACAAATAAAAAATTCAAAATTATTTTTATTACTGATAAGTAAAATGAACAAAATTTCATATTGTATCCTGGTAAGTTTTTGAAAGCTAATGAGTATTTTTCTGATTCACAGGTTCAGCCAAACTCCAGCACCTCATTAACTCCTTTGGCCACTCTTTGACACTGGAGCATGACACAGCGCTTGCCCTACAGCAACTCAATCGCCAGAATGATGTTCCACCTGGATTTCAATCCGAAACTTTCACAACACTAGTTTGGGACAATAATGACTTTGGCGAAGAAACACTTTCTGGTAATTTTAATACTATGTTTGAAATCAAATTGATATCAGAAGCAGAAAATTTAATCTGTAATATATACACACCTGAAATACAAATACATAATATCAAAATAAAAATATTTCAAATATTTCAAATTGATTGCTAAATACTGTTCTCCTTTTTTCATGTTTTATACTTGTTTTTATTCACACAGGTTGTTCTGAGCATTAAGGTAAGAATTAAGGGTGAAGCAATACACCATCATACTAGTCAGGCAGAATGGTGAAATGATTGTGCACTTTGGGTGAAAAGTACCAAACTTGGCACAAAGATAGCTTGTGGTATTGTGATTAAATTTGGTCTGAGGGCCAAGTCAATTTCGATCCAAGATGGCCGCCAAATCCAAAATGGCCGCCACTGTTAAAACGTATCTGCTTTTTCATGTTTCTGCATATCTAAATGATCCATTCATGTTATTTTATTGTTATTCATGCTAGCTTAGAAACCCAGAAATACAAGGATTGATACTGTATTGATTAATCCATTGTTGACGATGGTACAAATGATAAATAGAAGAAAACAATCAAAATGGCAGCCAATTTTGTGATCTAAGGTGATGTTTCTTTTTGTGCGTTTCTACGTGTTTATATCATCAAATTAGATTGTCAATCTTGCTTGTTTAGACTAGAAATACCATAACTAACAATTTATTGGTTATCCCGTTGTTGACAGTAGCAAACATAATCCAAAATGGCGGCCAATTTGTCACTGAAGGGCATCCTTCGATAACCTAGAATTGAATTGTTTTCCTTAATCTTATTACGAATCATTTAGGTTGGTATTCTAAACTTATGGTCTTCAAATAAATATAGTCCAATTAATTTCCTTCCATGATGGCGGCCAAATTCAAAATGGCCGCCACTGTCAACATGTATCTCTTTGGGCATGTTTACACATATTTAAATGATTCAATGACCCAATTTTATTAGTATTCTTGCTTGTTTTGAAGATAATAGTATGTTCATAGTTTTGCAGGTGATTGACTAGGAAACTTATATAACTTTATTGTGAACCGACACTATATCGTTTAGTTCAATTGTTTTAAAATACATACATAATACACAGTACTATACTACTACATACTATTTGAAAGTACGCAATGTGAACTGGACAGTGCTAAGATGGCACATTCACCTTAAGTGTATCCTTCGATTCTCCAGGTAATATTATTCTTTCATCTTATTGTCATTCTTTTAGGTTTTCATTCTGTTTTCAGTATAGATTTCATATCAGATTAAGTCATCATTGAGTTCATATTTCCAGAGACAACACTTTGAAGCACGATGAAAGTTTGAAACAAGCATCCACAATGACATCCTCTGTTTAAATTACTACAACCACATTTCAATACGTCTGTCCTGCCTGATATACTGATCTCCTTGTGTGTTGAAACACTATATCTGAACTTGATTTATAAGTTAATAATGTTTAACATCAACGCTCTCACGGGAACTTATTGGCATGCAATCATCAAGATACCACGGGTTTGCCTTCCGTACTGATCAAAATGTAGCAATTGCTGGGGTACAATGATAAACATATGTTAGCTCTAGTTAAGGTACGTTTAAATTGTTGATAAAGATATCTCCTAGAATAATTTGATAGCAGGCTACTGCTGCATGCAACCAATGTCATTACTCAATGAAACCAGAGCATCATGCTGCTCTCTGTGTTCTTTAGGCTGTACCCTTGTTCAGTCAAACAATCCTCGTTGCTCTCTGACTAGCATTTGCTACTGAAACAATCACAGATTCATACCAGCAAATACTGCTACCAAGATCCTTGGAACGTAAAAGATTGTCTCAAACGATTCATATCTATATCGGTTGTGATCTAACCTTATTTTGCGACAAATGACATAACAACATTGAAGCAGACAAAATTTTCCCTGACGTTGTAGAAGCTTTTTTCAACTCTTGGGATACTGTCTTTTTTAAAAAAAGGTACCATGAATGAATGAATGCAAGCAATATCTGTTTGCCCTCATGTAAGACAGACAATTAAGTTCCTGTGGGAGCACTGGCGATGCTTATAGAGAGGTAACTCATTACATCAGATACTTGCTTAAGAGATCTAGTAGGCGAAGGGGTTTCTGAGAGATAGCTTATATATGTGTTTATCCTGAATTGATTGTAGATAAAGAGTGTGTATCCCGTATTTCACTGACAGTGAATGGAGGTCTGAATAGGAGTGAAGTGATAGTATCTTGGAGTGAGAGTCGTGACACCAGTAACAATGTTCTAGACACGCTGGAAACTGAGAAACCTGAGATGATGCATTTGTTCAGTGTTTCCAGAGAGGTAACAGAGGTAACAGTCGAATGAAAGAAATGGAACAAACTAGACCACTTATAGTCTTATACAGTGCAATCAGTCAATGTTGTTTTTAAATATACATGTATTGTTCGTCTGTTGTTAGAACCACTGTTTACAGTATTCGACCCAAACCTAGTGCATTATGTTATGTCTGATAGAACTAGTTCTATAGCTAGGCTGGGAAGTCCAAATAGGTGTCATGACTCACCATAATGTCGGTGGAAAAGATTTGGCGAACATCATGTCTATGACTGTCTATGAAATGGGTATTTTGCAGTTTCTTTCATTGAATAGCTTTAATTGATTGTGTTCTATGTTATGAAGGGTTTTTGGACACTATAAATACCAACTTTGATAAATAGTAAGAAGAAATTCCCTTGCAAAAAGTCAATCATTATTTGCAAAATATAGGACAGACAATTATCTTCAGAATAACAATACAATGCGTTATTGAATCATTTAAATATGCATAAATATGCCAAAAGAGATAAGGTTGACGTACAATGGCCGCCATTTTGATTTTGGCCGCCATCTTGGAAGTAATTTCATTTAAACCCTTGGACCAGATCTATTTGAAGACCATAAGCTAAGAATACCAACCTAAATGATTCGTAATAAGATTAAGGAAAACAATTAAATTCTAGGTTATCAAAGGATGCCCTTCAGTGACAAATTGGCCCCAATTTTGGATTATGTTTGCTACTGTCAACAATGGGATTACCAATATATTGTTAGTCATGGTATTTCTAGTCTAAACAAGCAAGATTGACAATCTAATTTGATGTAGAAACGAACAAAATCATACATCACCTTAGATCACAAAATTGGCTGCCATTTTGATTGTTTTCTTCTATATATCATTTGTACCATCGTCAACAATGGATTAATCAATACAGTATATCAATCCTTGTATTTCGTGGGTTTCAAGCTAGCATGAATAACAATAAAATAGCATGAATGGATCATTTAAATATGCAGAAACATGTAAAAGCAGATACGTTTTAACAGTGGCGGCCATTTTGGATTTGGCGGCCATCTTGGATCGAAATTGACTTGGCCCTCAGACCAAATTTAATCACAATACCACAAGCTATCTTTGTGCCAAGTTTGGTACTTTTCACCCAAAGTGCACAATTGCCTTGATTTTCTGCACCATTCTGCCGGACTATACCGATGCATCGAGATTCATAGGCATACGATACAATACAAGATATGATTTGCCAGCAATACGATACCGTGTAAATTATTTATTATTCTGTAAAATACAGTAAATGCTTTCTTATTAGAGTATTTCAACATGAAAACATTGGTTATTGGAAAAGAAAATGTCTGATGAAACAAAACTGAATGCTCTCAACTTTCTGATTTTTGAGGCCCAGGTTTTGAAACAACTTTGTGTATCGGGATACCTTTCGAATCATGGCAGATCTATCTGGATATGTATCGCATTGTGACCTACTAACCTGCATGGTTGCACCCCTATTTGGAATGTAGCACCCCTAGTTTTAATGTAGCACATATCTCTTTGTATATATGCTTTCCTGCAATGCTTTCCTGCCATGCTTTCCTGTGCTCACTGTCTGTCTTGGCTTTGGGATCTGTAATCAATTCTCTTTTCATATGACCATATTAACCACACATTCAATTCAGAATATAATGCATTACAAACTTAAAATAAATTGTATCATAATAATGCAATACCTACCAACATGTAAAATTGATGCATTAGTTTAGCAATAATGCAAGAGAGCCCTATACATTTAATTTTATACTATACTGTTATATGTCAGTGTGAATCAAATATGTAAAGATTTATTTTACTACCTATCCAAAACTCGGTTTGGAAAAGAACCCAGTAATATCTTTTCAGACTCTCATTATCACTTCAGTAATACAGAAAGAAACTCTAATTATTGTATCAATTAATATGTTGTTGCATTTAACAGGTAAAGGAACTACCCACAATACAAATGGAATAATCATCCAGAGCGTTGTTCATGGGCCTGAGATCAGAGAAAACCAGGACAAAATGGACTCCATCAGCCGCGACAGAAAACGTACCATTGACGTCCCACCATGTGACATTGAACCTTTTCATGGTCACAAGAGAACTGGTCCAGTTCAGTTTAGAGGTAACCAAAACTATGTGTGAATGTACCCGTTTCAAAGATTTATTATATGACTGACGGTGAAATACTTAGAGAATAACCAACGAGGTACGAGTGATTACGGGGAATATCCACGAGTCTAAATAATGTCTAGCCACGAGCTTTAATATGGTGACGTCATAAAAGAATTTGTCACGGCAGACCATTGTTTAGTGACGTCATAGTCATTTTTCTCCGGGTAACAGACCATTCAACGTTGAGAATCACTTGAAAGCACATGTGCGAATATCAGTGTTTAATAACTCTACAATATTATGGCATCATAATCAGCATGTGACGTCATAGTCATTAAGTATGACATTACAATATAAGCGGCTTGACCTCAATTATTTAAGAGACACTGTTCCATGATAAAAATGGGTCCCATAGAACTAAACAAAGGCTGATTAGCATGCCTTCTAACGACCAAGGTTTGCTGAAAGATGTGTTTAAGGGTACAAGGCCCCATGTAATATTTTCACAGCACTGTTGTGACCCAACACATTCTATTGCTAGCTGCTTTTTAGCTTTTATTTCTTATTTCTATGGTACCCATTTTTTATTATAGTGTCCCTTTAAATAAAATACCAAATAAATATTATTATTCGAACCTGCAATATTTCCTACAAGACTAGAGAATCAACTTTTTACATGTGTTTATGTGTATATTTGTCAATACATATATAACTATATTTGTCCATTCTAACATAGAAAGTTATGTCCCTATTTCTTTTAATCAATTATCTAAAATTTCAGGACAGAATATAGATTTGGATACCAGTGCCAGTGCCCAGACTCAGACAGAGTGGAGGCTCATGGACCAAGCTATCTTCATAGCCAAACATTACCAGGTATTTGTCAGGTTTATTTTTATATATATGAAAGTTGCTAATTTTTCTTTATATAGAAATATGATAATACATGTACTGTTACATATTTATTTTATTATTTTTCATTTCCATGACACAGGAGATTTAGTCTGCTTGTTAAATCTTACCTTGTTTACTTTTTTCATCAACAGGTGGAAGGCAGCTTACCCGGATGGACAGGATGCAATCAACTATTGAGCAAGGATTCTCATCCTCTGAGCAACATAGGTTACCTACCCGTTGTCGATGCCAGTCCCACTGACAAGGCTACAGTCAACGCTATTCTCCAAAAGAGTGTACTTATTGCTCAGAGTCTGCAACTTCCCTCAATTGTTCTTGTTATGGACCAGGCAATATATGCTAAGGCTCAGGAAATAAGATGGCAAGGCTCTCCAGAATTTAGAGAGAAGCTTGTGATTCGTCTTGGAGAATTCCACACTTGCATGGCATATCTGGGTGTGCTGCTAGGAAGGCGCTTTGAACACTGTGGTCTCAGAGATATCGCCATTGAATCTGGCATTGTGGCAGCAGGATCCATCAACAGCGTTATGAACGGCCATCATTTTAACAGGAGCTTGAGATGTCACAAACTAATAGCTGAAGCAGTCCACAGATTGAGATTACAGGAGTACATTGATCATGAAGCAGCTGACGACATTCCTGAAGCATTGCAGATGTCTCTGGAGGACTTTGAGGAGAAATTTTCACAGTCTCTAGAGAATGAATCTGTACTGAAATTCATCAAGGATTTCCAGGATAACGTAGAAAAACGCAGTGGAGGGAATGTGATGTATGCATTCTGGTCATCCTATCTGGATATGATGGAGCTGTTGCTGCTGTTTCTGAGAGCAACTAGGGAAGGGAACTGGGATCTTCATCTGTCTGCTCTTCGAGACATGATACCCTGGTTCTTCTCATATGGGAGGATCAACTACTCTCACTACCTTCCAGCCTACTACCTGGAAATGACAAACCTTCCTTCCTCACACCCGTTTGTCCATTTCAACTTGAAGAATGGTAGCTTTGCCGTCAAGCGTCATGAGAAACATGGGTTTGCAATGACTTCATGTGACCAATTGATTGAACAAACATTCAACCGCGACTCCAAAACAAAAGGAGGACTGACTGGATTGACTTTGAACAAAGGGGCTGTTAGAAGATGGATTGTGAGCCACCCAGATAGAGCAGCTTTCACCAACATGTGTTATTTAATGTCCACTGAAAATGCAACTTCAGCATATTCACAAAAGGAACCGACAGCATCAAGAATTGATACAGATGAACAGGCTGTGCAAGACGTGATGTATACCATCACGAACTATGCCAACCAATTTACATGTGAAAGTTACAGTGAACTGTTCAATATTTCCACAGGTCAAATGGCTTCTGAGTCAATCAAACTGGATCTACTGTCAGCTCACACAAAGGGAGAAGCCTGTTTTCAACAGTTTGTGAATGAACGTTTGACAAGTGATAAGAAAGATCTTTATCATCCTCTTTCTTTGCCTGCCACAAAGACATTTGCAGATATTGACAAGAAGAGCAAAAGTTGCCCGTTGCCTCCCTCAAAGAAGACAAACAGATATTGTCCCGTTTGCTCGTTATTGCTCAAGAAAAGGGAATTGAATTGAGGGAAATCCTTACCTATCCGTTGAACTCGGTCCCTTCAGCTATAGGCAATGCAGATGAATCCATGGTTAAAACAACAAAATCAGTGCTGCTTCATGAGGTTGAGAAACAGGTACCTGAATCATCTACAATATCTGCAACAACACTGAGCGCAGACACAGTTCTCATCATTGATGCCATGGCAATGGTACAGCAACAGCGACATTTTCCGGAAACATTCGGCCAGTTTGCAGTTTCCCTACTTCACCAAATTGTTGACATGTCCCACAAATATCATGCGAAAAGGATAGATTTTGTGTCAGACAGGTATCCAGATGTCTCCATTAAACAACTGGAAAGAGAAAAGAGGGCAACACATGGAGAGACCAAAATTCGAATCGAGAGGTCGGATCAGAAAATGCCAAAGCAGATGAAAAAATTTCTGTCCTGTGGAACAAATAAAGAAAGATTGATATCCTTCATTGTCCAAGAATGGGAAAAGAGTCCACCTCTATTATTCAAAGGACTCCAGATTTATGCCACTGTTGGTGAAATGTGCAATAAACTCTCAGTTTCAGAAGAGGGGGTTTTGGTCTCAGAAGATGTGCCAGATCTGCACTGCGACCATGTTGAAGCGGACACAAGAATGTATGTTCATGCTCTCAATGCAGCCGAAAGCAGTCCGGTGTAATAGTCTCAAATGACTCTACCGCCTCATATGACTCTAGAGTTATTTGAGGCTAGCTCCATATGACTCTAGAGTTATTTGAGGCTAGCCCCATATGACTCTAGAGTCATATGGGGCTAGCAAATTGCACAAATTAGTCCAGCCTCAAATAACTCTATTCAGGCTCAAATGACTCTACCATATGTTCTGTGAAAGAAGATTTACGTATTCATAATTTCACATTTTTCATGTTTTAGTTCATTTTCAGATACCGTGGAATGGTCTGAATTGAATATTCTTAGAAAAAAGTACTAGAGTTAAATGAGCCTAGGCTCAAAACACTCTAGAGTTAAATGGGCCTAGGCTCAAAACACTCTAGAGTTAAATGGGCCTAGGCTCAAAACACTCTAGAGTTAAATGGGCCTAGGCTCAAAACACTCTAGAGTTAAATGGGCCTAGGCTCAAAACACTCTAGAGTTAAATGAGCCTAGGCTCAAAACACTCTAGAGTTAAATGGGCCTAGACTCAAAACACTCTAGAGTACCAACTGTGTGAACACCTCAAAGGTATGAAGGGCTGACAACAATTAATTGACTTAACAGCAGTTAAATTTAATTTCTGAAGAAAGACCTTCTCCTTCTAAGAGATACACATTTTGGAGTATATGCTCCTATCTATAACTTATTTTTAATATTTAATCAGGTAATGTCCTTCTAACAAACACTAGATTTACTTTAAAAAATCAAATTTGTGGCTGGACAGTATTCATAGTGATTATGATCATTATGATTCTGATTGGTCTTTAAGATTAATAAGTAATTATTAAACCAAGAAACCAGTAATGTCCGGAATTCAGTTTCATTATTAGAATTACCATCCCGAAGTTTGTTCACCTATACTTATATACGTATGTTGGTGCAAATATTCTGTACATAGTGAAGCCAATGAGACACTGTATAATGTTGTAAGAGAAGCCGATAACTTTGTATTTTTATGTTAGAAGTGTCGATTTTATGTACCGTAACATAATTTAATTCATACCTCTAAATAACGGTAACAGTTTGGAGAAAAGAACTGACCAGGGGTTAACATTCTAAAAAGTATTGTTGTTTATGTTTCTCTGTAAACTATCAAAAAAGGATCAGCAATGTTACATATTGGGGATGTATTTTTTTATACTTATTCAATGTACTTGTAGATATTGTTTTCTTATAAAGTCCATATGAAAATTATTAAATTATTTAAAAAAATCGTAATTTGAAGAGTTTACCCCCTTTCTTCTTGCAATATACGAAATATTGCACAACTGATCAAATAACAAATTTCGGATTGAATATTGTATTCTTAGAAAACGATCGATTTGTCAGTACAAGTGAAATAATACAATTGACGTCCAAACGAAATCCTAATTACAATTACAATTAAAATAGTACTTACGTTTGTTTTAATTTTTGGATGCAGCTTTGCGATTTTTAACATTGTGTTGCTTTTATACTTGGATACAAGCATAAAAAATGTAAATAATCCTTACGTAAGGAACGCTGTCACCCTGTGAAAAAAAACCGCTTACATGCATTGACTGTATATCAATCAAAAAAATACCACCATCCAATGACAAAACTCTTGATTGATTAAGATTTAATTGGCATATTTTGATGACTCATATTATTATCAATTATTCAACTGAACAGGATATCGTATTCATTATTGATGCTGCGAATAAAATATTATGTGGGTTATTGATGTTTCTTACCAAATATACATTTAATGTTCTTACATTTGTGTATTCTATTAATAAGAATCTGATCATGATACAGGGGGATTTTTGGTCCACTGGGTCATTTCATGGGCAAGCTTTTCGAAAGTTGATGCTATAGGCAGGATGTATTCATATTTACATTTCTTTAGAAGCGTTTATTCATAAATATATTTTTGCAGGACACGAATTTTCATGTCAGATTTGATTTGGTTGCTAAAATAAATCGTATTTGTATAAATCATATTTCAGTATGCTGGAGTAAATGTTTTTTACATAATATTTAACTAATAATCTATTTTAATTATACTAGAACATTATATGTATGGCCATGCCACACGTGACACCATATTATCAACACATTCATCATATTTGCTGTTTTCATACAAATTGAAGCATTTGGTATATGTTCATTATCATCTCAGTTAAAATCAGAAAAAAGGTTAAACAATGACGTCTTTTTGGAACATTTTTATTCTGTAGACTTATCAAATTTCAAACTCTCAGAAATATGGAATCATAAATGCTAAAAAAATTTTTTATTCCATTCATTATTCAATCGTATATTTCACCTTAATATTGCAGGTGAACAGTGTCTATGAATAGTCATTTCTTTATTGCGGATATATACATTCATCAAACAAATGATACGTAAAAATGTGTCTTTGTCATGTTATTGTTTTGGTGAACACAATGTTATATCCATTGCAAAATTCGAAGTCATTAATATTATAACAAGGTCATGTCTCCAAGTAATATGTGCATGCAACCATTTTCACAACTAGTTATTTATGTCCCATAGCTATGCACATCCATCTAACTACTCAATCACTGTTGACTATCCATAAACTTTTATGTTTGCTATCATATCTCATTCAACTTAAATAATTAATCATACAAAATACTTTCACGTGCTTTGGAAAGAGGTCAATGGGAACGAGGCTATAGATACCAGCGATAGAACTTTACCAAACCAAAGAATTAAACCAAAGCTGAACTGCTGTAGTAAACTTAAATTATAATAGAAACCAAAAGATAATAATATTTAAAGATGAACAAATCATGTTTGTCCCGTTAGGATAACCGGGAGAACACTAAACTTTTCTGCTTGATGTTATCATATAAGTCTTTCTTATGCATTTGCGTAAGTAAGTTTCAAATTTGATTAACCCTAAACACAAATAGACTGTTACAGTGCGATACTATTTTTGTCAGCATGGACAAGAACGTTGTTGTTTTTCTTTGAAGTTTAATTGCATTATTATACCCCCGCCGCGCGTATAGCGCCAAGCAGGGGATATAGTATTCGGTAACGAACGTCCGTATGTACGAAGTGGAATAACTCACTACTATTCACTAGATTCTGTTCATACTTGATATATAGGTCAACGATAGTAATCTAATGTAATGTAATGTTCAAAAAATTCTATGTGACCTCGAACTTCACGATCACAACGAAACTTTGACAAGTTACCCTTGTCAGCGAGATATCAAAATACCCTTTGACTAAAATGTCTATAAGACTTTATACATTATACCTACGTTCTACTCGGGCAGACAGAGGGCTGATTTGATTTTAGTGACATTGGCATAATGTTCAAGGTCAATCAGGACCCAGTCGATTTGTGTGACCATAGCATTATGTTTTTACTTTGAAGTATTTATTTACGGTGAGGGATCATGTCACCTAAGTGACAAGTGCTCTCTGATTCAACGAACTATTGCATCACAATAGAGCACCGATAGATAATAGACTTATAATACTCAAGGCTCAAGATATGTCTACACAATATTTTCGCATTAATATCTTTAAAAGTGAAAAAAAGTTGATCCCTAAGCTTACATAGTGTAGTTTATATAAAATAAATCAAGAAATATCAAGAAATATCAAGAAATACAATATCTCGGAACATAGTTCACGTGGTTGTAACCAGGATTTCAGACGGTTTCACGAATTTTACGAGCGACTCTATATATTTACCAGGGATCACGCGATAATAAAGCGTCTTTTAAACTTAAACAAGGTTAATTATAGACCCTGATAGTCAGTAAAAACCTTCCCTTCCTTCCTATCAGGGTCCACAACTTTACCATATTCTCGGTATCATGGTTTATCCTTTATCCCGTGTGAATGAAATGTACTAAAGGCAGATGTACACATCATAGTGATTACGTGAATAAAGATCCGTAAAAAACCCTTTTTTTAGATTGCTTTTATATGTATGCTTCTCAGAAAAAAATGAAGACATAGAAGTATTCAGAATGTATATATAACAACAAGACATGGTCATAAACATCCACCACCATATTGGTTCTCAGGAAAAGATAATGGATCGCTTCTCATTTACGAACTCGATGCATCAATCAATATTTGTATACGGTACTTGAAAGTTCACATGCCTGTAGTACATTCATTCATAGGTAGATCACTTTCTTGATGTTATAATAGATATTTCTGAATGACACGATTGCATAATATGTATACATTGCAAGGCTCTGTAAAAATAGAGTGTTTGTTTTTGTTAACAATGACACTAGCTTTGTAATTATAAAAGTACGGTCTACTGAAAGGCGCGTTTTTTTTCTCAAATTTGCTATTTATCATTAAAGTTTATACGATATACGGTTAAATTAGAGGGTAAAACATCACATTACACGACCTGATAAGCCGTATCGATAGAAAACGGTTGTCGGCATTGAAAGAAAATGGTGCGACGCATAAAGCAACAGTGGCGTGTGAGAGAGTAAGATTTGTAGGGATCATGCGAATTTGAATTCAGAATGCAAGATGTTTGACCATTCTATCATTGTTCGATATATATTACTCTACTTTCAGTGTTTAGGTATTGCTAAATCAGTCAGATCACTTAAACTACCTTCGACCGGCCATTTTAATGTGAACACCTTAAAATGGCCATTCGAAGAGGCTTAACCTTACAATGTACATTCGTTTTAGAACTCTTTTTATTGATAGATGAGTATCATTTAGCCATTGGAAACACTTATTTACCTTTTCGTGAGATCAATTTATTTCAGTAAGAAAAACGTGCTACAGCGTCTTTAATGTATTTGGTCCAAGGACTTTTGTAAACCGGACAGGTAAAGAAATAATGTAGCTAAACCTGCCAGTTTCAATAAATAGGGGATGTAAATATGCTGTGGCAGGATTCCAGAAAGGCATGTTGGCTCAACCTACCCAGTGGTTCAACGAATTAGTTCGGTATTGTTGACACGTTGCTTCAAAATGCATGTGTAATACTTTTTAATCACTAAGATGATTACTTGATGCTTTTTGAAAATATTGTATGTTTTCTTTATTGGTTATTTCATTAACAAGCTTGTGTTTTTTTGGATAACAGTGAATCAGTTAACATTTACATGTAACATATTAAATCCATTATATTTACGTCACAACATCCCATCAAAATAATACTTAATATACACCACCGTGTAATATGGAGCATATTAATTGTAATATCTTTAATTAAAGCTCTAAAAATCTTGACAGAAGCAAAATTTCGAAATTGTCTTTAAATGCGACTTTGAGGGAACCTACTTTGATAATGAATCAGTCATTGCTATCACTACTACTAGACCATGGTATCAAATAATACGAAATTCACCCATCCTTTCTTGATTCATCGGTTTAAGACAAGTTTCCTATGTACGCATGATCGCAGGTACATACGGGGATATTTATATTACACTCAGGCATACTTAAAGCACTAATATCGAAGGACTAAAAACAATTGCCATATTGATTCTCACGAACACTCTCAAAATTTTCCCAAATCGTCCTTAATCTAAAAACTATGATGTATACATGTATGTACACAAATAAAATATACATACAACGTGCACTGAAAAAACATACAAGAACATCAAAATAGAAAAGCATGTTTCTCATTTTCGTAATCCTATGGCATCAAGCCCAAATAGGGTCATAAGGGGGTCACCAAATATACAATTTAGAATGACTTTTTGATAAGGAGTCTGCACGCAACTTTTCAGCTCTCTAGACCTTATAGAACTGGAGAAGAAGATGAAAATAGCTTTTTAAGGTTGGGACCCCTGTGACCCAATTTGTGGTCAAGGGGTCACGTAATCCACAATTTAGAATCCTCATTACACAAGGAGTCTTCACACAACTATTCAGCTCTCTAGACCTTTTGGAACTGGAGAAGAAGATGAAAATAGGTTTTTAAGGTTGTGACCCCTGTGACCCCATTTTGGGTCATAGGGTCACGAAATATACAATTTAGAATCCCATTACCCAAGGAGTCTGCATATAAAATTTCAGCTCTAGAGTCATTGGTTCTTGAGAAGAAGTCGAAAAAGCGAAAAGTTTACGGACGGAAGGACGGACGGACGGACGCCGGACGCCATGCCATGCCAAAAGCCAATCGGGCCTTTCAGGCCTGATGAGCTAAAAATTAACACACCGTTTTTCTATGTCGTACTCCAACAATATATTATGCCCTCGCACATATCACACTCGAACAGACACACGGACGCACAGACGCACGTACGGACACACGGGCTGATGGACGGATTATCACTCAAACCTATTGCCGTCCAGTTCTTGGCAGTGTAAAAATGAAGTGAAGACATAGGCTAGAGTTATTTGAGGCTAGCCCGAAATGACTCTACCAGCATTGATTTGGTAAAGCCTGAAAAATATTGAGGTTTAGGTAGAGTCATTTGAGCCTGGATAGAGTCATCTGAGCCTGAGGAAAATTCTAGCCCCAAATGACTCTAGAGTTATCTGAGGCCAGGCTCAAATGACTCTAGAGTTAACTGAGGCCAGGCTCAAATGACTCTAGAGTTATCTGAGGTCAGGCTCAAATAACTCTAGAGTCATTTTTGTACTAGAGTCATCTGAGGCTGATACACTTGTCCTGACAGACATTATCATCCGTACTGTTGACACTGATGTGTTCATTCTTGGAATCTGGGCAGCAACTAGGATTCCAAACCGACTGGTACTGCTGCTCTCCTTGGCTTCTTGACATGACATTGATGAGCACATCACTTGGACGAGACAAAAGCACAGCATTGTTGGGACTCCATCCATTTACTGGCTGTGACACGGTCAGTGCCTTCAAGGGGAAAGGGAAAATTAAGGCATTGAAGACCATGTTCAATGACCCATGTTACATGAGAGTGTTTTCAGAACTTGGTCAAGAATGGTCAGTTCCTGATGTTGTCAACCAAGAAATTGAAATGTTTGTCTGTGAATTGTGAGTTCGGTACAAATGTTTCCGATTTGGGAACATTTCCGACATATCTATACCCCCAAATAGAGACAGTTTGCAACTCCACATCAAGCGAGCAAACTACCAAGCCTGCATAAATAGGAACTGCATGAAGAACTATGTCTGTCCACCTGGAGAAAATGGATGGGTTTGTTCAGATTCAGGAATGTCAATCAAGTGGCGCACCATGGACATTGCACCTCCTGTCATGTTGCAAAGTGTCAGCTGCAAGTGCACCAAAACAGCATGCGACTCGGCCAGATGTTCTTTGCAAGAGGGACAATATTGTCTGCACAGATTTGTGCCACTGTGATGAATGTCATAATCGAGACCTGGCATCAAGTGACAGAGACGACAGTGAAGAGGAGCCATGAATTATGTCCATGATGTCCATGAAATATTGATAGTAATTTTGTACATAACTGTTTGAAGACTTTGATAAATATAATACATTGTAGAACATATCTTCATGGTCATAGTGGCTGAAAAAAAATTAACTCTGATATTGATGGAAGAAGCTGATGAGCATATTTTTGATAATGAAATTTGTTGGACTGAAACCCTAATTTTTTCAGGTAAAAATGCTTTTAAACAGAACTAAGCAAAAACTGTCCCCTAATGTTGTATATATAAACCAAATAAGACGTAATGTTGTGATAATAATGAACCAAGGATTAAAACAATTATTTCTGATGGTACATTTTCATGTCCATTTGATGCTGACGGAGGTCATCTTTGAAGATGCCTTATTCACAAATGACATTGTGTTTCAAGTTAAACTTTATGTTTTCATAAAGAGGAGTGTCTGGGGATTCTTATGATATATAGTTTATGTAGTCACCTAAATAATGATACCTATGAAAATTTAAGCCACAATTTCGGTTTCGGTCCGCGGTCTATCTGAATGAAATTCAAAATGACGCAATAATGTCAAATCAACATCAGCAAAGACAGGGGTTTTGCATCAAACAACTTCATGGGAGTGTTTGCACAAGTTCCAATGAGCCCCTTATCATCTGAAAAGAAATGTGGCTATTTTCCCAAAGAATGACTATGGCACAAGATAATGCTATGCAGAAGTTCTACACAAGTGTTGACTTATCGTTATGTCTGCATGCTGTCCATCACGTTATTAACATCATGTCAACACAATTTGAATACTCTGATGTTATACATTTGCTCAATACAGCGTTATCAGTAATTACGAAATTGTTTCAGTGGACTAGCGTTTATTTTGCTGTTCAGTAGATATATATAGTATGTACGTCACCTTGTTGAGATTACAATTCATCTACATAGTGTAGCTTGCACAAGAAACCAACATATTGACTTTCAAGGTGTAAACTCTACATAGATGCTCATAATAATGCAAATGTTGAGTGTACTTCAACCGTCTATATAATCTCGGAATATAGTGTCCATATATTAGGATCATTGTACTTTATGTACGTGTATCTCGATTTTTTTAAGAATGACATGGCTTCTATAATTATTAACATAAAGTTAATGCATTGAGTTGGGCCTTATCAAAAGTTTGGCTACTTAGAAAGGTTGTCTGCTCGGGAAAGCCACACTAGAAAACTACAGATTGTCGCGAGAGCCACACGTCATTTAAACGCCTCGTTGCCGCGAAAGCCACGATTAATTGCGGGATGATTACCGTTTATCAAATTAGCGCCACCCATTGATAGATAATGAGCTTGTTTTAAAGTGAATACGGAGCGAATCTTGTTTGTTTAGTTTTAAAAAAAGGGTCGTTCTCCTACAAAACCTCTCTCATACAACATACAACACAACAATAATTAAATTGGAACATGGTGTGACAACCATGCGACGCAGTTTATTACTTGACGAGAAAATAGTACAATTTAGCACGATATACGTGCGAATGGTAATAGTATAATTCATCAAAAGTTTAATTCTCATAAGCAACCAACCCCAAGCAAAACCTGACAAATTGTACTAATACAAAAACAGAAAGCACATGTACATATGAATGCCCCAATACTTCAGGCAAAAACACAATTGTTACATAAACATCACTCCGAATTTAGGTCCAATTATAATGGGTGACCAACCTCGTCAGCCTCATATCGTATACTGATATATATACATATATGGTTCAATTCTCATGGGTGACCAACCCGCCAAAACAATTCATGACATTATTATACATCTGGTTCAATTCTCACGGGTGACCAGCCCAACAAATTCATTAAACATATACATCTGGTTCAATTCTCACGGGTAACCAACCCCAAATTCATGATACATATACATCTGGTTCAATTATCACGGGTAACCAACCCCCGCACATCTCGTAGCATATTCACACTCCTGTTCAGTTCTCACGGGTGACCAACGCAGGCAATCTATAATCAAAATACATAGGTTACATTTTAACATATCCAACCCCAGCATAATCGCAGCATATACTTACGTGGTTAAATTCTCATGGGTTACCACTCAAGTTGACAAACATGCATGATTAAACTATCATATGCGCCAAACCAAAGCATTACTCAGGCACATAAATGCGTAAAATGAAATATAGTGTATACACAATGATATAATGCAAAGCACCATCTGAAAAAATTCACTGAATGTAGTGGTAAAATTAAAGTGTTAGTCTCGTTGTCACAACTGAGAATGGTCTATTCAAATCAAGCGCCCTTATATATACACCATGTACAGCGCCACCTATATCCCATAATACACTTTGTTGTATTTGCCGACGCTATTCGTACCTCAAGCGAAAGAAATGATATTAATAGTTTTCTTTAGGTCTCGATTTAAAAAATCACGACTTTTCAACTTTATATTTGTCACCATTCTGAAGTGGTTAGCATTAAAATGATTATTCTCAGCAACGTCCAGTATTCGGTAAAATTACATCTGACTATACAACATACTCAACATGACACACATACGTGTACATTACATGAAATAAAATATATTGCTATGGCCCAGTATGGGGTGAAAACATCAATTAAATATGAAACTCGCCTGTCCTGTGCCTTCCTACAATATGGCAATACAAAGTAAAAATACTGCAAAAAAATTTATAGTTTATTATAAACCGTAATTTAAAATTGACCAGCACTCCCGACCATTGCCGGGAGAGCCACAATACGATCACAAAACTTTCTCATTACCAGGAACGCTAAGCTGTATTTAACCTTATTTTCTTACATGTGGCTCTCCCGGATTGCAACTCATATAAAGGTGTGCATTTGAAAACCAAGTGAAAACCAATAAAAACCACGGTCGTTATCCAAAGTTATACTAAGATTCTTATGTTTATTGCAAAATAGTTTTACACACCATGCAACATTTGACAACAGTTGTGAATCACATTTTCCTTCTCTGTTTTACTAAATTCCTCGTTACCGTTATCTATTAACTGCATAGATATTAGTTCCTTCTATCGTATATATTATGAGTGTTAGAACGATTACTTTTGGGCAATTGAGTAATGACGCCGCCATAAGATTATTAATTAAGCATTATTCAAAAATAAAATATTATAGAATATAAATATTTGGGTCCTATAGGCGAACATGTATGTAAAATGTTGCCATCAACATCATCAAAAGTTGATAACAGCATTAAACTACTCTACACGTTTGCTTGTTTCATTAACTATATGGAAGATATTGTTAATGATAAAATGAACATCTTCATCAATAACAACAACGTTTTTTGAAACAGTCCTAAATGTCACATTCTCAACATCCTGAAAACTAAATCATATTACCTACCACCACGAAGTTTGAAGAATTATAAAGGAAAGAGTGTTCTCTCCCACTCTCTTACTTACTCTCCGAAAAGTAACTATCAAGCAGATCGAGTTGGCCTAAAATTTACAAATTAAAATTGTAAATCCTTGAAAACAGGGCAAAACATCATGGACGGGACGATACAGACATGCGATCAAACGGGAAAACGAACGGACGGACGGACGGGCGGACGGAGTGAGCTCATTTCTATATTCCCCAACTTCGTTTGGCGGGGAGGATAATAAGTAAAAAATTATCTCAATGAAATATGGTACGGCTATGATGGCAGTGGAGAGCTCCAGAAATGTTCTTATCTTCATTTAAAGGAGAAGGAAATACTTCAGAACTTGAAACTCTTTTAATATGTCAAATGTGGTCTACACATATATGAAGCAAAGGATGCCTATTGATATGTAAAACAGTGAAATGGCTGTTTTATTTATGCTGAAATTTATCAGAAAACTGTAAAACATAACCCTTGTCGAGCAATTTGCATCCTGAACTACATGTAGTGTTGTTGCTAAAATTTAAAAGTTTATCGATTCATTAGCGTAACAATGTAATTATGTAACGGTAAAAGTAGTGACAATGCACTGCGATTGACGTCCGTCATTCAGTCACATGTCATTTTGGAAACTTGTTTACAACAGACGATAGGACCAATTTTGTTTGAGAATGCTTACTGGGTCATCTGTGCATACAAATGAGACGTGAAAATTCGGTTTCGGATGTTGCCGACTTTCATTTGAAAGTAGTAATCCTATATGCTGGGCTATAGGGGCTGAATTGCAAGTTAAGTGAATTATTTGAAATTAAATCAACATATATCGCATTCAGCACGTATTTACACCAAATAAAATATCTTGAAACACAATGAGTGCCTCGTCATACATATAGTGTACATATTATTTGAACGAGTAAACTTACAGTTTCATTAATGTTAGCAGAATGGAGTCATTTAAGTGGTTTAGAAAATATTTCTTAACCTCAAATTACTTAGCCGATTGTAGCCTACGTACACTGAAGGCGCACATCTTATTATCATCACACTAATGGTACTTGCTATTTTAAGGGCGTTAGACGAACTCTTTCTTAGCGAAATAATTATTTACTAGAGACAAAGAACTATGCCGCCATTGGAAATGAATCATTAATATGTTTTTGTTGAAACAATGGTAAAAAAAAAGGTCTGATACATCTGAAGTATGTCTATGGAAGGATCTATGTGTACGGGGATAAACACACCGTGTTAACGTTGTCGATTATCGATAATATTTGCAGATCTCTCTTGTAAGTGACATGGATTTTTATTTCATCAGGGCTGTAAGGCCAGCTGGGCTTATGGCATCGCCCGTTGTGCGGCCGCGTCCGTCCCTCAGTCGTTAGACCATAAACTTTTCATACTTCCGACTTTTCCTCCTGAACCGCAAAACCCCCAAAGCTGAAGTTTTGTGGGGAGGTACCTTGCACCTAGGGGATCAAAGTTTGTTCATTTGAACTTAACCATCCATGAAATATGGGCGTGGCAGGCATTAGAGAGAAACTTTAAACGACTTTCTTCTCCGGAACCAGTTGACATAAGAGGATGACATTTTCGAATTAAAAGTTTTATTACATATACAATTTTATTTGTTCTTTTGTTCCTGACCCCATGTCGAATATGGATGTGACAGGGGGTCCACCCTAAAATCTTTAAAAGACTTCTTCTTCAAATTTGATACAGAGAGCTAAAATTTTCACATTTTAACAAGCTGGGTCTAATCATGCCGCTCTCATATCTAAACATGTATATCTTAGCAAATTTGCTATGCGTTGTCGTGATTGTTTAGCAGAGTGTGTAAAAACCAAAATGCAGAAAGGTAAATGATAATTCTTTTGTTGTGTTAATCCCTCAATCAGTTCATATCATTCACCACGATGACATATAATGATGATTGAACAAATGTTGACAGTAAGTGAATTCTATCGAATGTAGATGGGGAACGCATAATCTCAAATCATGAGACAAACAGTGAAAAAATACATTTATAACTAAACTGTAAACAAAGTAAACATTCCTTCCTCTTTCTCCCTCAAAGCCAGACAAAATTGAAATGTAGGTGATACCACCATTAAAAGGCACATCTACATGATATGGAATGTCAGAAAAACCAAATTTGATGAGGATTTGTTAAGTAGTTTTGGAGTTATGCTCAGACGCCAACGCCAACGCCAACGCCAACGCCAGTGAGAATGACAATGACAATGCCAACACCAACGGAAACTCAAACAAAACCATTAATACTTTAAAGGCATAACATGTTTCAATGAAGCATCTGTTTATTAATATACAATGCATCCTGTCCACTATACCACACACCTAAACATTTAGGCCTGAAGAGCTAAAAATCGGAATATGTTTATTAGTTATCATCAATGTTAAATTGTTGCTAAAATACGCTTACACAGTGATATTATTAATAAACTAATTAGGTGTACACATATATAATTATCTACAAACGTTATTTTTCAAATTTAATAAATATTAGCAAAATCATTCAAGCCTTAAAGGAAAGATTGTGTAAGCTCCATTAACTTATTCGAATGTAAGCTAAGCTCCATACACTGAGGGCGCCCATCCAATTACCATCATACTACTGATTCATGACGATGCACAGAGTTCACACTATATTAGTAAATTTCCCCAAAACCTGTTTTTTCCCTTTAGAACTATTTCTGTGGCACTTTTTATAATACAATATAATACTGTGATATAGCTATATAGTATACTCTTCGCACACTGCTTCAATTTGATGTGTACAGTATAACCCAGTAAAAAAAGTATTTTGATTATGATTTTATTCTTTCCTTTAATTTGTTATTGAAATGCTAAATAATATACCAGTGTTGATACCATAGACGTCCGAACCTGCATCTTAATTATGTTGATGAATATATATCAGAGGTAATCAGAGTGGGCCAATTTATATAAAATTTGCTTTGCTCAATCAAATCTATTATACTCAGTCACATAAAGTATGTCTAATGAAGTATTTACGTACAGGTTTAGACAAACCAAATCAACGTTTAGAATTAATCTATTATACCCCCACCCCTCCGCCCCTGGCTAGTGCTGAAGTTGTTGTTCATCTACTTATTAAGTGTACATTTTGAACAAGTCTCTGAGTTAGTTTCTTAAATGTATATTAGCTGAGTGAACCATTCAAGTGTTAAGAAGACGAATTTCTAACCTCCAATACTTATCCGAATGTAAACTAAGCTCCATGCACTGAAGACGTACATTCTGTTATCATCATATTAGTTAAGACCATGCAAAGAGTTCGCAGTTTTATGTCTTAGTGAAATAAACCCAACTATTGTACCAAGGGTTGAACGTGGATATTGTTAATAAAGAAATGAACAATATGTTAATATAATTCGATAGTGGATACGATTATTATACTTTAGCAGAATAACAGCATTTTGTTTATGCTTATAGTTTACAATAGAGGTTAGCAGAAAGAATGTATTCAATCCAGGGCTCTAAATGATTCAATTGGAAAGAGACGATTTGGTAACCTCCAATACGTATTCGAATGTACACTGAGCTCCATACACTGAAGGCGTACATCTTATTACCATCAAACTAATGATTCATTGCGATGCAAGGAGTTCACACTTTTGATAAATTTGCCCAAAACGTGTTTTTTTTCATGAATCGAACCTTTATAATTATTGCTGTGGCATATTTTAATACACGATGTCACACAAATATTCTACTGTGATATAATCCTAATAGTATCTTTATATATATCTTTATATATATCTTTTCGCACACTGCTTCAATTTGATGTACACAATGTAACCCAGTAAAACAAAATAATATATTTTATTTTGATTATGATAGATTATTTAATTCTTTCCATTGATTTGTTAGTGAATGGCTAAATAATATACCAGTGTTGTTACAATAGATTTGCAAACTTGTATCTTACATTATGTTGATGAATATATACCAGAAATAATCAGAGTGAGCCGATTTAAATTTTTATAAACTTTGTTTTGCTCAATCAAATCTGATATACTCAGTCACACAAAGTATATCCAAGGAAGTATTTTTTGTTTAGGTTTAGACACACCATGTCATTTATCAAAAATATTCTTATGCTATGTGAATTCAAAAGCCCAGTCAAATGAAAAACAACATTGAATGAAACCAGGGCCGTGTTCAAGAGAGGTTTCAAAAGTAATTACTCAATTAGCGATTACTTTTAAACCTCTCTTGAACGCGATTGGTCAATGTAGCGTTACGTAGCAAGGCGAGCAAACTTCGTGGAATTTGCACCGTGTCATTCAGGAGCGAATGAGCGCTACTTGAGCGCTACATTGAGCCATCAATGAGCGATTATAAGCGCTCGGATCGCTGTTATTGAACGGAGTCCAGTATTGACTCTTACGACAGATACAGGTCGACATGTGACATGTGATTTTCGTCTTCGATTCAAACATGCGCACTTAATGTATAGAGTTATCACTTTTATCGCTTTATCGCTCTTCCATTTATACGATGATGTAACGTTGTGGAGCTTCACCACATGGTTCAAAGTGTGCAAGAAAGTATGTGATTAAAATTGGAGCCAATCAGTTTCTCTTTATAATGATGAAAACAAGTTGAAAACCGTAATATATGAAGTACGAAATGAAGTTGTGGGACCGTTATAATCTGCTCACTTGGTGCAACAAACCTCTGGCATATTTTTACAATGACGTGAACAATTATATTGATATATTATAGCTAAAATCACACAGCTGAATTAAAACACAATGTGAAAAATTTTATTGTTTATTTTATATGTCTGTACATACCATACACTTGAAGATTTAAAATAAACCAAAATAACCTTTGAGTTATATCGGAACCATAAGAATAAAATCAAAGTAACTTTACTTTTATATAATTTTTAATTCATTTTTAAAAGATAACACCCTTTGTTTGCCTATACTTCTATATTTGATGACTTATGCAGGATAAAAAAGTTTCCACCTCGCGGTGGAAAGGGTTTCCACCGCGGTGAGAAAGGTTTTCACCGCGGTGAGAAGGGTTTTCACCGCGGTGAGAAGGGTTTTCACCGCGGTGAGAAGGGTTTTCACCGCGGTTCTCGCTTTAGCTAGTTTTTTTGTCTTTTGCAATGTCGAGAAAATATAATTTGTAAAGAAGTATTTAAAAATTTATTATGATGTCCCTTTTGGCAGAGAAGGTAGCTTCTTAGAATTTCATGAACCAGTTTTTTACTTTTCATTTTTAGTATTTCGTGTTTCATTTTGAGTATTTTGTGTTTCATTTTGAGTTTTTCGTGTTTCAATTTGAGTTTATCGTGTTTTCTTCTAGGTTTTCCGTATTTTCAGAACAGTTTTCTGTGATTTCGATGAGAGGAATACAATAAACTATAAAACCGTAGTTTTGATATCAATTTATTTTTACAAGATTCAATTCTTTGTTTCCTTATTATTCTATATTTCATTGCTATGCAGGATGAAAGAGTTTCCAGCGCTTGGTGGAAAGGGTTCTCAAAGCGGTGGAAAGGGTTTTCACCGCGGTAAGAATAGTTTACACCGCGGTGAGAAGGGTTTTCACCGGGGTGGAAAGGGTTTTCACCGCGGTGAGAATAACTTACACCACGGTGGAAAGGGTTTACACCCCGCTGGAAAGGGTTTTCAGAATAGTTTACACCGTAAAATTAAAAATGACGTCACTAGGTAGTATATACATATTAACTTCTTAATGTGTTTTTAATAATAAAACTACTCAAAGGGAACCAAGGAATATTTGCACCACCATCTAATGGAACTCAAATGGAAGATTATTAAATGTCCTATCCAATGAGGTATCTTACATGATGTTTGATAGGGAATGTGATACCGTAAAATGCAAAATAACGTCACCAGGTAGAATACATATTAACTGCTTAATGAGTTTTCGAACATTTAACTAGTCAAACAGTACAAAGGAATATTTGCACCACAATCTAAGGGTACGCACATGAAAGATTATTAAATGTCCTATCTAATGAGGTATCTTACATGATATTTGATATGGAATGTGATACCGTAAAATGCAAAATAACGTCACTAGGTAGTATACATATTAACTTTTCAATGAGTTTTTAACAATCAATCTAGTCGAAGGGTACCAAGGAATATTTGCATCTCCATCTAAATGTACCCAAATGGAAGATATTAAATCTCCTATCCAATGAGGTATCTAACATGATGTTTGATAGGGAATGTGATACCGTAAAATGCAAAATAACGTCACTTGGTAGTATACATAATAACTGTTTAATGGGTTTTTAACATCCAAACTAGTCTAAGGGTACCAACAATTATTTACACCACCATCTAAAGGTACCCAAATGGAAGATAATTGAATGTCCCATCCTATGAGGTATCTTACATGACGTTTGATATCGAATGTGATACCTTAAATTGCAAAATAACGTCACCAGGTAGAATATATATTAACTGCTTAATGAGTGTTCGACCCTTTAACTAGTCAAACAGTACAAAGGAATATTTGCACCACAATCTAAGGGTACGCAAATGAAAGATAATGAACTTTCCTATCTAATGTGGTATCTTACATGATATTTGATAGGGAATGTGATACCGTAAAATGCAAAATAACGTCACTAGGTAGTATACATATTAACTGCTTAATGAGTTTTTAACAATGAAACTAGTCTAAGCGTACCAAGGTATATTTGCACCACCATCTAAACGTACCCAAATGAAAGATAATTCAATTTCCTATCCAATGAGGTATCTTACATGATACTTGATAGGTAACGTGATACCGTAAAATGCAAAATAACGTCACTATGTAGTATACATATTAACTGTTCAATGAGTTTTCAACAATCAATCTAGTCGAAGGGTACCAAGGAATATTTGGATCACCATCTAAGTGTACGCAAATGTAAGAAAATTAAATGTCCTATCCAATGAGGTATCTTACATGATGTTTGATAGGGGATGTGATACCGTAAAATTAAAAATGACGTCACTAGTTAGTATATACATATTAACTTCTTAATGTGTTTTTAACAATGAAACTAGTCAAACAGTACCAAGGGATATTTGCACCACCATCTAAAGGAACTAAAAGGGAAGATAATGAAATGTCCTATCCAATGAGGTATCTTACATGATGTTTGATAGGGGATGTGATACCGTAAATTGCAAAATAACGTCACCAGGTAGAATACATATTAACTGCTTAATGAGTTTTCGACCATTTAACTAGTCAAACAGTACAAAGGAATATTTGCACCACAATCTAAGGGTACGCACATGAAAGATACTGAAATTTCCTATCTAATGAGGTATCTTACCTGATAATTGATAGTGAATGTGATACCGTAAAATGCAAAATAACGTCACTATGTAGTATACATATTAACTGCTTAATGAGTTTTTAACAATGAAACTAGTCTAAGCGTACCAAGGTATACTTGCACCACCATGTAAAGGTACCCAAATGGAAGATAATTAAATGTCCTATCCAATGGGGTATCTTACATGATATTTGATAGGGAACGTGATACCGTAAAATGCAAAATAACATCACAAGGTAGTATACTTATAAACTGTTCAATGAGTTTTTAACAATCAATCTAGTCGAAGGGTCCCAAGGAATATTTGGATCACCATCTAAGTGTACGCAAATGGAAGATAATTGAATGTCCTATCCAATGAGGTATCTTACATGATGTTTGATAGGGGATGTGATACCGTAACATTAAAAATGACGTCACTAGGTAGTATATACATATTAACTTCTTAATGTGTTTTTAACAATGAAACTAGTCAAATAGTACCAAGGAATATTTGCACAACCATCTAAAGGAACTAAAAGGGAAGATAATGAAATGTCCTATCCAATGAGGTATCTTACATGATGTTTGATAGGGAATGTGATACCGTAAAATGAAAAATAACGTCACTAGGTAGAATACATATTAACTGCTTAATGAGTTTTCGACCATTTAACTAGTCAAACAGTACCAAGGAATATTTGGATCACCATCTGACGGTACGCAAATGGAAGATAATTAAATCTCCTATCCCATGAGGTATTTTACATGATGTTTGATAGGGAATGTGATACCGTAAAATGCAAAATAACGTCACTAGGTAGTATACATATTAACTGTTTAAGGGGTTTTTAACATTCAAACTAGTCTAAGGGTACCAACAAATATTTGCAACACCATTTAAAGGTACCCAAAAGGAAGATGATTAAATGTCCTATCAAATGAGGTATCTTACATGACGTTTGATATCGAATGTAATCGTAAATTGCAAAATAACGTCACTAGGTAGTATAAATATTAACTGCTTAATGAGTTTTCGACCATTTAACTAGTCAAACAGTACCAAGGAATATGTGGATCACTATCTGAGGGTACGCTCATGAAAGATAATTCAACGTCCTATCCAATGAGGTAACTTACATGATGTTTGATAGGGGATGTGATACCGTAAAATTAAAAATGACTTCACTAGTTAGTATATACATATTAACTTCTTAATGTGTTTTTAACAATGAAACTAGTCAAACAGTACCAAGGGATATTTGCACCACCATCTAAAGGAACTAAAAGGGAAGATAATGAAATGTCCTATCCAATGAGGTATCTTACATGATGTTTGATAGGGGATGTGATACCGTAAATTGCAAAATAACGTCACCAGGTAGAATACATATTAACTGCTTAATGAGTTTTCGACCATTTAACTAGTCAAACAGTACAAAGGAATATTTGCACCACAATCGAAGGGTACGCACATGAAAGATACTGAAATTTCCTATCTAATGAGGTATCTTACCTGATAATTGATAGTGAATGTGATACCGTAAAATGCAAAATAACGTCACTATGTAGTATACATATTAACTGCTTAATGAGTTTTTAACAATGAAACTAGTCTAAGCGTACCAAGGTATATTTGCACCACCATCTAAAGGTACCCAAATGGAAGATAATTAAATGTCCTATCCAATGGGGTATCTTACATGATATTTGATAGGGAACGTGATACCGTAAAATGCAAAATAACATCACAAGGTAGTATACTTATAAACTGTTCAATGAGTTTTTAACAATCAATCTAGTCGAAGGGTCCCAAGGAATATTTGGATCACCATCTAAGTGTACGCAAATGGAAGATAATTGAATGTCCTATCCAATGAGGTATCTTACATGATGTTTGATAGGGGATGTGATACCGTAACATTAAAAATGACGTCACTAGGTAGTATATACATATTAACTTTCTTAATGTGTTTTTAACAATGAAACTAGTCAAATAGTACCAAGGAATATTTGCACCACCATCTAAAGGAACTAAAAGGGAAGATAATGAAATGTCCTATCCAATGAGGTATCTTACATGATGTTTGATAGGGGATGTGATACCGTCAAATGCAAAATAACGTCACTAGGTAGAATACATATTAACTGCTTAATGAGTTTTCGACCATTTAACTAGTCAAACAGTACACAGGAATATTTGCACCACAATCTAAGGGTACGCACATTAAAGATAATGAAATTTCCTATCTAATGAGGTATCTTACCTGATAATTGATAGGGAATGTGATACCGTAAAATGCAAAATAACGTCACTAGGTAGTATACATATTAACTGCTTAATGAGTTTTTAACAATGAAACTAGTCTAAGCGTACCAAGGTATATTTGCACCACAATCTCAAGGTACCCAAATGGAAGATAATTAAATGTCCTATCCAATGGGGTATTTGACATGATATTTGATAGGGAACGTGATTCTGTAAAATGCAAAATAACATCACAAGGTAGTATACTTATAAACTGTTCAATGAGTTTTTAACAATCAATCTAGTCGAAGGGTCCAAAGGAATATTTGGATCACCATCTAAGTGTACGCAAATGGAAGATAATTGAATGTCCTATCCAATGAGGTATCTTACATGGTGTTTGATAGGGGATGTGATACCGTAACATTAAAAATGTCGTCACTAGGTAGTATATACATATTAATTATTAATGTGTTTTTAACAATGAAACTAGTCAAATAGAACCAAGGAATATTTGCACCACCATCTAGGGGAACTAAAATGGAAGATAATGAAATGTCCTATCCAATGAGGTATCTTACATGATGTTTGATAGGGAATGTGATACCGTAAAATGCAAAATAACGTCACTAGGTAGTATACATATTAACTGTTCAATGAGTTTTTAACAATGAAACTAGTCTACGGGTACCAAGGAATATTTGCACCACCATCTAAAGGTACCCAAATCGAAGATAATTGAATGTCCTATCCAATGAGGTATCTTACATGATGTTTGATAGGGGATGTGATACCGTAACATTAAAAATGACGTCACTAAGTAGTATATACATATTAACTTATTAATGTGTTTTTAACAATGAAACTAGTCAAATAGTACCAAGGAATATTTGCACCACCATCTAAGGGAACTAAAATGGAAGATAATGAAATGTCCTATCCAATGAGGTATCTTACATGATGTTTGATAGGGGATGTGATACCGTAAAATGCAAAATAATGTCACCAGGTAGAATACATATTAACTGCTTAATGAGTTTTCGACCATTTAACTAGTCAAACAGTACAAAGGAATATTTGCATCACCATCTAAAGGTAACCAAATTGAAGATAATTAAATATCCTATCTAATGAGGTATCTTACATGATGTTTCATAGGGAATGTGATACCGTAAAATGCAAAATAACGTCACTAGGTAGTATACATATTAACTGTTTAATGGGTTTTTCACATTCAAACTAGTCTAAGGGTACCAAGGTATATTTGCACCACCATCTATAGTTACCCAAATGGAAGATAATTAAATCTCCTATCCAATGAGGTATCTTACATGATATTTGATAGGGAATGTGATACCGTAAAATGCAAAATAACGCCACTAGGTAGTATACATATTAACTGTTCAATGAGTTTTTAACAATCAATCTAGTCGAACGGTACCAAGGAATACCTGCACCACTATCTAAAGGTACCCAGATGGAACATAATTGTATGTCCTATCCAATGAGGTATCTTACATGACGTTCGATAGGGGATGTGATACCGGAAAATGCAAAAAAACGTCACTAGGTATTATACATATTAACTGCTTAATGAGTTTTCGACCATTTAACTAGTCAAACAGTACAAAGGAATATTTGCACCACAATCTAAGTGTACGCACCTGAAAGAAAATTAAAATTTCCTATCTAATGAGGTATATTACATGATATTTGATAGGGAAGGTGATAACGTAAAATGCAAGATAACGTCACTAGGTAGTATACATATTAACTGCTTAATGAATTTTTAACAAGGAAACTAGTCTAAGCGTACCAAGGAATATTTGCACCACCATCTAAAGGTAACCAAATGGAAGATAATTCAATTTCCTATTCAATGAGGTATCTTACATGATGTTTGATAGTGACTGTGATACCGTAAAATGCAAAATAACGTCAATAGGTAGTATACATATTAACTGTTCAATGAGTTTTTAAGAATCAATCTAGTCGAAGGGTATCAAGGAGTATTTGCACCTCCATCTAAAGGTAACCAAATGGAAGATAATTAAATCTCCTATCCCATGAGGTATCTTACATGATGTTTGATAGGGGATGTGATACCGGAAAATGCAAAATAACGTTACTAGGTAGTATACATATTAACTGCTTAATAAGTTTTCGACCATTTAACTAGTCAAACAGTACCAAGGAATATTTGGATCACCATCTGAGGGTACGCAAATGAAAGATAATTCAATTTTCTATCCAATGAGGTAACTTACATGATGTTTGATAGGGAATGTGATACCGTAAAATGCAAAATAACGTCACTAGGTAGTAAACATATTAACTGTTTAATGGGTTTTTCACATTCAAACTAGACTAAGGGTACCAACAAATATTTGCACCACCATCTAAAGGTAACCAAATGGAAGATAATTCAATTTCCTATCCAATGAGGTAACTTACATGATGTTTGATAGGGAATGTGATACCGTAAAATGCAAAATAACGTCACTAGGTAGTATACATATTAACTGTTCAATGAGTTTTTAACAATCAATCTAGTCGAAGGGTACCAAGGAAGACCTGCACCACTATCTAAAGGTACCCAGATGGAAGATAATTCAATTGCATATTCAATGAGGTATCTTACATGATCTTTGATATCGCATGTGATACCGTAAAATGCAAAATAACGTCACTAGGTAGTATACTTGTTAACTTCTTAATGAGTTTTAACAATGAAACTAGTCTACGAGTACCAAGGGATATTTGCACCACTATCTAAACGTACCCAAATGGAAAATAATTAAATGTCCTATCCAATGAGGTATCTTACATGATGTTTGATAGGGATTGTGATACCGTAAAATGCAAAAAAACGTCACTAGGTAGTATACATATTAACTGTTTAATGAGTTTTTAACAATCAAACTAGTCTAAGGGTACCAACAAATATTTGCACCACCATCTAAAGGTACCCAAATGGAAGATGATTAAATGTCCTATCCAATGAGGTATCTTACATGACGTTTCATATCGAATGTGATACCGTAAATTGCAAAATAACGTCACTAGATAGTATACATATTAACTGTTCAATGAGTTTTTAACAATGAAACAAGTCTACGGGTACCAAGGAATATTTGCACCACCATCTAAACGTAAGCAAATGGAACATACTTAAATGTCCTATCCAAATAGGTATCTTACATGACGTTTGATAGGGAATGTGATACCGTAAAATGCAAAATAACGTCATCAGGTAGTATACATATTAACTCCTAAATGAGTTATTAACAATGAAACTTGTCTACCGGTACCAAGGAATATTTTCACCACAATCTAAGGGTACGCACATGAAAGAAAATTAAATTTCCTATCTAATGAGGTATCTTATATGAAGTTTGATAGGGAATGTGATATACCGTAAAATGCAAAATAACGTCACTAAGTAGTATACAAATTAACTGTTTAATGGGTTTTTCACATTCAAACTAGTCTAAGGGTACCAACAAATATTTGCACCACCATCTAAAGGTACCCAAATGGAAGAAAATTAAATGTCCTATCCAATGAGGTATCTTACATGACGTTTGATATCGAAGGTGATATTGTAAATTGCAAAATAACGTCACTAGGTAGTATACATATTAACTGTTCAATGAGTTTTTAATAATCAATCTAGTCGAAGGGTACCAAGGAATATCTGCACCACCATCTAAAGGTACCCAAATGGAAGATAATTAAATGTTCTATCCAATGAGGTATATTACATGATGTTTGATTAAGAATGTGATACCGTAAAATGCAAAATAACGTCAATAGGTAGTATACATGTTAACTTCTTAATGAGGTTTTATCAATGAAACAAGTCTACGGGTACCAAGGAATATTTGCACCACCATCTAAACGTACCCAAATGGAAGATAATTAAATGTCCTATCCAATGAGGTATCATACATGATGTGTGATAGGTTATGTGATACCGTAAAATGCAAAATAACGTCACCAGGTAGAAAATATAGTAACTGCTTAATGAGTTTTCGACCATTTAACTAGTCAAACAGTACAAAGGAATATTAGCACAACCATCTAAAGGTAACCAAATGGAAGATAATTAAATGTCCTATCCAATGACGTATCTTACATGACCTTTGATATCGAATGTGATAAATAAAAATGCAAAATAACGTCACTAGGTAGTATACATGTAAACTTCTTAATGATATTTTAACAATGAAACTAGTCTACGGGTACCAAGGAATATTTGCACCATCATCTAAACGTACCCAAATGGAACATAATTAAATGTCTTATCCATTGAGGTATCTTACGTGATGTTTGATAGGGAATGTGATACCGTAAAATGCAAAATAACGTCACTAGGTAGTATACATATTAACTGTTCAATGAGTTTTTCACAATCAATCTAGCCGAAGGGTACCAAGGAATATTTGCACCATCATCTAAACGTACCCAAATGGAACATAATTAAATGTCCTATCCATTGAGGTATCTTACATGACGTTTGATATGGAATGTGATACCGTAAAATACAAAATAACGTCACTAGGTAGTATACATATTAACTTCTTAATGAGTTTTTAACAAGGAAACTAGTCTACGGGTACCAAAGAATATTTGAACCACCATCTTAAGATAACCAAATGGACGATAATTCAATTTCCTATCCAATGAGGTATCTAATATGATATTTGATAGTGACTGTGATACAGTAAAATGCAAAATAACGTCACTAGGTAGTATACATATTAACTGATCAATGAGTTTTTAACAATCAATCTCGCCTAAGGGTACCAAGGAATATTTGCACCACCATCTAACGGTACCCAGATGGAAGATAATTAAATGTCCTATCCAATGAGGTATCTTACATGACGTTTGATATCGAATGTCATACCGTAAATTGCAAAATAACGTCACTAGGTAGAATACATATTAACTGCTTAATGAGTTTCCGACCATTTAACTAGTCAAACAGTACAAAGGAATATTTGCACCACAATCTTAGGGTACGCACATGAAAGATAATTAAATTTCCTATCTAATGAGGTATCTTACATGATATTTGATAGGGAATTTGATACTGTAAAATGCAAAATAACGTCACGAGGTAGTATACATATTAACTGTTCAATGAATTTTTAAGAATCAATCTAGTCAAAGGGTACCAAGGAATATTTGCACCACAAGTTAAAGGTACCCAAATGGAAATAATTAAATGTCCTATCCAATGAGGTATCTTACATGACGTTTGATAACGAATGTGATACTTTAAAATGCAAAATAACGTCACTAGGTATTATACATGTTAAGTTCTTAATGAGTTTTTAACAATGAAACTAGTCTACGGGTACCAAGGAATATTTGCACCACCATCTAAACGTACCCAAATGGAAGATAATTAAATGACCTATCCAATGAGGTATCTTACATGACGTTTGATAGGGAATGTGATACCGTAAATTGCAAAATAACGTCATCAGTTAGTATATATATTAACTATTTAATGAGTTTTCGACAATTTAACTAGTCAAACAGTACCAAGGAATATTTGGATCACCATCTCTGGGTACGCAAATTATAGATAATTTAATTTCGTATACAATGAGGTATCTTACGTGATATTTGATAGGGAATGTGATACCGTAAAATGCAAAATAACGTAGCTAGGTAGTATACATTGTAACTTCTTAATGAGTTTTCAACAATGAAACTAGTCTACGGGTACCAAGGAATATTTGCACCACCATCTAAACGTACCCAAATGGAAGATAATTCAATTTCTTATCCAATGAGGTATCTTACATGATGTTTGATAGGGGATGTGATACCGTAAAAATGCAAAATAACGTCACCAGGTAGAATACATATTAACTGCTTAATGAGTTTTCGAACATTCAACTAGTCAAACAGTACCAAGGAATATTTGCACGACAGTCTAAAGGTTTCCAATTTGAAGATAATTAAGTGTACTATCCAATGAGGTATCTTACATGATGTTTGATAGGGGATGTGATACCGTACATTTCAAAATGACGTCACTAGGTGGTATATACATTTAACTTCTTAATGATTTTTTAACAATGAAACTAGTCAAACAGTACCAAGGAATATTTGCACTGCAATCTAAAGGAACTCAAATGGAAGATAATAAAATGTCCTATCCAATGAGGTATCTTACATGACGTTTGAAATCGAATGTGATAACGTAAATTGCAAAATAACGTCACTAGGTAGTATACATATTAACTGCTTAATGAGTTTTCGACCATTTAACTAGTCAAACAGTACCAAGGAATATTTGGATCACCATCTAAAGGTAACCAAATGGAAGATAATTCAATTTCTTATCCAATGAGGAATCTTACATGATGTTTGATAGTGACTGTGATACCGTAAATTGCAAAATAACGTCACTAGGTAGTATACATATTAACTTTTCAATGAGTTTTTCACAATCAATCTAGCCGAAGGGTACCAAGGAATATTTGCATCTCCATCTAAATGTACCCAAATGGAACATACTTAAATCTCCTTTCCAATGAGGTATCTTACATGATGTTTGATAGGGAATGTGATACCGTAAAATGCAAAATAACGTCACTAGGTAGTACACATATTAACTGTTTAATGGGTTTTTCACATTCAAACTAGTTTTATGGTACCAAAAAATATTTGCACCACCTCTAATGGAACATACTTAAATCTCCTATCCTATGAGGTATCTTACATGACGTTTGATATCGAATGTGATACCTTAAATTTCAAAAGAACGTCACTAGGTAGTATACATATTAACTGCTTAATGATTTTTTGACTATTTAACTAGTCAAACAGTACCAAGGAATATTTGGATCACCATATGTGGGTACGCAAATTAAAGATAATTCAATTTCCTATCCAATGAGGTATCTAACATGATATTTGATAGGGAATGTGATACCGTAAAATGCAAAATAACGTCACTAGGTAGTATACATATTAACTGTTCAATAAGTTTTTAACAATCAATCTAGTCGAAGGGTATCAAGGAATATCTGCACCACCATCTAAAGTTACCCAAATTGAAGATAATTAAAAGTCCTATCCAATGAGGTATCTTACATGACGTTTGATATCGAATGTGATACCGTAAATTGCAAAATAACGTCACTAGGTATTATACATATTAACTGCTTAATGAGTTTTCGGCCATTTAACTAGTCAAACTGTACCAAGGAATATTTGCATGACGATCTAAAGGTACCCAAATTAAAGATAATTAAATGTCCTAACCAATGAGGTATCTTACATGATGTTTGATATCGAAACTGATATCGTAAAATGCAAAATAACGTCACTAGGTAGTATATACATATTAACTGATTAATGGGTTTTTCACATTCAAACTAGTCTAAGAGTATCAACAAATATTTGCACCACAATCTAAAGGAACTCAAATGAAAGATAATGTAATGTCCTATCCAATGAGATATCTTACATGACGTTTGATAGGGAATGTGATACCGTCAAATGCAAAATAACGTCACTAGGTAGTATACATATCAACTTTTCAATGAGTTTTTAACAATGAAACTAGTCTACGGGTACCAAGGAATATTTGCACCACCATCTAAAGGTAACCAAATGGATGATAATTCAATTTCCTATCCAATGAGGTAATTTACATGATGTTTGTTATCGAATGTGATATCGTAAAATGCAAAATAACGTCACTAGGTAGTATACATATTAACTGCTTAAGGAGTTTTTCGACCATTTAACTAGTCAAACAGTACCAAGGAATATTTGGATCACCATATGTGGGTACGCAAATTAAAGATAATTCAATTTCCTATCCAATGAGGTATCTTACATGATATTTGATAGGGAATGTGATACCTAAAAATGCAAAATAACGTCACTAGGTAGTATACATGTTAACTTCTTAATGAGTTTTTAACAATGTAACTAGTCTAAGCGTACTCAGGAATATTTGCACCACCATCTAAACGTACCCAGATGGAAAATAATTAAATGTACTATCCAATGAGGTATTTTACATGATGTTTGATATCGGATGTGATACCGTAAATTGCAAAATAACGTCATCAGTTAGTATATATATTAACTATTTAATGAGTTTTCGACAATTTAACTAGTCAAACAGTACCAAGGAATATTTGGATCACCATCTCTGGGTACGCAAATTATAGATAATTCAATTTCTTATCCAATGAGGTATCTTACATGATGTTTGATAGGGGATGTGATACCGTAAAAATGCAAAATAACGTCACCAGGTAGAATACATATTAACTGCTTAATGAGTTTTCGGACATTTAACTAGTCAAACAGTACCAAGGAATATTTGCATGACCGTCTAAAGGTTCCCAATTTGAAGATAATTAAGTGTACTATCCAATGAGGTATCTTACATGACGTTTGATATCGAATGTGATACCGTAAATTTTAAAATGACGTCACTAGGTGGTATATACATTTAACTTCTTAATGATTTTTTAACAATGAAACTAGTCAAACAGTACCAAGGAATATTTGCACTACAATCTAAAGGAACTCAAATGGAAGATAATAAAATGTCCTATCCAATGAGGTATTTTACATGATGTTTGATATCGAATGTGATACCGTAAAATGCAAAATAACGTCACTAGGTAGTATACATATTAACTGCTTAACGAGTTTCCGACCATCTAAGTAGTCAAACAGTACCAGGGAATATTTGCACCACTATCTAAAGGTACCCAAATGGAAAATAATTAAATGTCCTATCCAATGAGGTATTTTACATGATGTTTGATATCCATTGTGATACCGTAAATTGCAAAATAACGTCAATAGGTAGTATACATATAACTGCTTAATGAGTTTTCGACCATTTAACTAGTCAAACAGTACATAGGAATATTTGCACCACCATCTAAAGGTAACCAAATGGAAGATAATTAAATCTCCTATCCAATGAGGTATCTTACATGATGTTTTATAGGGGATTCGATACCGTGAAACGCAAAATAACGTCACTAGATAGTATACATATTAAATTTTCAATGAGTTTTTAACAATCAATCAAGTCTAAGGGTACCAAGGATTATTTGCACCACCATCTAAACGTAGCCAATTGAAAGATTATTCAATTTTCTATCCAATGAGGTATCTTACATGATGTTTGATTGGGAATGTGATACCGTAAAATTTAAAATAACGTCACTACGTAGTATACATATTAACTGTTTAATGAGTTTTTCATAATCAAACTAGTCTAAGGGTAGCAAGGAATATGTGCTCCACCATCTAACGGTAACCAAATGGAAGATAATTCAATTTCCTATCCAATGAGGTATCTTACATGATGTTTGATAGGGAATGTGATACCGTAAAATGCATAATAACGTCACTAGGTAGTAGACATATTAACTGTTCAATGAGTTTTTAACAATCAATCTAGTCGAAGGGTACCAAGGAATATTTGCACCACCATCTATACGTACCAAAATTGAAGATGATTAAATGTCATATCCAATGAGGTATATGACATGATGTTTGATAGGGAATGTGATACCGTAAAATGCAAAATAACGCCAATAGGTAGTATACATATTAACTGCTTAATGAGTTTTCGACCATTTAACAAGTCAAACAGTACCAAGGAATATTTGCACCACCATCTAAAGGTAACAAAATGGATGATAATTCAATTTCTTATCCAAAGAGGTATCTTACATGATGTTTGATAGCGACTGATATACCGTCAAATGCAAAATAACGTCACTAGGTAGTATACATATTACCTTTTCGATGAGTTTTTAACAATCAATCTAGTCGAAGGGTACATTGTTTTCAATGAGGCTCTTTCACAAATGAAACGGTCATCCGGATCCTGGTCTCTTTGTGAAGTCGAGGTGTCCGAAGTTACGGAATACACTCATCTTGGTCTCTCTATAACAAAGAACCTCAGTCCCACTCAACAGGTCAGTGACATATGCAGAACAATTAAGAGCTCTTACTTTGGTGTAATAAATGCTGGTCTCCATGAAGATGGTCTTCATCCCCTTACGGGCCTTAAAGTGTACAAGTCCGTTGTTCTTCCTAGAGCTCTTTATGGTTGTGAAACTCTCTGCAACTGCTCAAAAACTCTTGAACTCCAACTTGAGAGAGCACATCGTTTTTGTGTGAAACGTCTTCAACACCTGCCATCCATGACAAGATCTGACATAGCTCTGCATCTTGTTGGTATTCTTCCTCTTAACCCAATGATCAATCTGAGAAAGATTTGTCTGTTTGGAAGAATAGTAAACTGCGAAAGTTGTTGTACAGCCACATCTGTTGTTCTGTTTCGCTTTTTTACTTGTCACCTGACTAACACAGATCAGAAGGGAATCATCCCCGAAGTCAAACGTATTTGTGAGCAATACGACATCTGCAATCTCCTTAGCTCTGTACTCGATTGCAATCCTGTATCCAAACACTCCCTGAAATATACTGCTAAGACAGCAGTTCAAAATGCTGAAACTGAGTTGCTCAGACAGAGACTAAACATCGATCCTGAACTTAGCCTGTTTTCACAACTTCACAGCTCTTATTCTCTTTATGATCTGTGGGTTTTGAGTAGATACGATCTCCAACAAAGAAACATCTACCACGGATTGCTCCGATTGATTGCCATACCTATAAAGGCAAGCAGGTGTCCACACTGTGATGCAGACACAGACAATATCGTTATCCATATATTCCAGTCATGTAATGACAATATTGTGTCACAAAATAGGGAGAGCATGTGGTACAGTGTACTAGATATACTTGGACCAGAGATCTATGTGTTGCTGGACAATTTGGACTCTACGAACCAGTCAATAGCTCTTCTTGGCGGACATCAGCTCGACATTGACAACAAGTTACTTGCCAGAATTGTTTGACATTTCATCTCAACCATAAATGTTTAATTCAGCTTCAAATTTTAAACCTTAACTCTACTCCCATGTTACCCAAAGTCAAAGTCAAAAGTTCTTTATTGTATTCGAGGCCTCTGGCCCATATACATTTGAGTTACATGCATCATTAATCACCAGTTCAATAACAAATTAAATGGGTACAAATGTGATTGATTTTAACTTATCATCTCGATGAGATATGGCATAGGTAACATATTGTTCAAGTCTAAGAATGCTGTTATTGTTATCAGAAGAAAGGATTTGTTTAAATGCTAAAGCAGGAGGCTTGGAAAGATAATAATCATGGATAAACGTTTTCCGTAAATCGTCGTAAGATTGACAAACAAATAGAAAATGGATTTCGTCTTCAACGGCTACTTTACACAATGGACATATTCTATTGCTTTTGTCGATCGATTTGTACCTACCTTCATTAATCATTAAATTTGACAGACCTAATCTGAATCGTATCAATGAATACCTTAACTTCTTGGATGTTAAATGTGAAAGATATCTTTCGGGTTGGAGTAGGCTTTGAAAGAGTCTATATGAATCATAACGTGAGCTATTATCTAATGTCGACTGCCAATCTTGATTAAACATATTTAATGCTGTTTCTCGAAATTTATACAAGAAAAGGTTTATATTACCAACAGTCTGGCTCAGCCAAACAAAACCATAACCATGAGAAAACAAAAGATTTCGAACGTGGGATGCCCATGTTACCTTCCCTAAATCATCTAAATGAACAAGCATTTTGTTAGCCTTCTTAGGTAGTCTATATTCATGCATACATATTATTTTTAACCAAAATTTCAAACATCTCACATAAGCATTAATGTATAACGGGTATCTCCCACATTCCCCATATACCATACATGTTGGAGTCGACTGACCGACACAAAGGAACTTTTTACACGCTAACAGATGTACCTTTTCGATGCATTCAAAACGTTGGAATCCCCATATTTCTGATCCATAAAGTAAAATTGGTTGTATTTGACAATCAAAAGTTTAAAATATTTTTTAGGCGTCAACACGCCAAAATTATGCATAATTTAAAGCAAATTTATTAAAGCTTTCCTTGCTCTTAATGCTAAATCTGCAAGAGATTTCTTTAAATTTACTGTTGTATTAAACATAAATCCCAAATATTTATACTCGTTACTTACGATCACAGGCTGATTATCATAAAACCATTTTTCTTTAGATGCTACCGGCCAACCTTTTCTGAAAATTACAATATTTGTTTTATCCAAATTAACAGTTAATCTAAACTAGTGTCCAAAAGAAACGATACCATCTATTTTTTAAAATATCTTTTTACAAAGTGATTTTCTTCGTATGCACACATTGTTTTGCGTATCCCAATCCCAAATGCAGTGTATTCAATCGAAAATACCGAGAACATTTTATCACATCCGAAGAAATGGTTCACTTTGTGAGAATGACATTATTTTAGGTAGCATAGTTTGCAACTGCAGATAAAGTGTATAAAACGGCTGACCATACACGTTGGCATCAAAGCAACAAAAAGCACACAAGAAAGTATCGGTTTTGACAGTCATTGAGAGTGAGAGAGCCGTTGGAATTGTCACATAGCAAGTCTCACACGCCGACGACGCCAGAAGGTTCGGTTGCGCGCGCATAGCAGTCACCAGGTTAACGCAACGGTTACGTGATAGAGATCGGACATCATGCAGGTCGAGAAGAAGGTGATTACGCTTATTGAAGACCGCCACATCCGGGTATTTCATCTCTGAAACCCATTCATCAATACGACGTTAACGTCAAAGACGTCACTGAGACACGTGATTAGCAGACAAACTTGGTAAAAGAGATTGAAGACGCATGATATCTGAACACGTCGCCAATACCACAAAACGTTCCTGAGGCGTCAACAACGAGTAAACTAACAGACGAATTCAACGTTGGCAACAGAGAGACTGAGCAATGGCCATGCTCTCATATTGGAGCAGATTTTGCATCTTCAAGAACAATGGTAGACAGCGTGTGTATCGAAGAATTAGTGACCTTTATGCTCTGACTTGCGTCCATCAAGTCAGCCCATTGCCTCCTTGTTGAATGACAAAGCTTATTATCTTCTGACGTCATCCGATGTCTGACGTTATCAACCCATAGACGTGTACTTGCCTGTTCTGACGCTCGGGATGGACATACCGAATACAAATGAGCCTTAGTGACGCCTCTTTTGACATTTTCAACATTTGTCTCAGTCATTTGTGTGAATGAAATTTTCATTTTCAGACCCCTCACGTCAATACAGACCTGTACAAATGAATGCAAAGTACTGATTGAAATGAATTTTGTACACATGTTAAATGAACGAAATCTAAAAAAATAATACCAATTCTAGATTTCTTTGTCGTTAAGTTTTCCTGTAATGGTCGCTCAAAGACGTGGTATCGTTTCTTTTGGACACTAGTTTATATGTTTTAGAGTAATGTTCTAAAATATTTAACTGGTTTTGTAGCCCAACTACTGTTTCTGAAATAAGGACAATATCATCGGCAAATAGAAGTATAAATATTTCTATCAGATCTGGGAACATTTGAACACCATGTTTCCCGTTCGTTATAACTTCATGGTATAAATCATTGATAAAGAAGGAAAAGAGAATTGGACTGAGAACACAACCCTGTCGCAAGCCTATTGGACAATCAAAAAAGTCAGTCATATTCTCACCACAACGTACACAAGCTTTAACGTTTTCATACATTGACTTCAACAATTTATACATTTTCCCTTTTAGACCAGAATTGCGTAAACAATACCAAAGTTTTGATCGATCAACCGAATCAAACGCTTTCTGGAAATCAACAAAAGCAACATATAGCTTACGCTTTCGTCGAGATAAGGATTTCTGAAGTAATGCAAACAGTGTAAATATATGATCTGATGTTGAATAATTTTTTCTGAAACCAGCTTGCGATTCTGGGATAATATGATTCATATTTGACCATCTTGAAAGTCTATTATTAAGGATTGTGTTGAAAACTTTCCCAAGTACACTCATGAGGGAAATACCTCTATAGTTATCTGGGTTTGAACGATCACCTTTCTTATGTAGAGGAATAATAACTGACATTGCCCAATTGCTTGGAAATATACCTTTTACAAAAAGTGTATTGAAACACTTGTTTAGGAATGGCATGATGATAGACTGTGACGACTTCAACATTTCAACAACAAGTTGATCTAAACCAGTGGATTTTCCATTTTTTAAATGAAACAATGCTTCAGAAATTTCTTGATCTGTTATCGGTGAATCAAATAGAAGAGGTTCGGCATCTGTAGCATAATCAAATGTTTCACATGTTTCTTGATCCACACTACTGGCCGTAAACGAAGGTTCGAGAACGGACTCATTTCTAAAAACATTCTTGAGGTGGGTAAGCCATGTCGTTTCGGCAATATTATTGCTTGATATTTGTCTCCAAAATTTTGCTGGGGAACTACTTGCATTGCATAATATCTCTACATTACGTTTACGCACATCTGATTTATATCTCCTACAGAAAGTTTTGTACCTATTTCTCTCTTACAGTATAATCTCCTATCAGATTCGCTGCTATATCTTCTAAATTTTCTCAAAGATTTCCGTGCAACCCTTCTTGCGGACTTGCACTCTGCGTTTAAGGGCGTGCTTGATCTATGACGTGAATTCACTATACGTTTCTTCATGCAGCTACTAGAGTCTAAAATCATACATATAAAATCATCTATTGCGTCCTCAACACAAACTTCTATTTTATCTAAGATTGGCTGAATTCCAGATTTATAATTTGATGTGAGAGTTTCCAAGAAAGAGTGACAAAACGCATCATTCCATACAATTTGTTCAGGTAAATAACTTGGCGATGGGTTACGATTGGGAGTATTCATTGTAGGAAATATACAAGTTAGTTCCAATGGTAAATGATCCGATTCTAATTGATCGCCTATATTCAGTTTACTGATATATTTGAAAAAGTCAGGAGAAGAGATAAAATAATCATTAACGCTACTACCCTGTTGTCCTACGAAAGTAAATTCCCCTCGCTCGTCCCCGAACACCCGGCCGTTAAAAATAAATAACTGAAAAGAATAGCAGAGGTCAAGCAGAAATTGACCAAACTTATTTATGACAGTATCATACCCCATACATATATCTCCTGTCTGGAGGAATTAAAGATTCTCACTCACTCATTCACCATCTAAAGGTAACCAAATAGAAGATAATTCAATTTCCTATCCAAAGAGGTATATTACATGATTTTTTATAGTGATTGAGATACCGTAAAATGCAAAATAACGTCACTAGGTAGTATACATATTAAGTGTTCAATGAGTTTTTAACAATCAATCTAGTCGAAGGGTACCAAGGAATATTTGCACCACCATCTAAAGGTACCCAAATGGAAGATAATTCAATTTCCTATCCAAGGAGGTATCTAACATGATGTTTGATAGGGGATGTGATACCGTAAAATGCAAAATAACGTCACTAGGTAGTATACATATTAACTGCTTAATGAGGTTTCGACCATTTAACTAGTCAAACAGTACCAAGGAATATGTGGATCACCATCTGAGGGTACGGTCATGAAAGAAAATTCAATTTCCTATCCAAGGAGGTATCTTACCTGATATTTGATAGGGGATGTGATACCGTAAAATGAAAAATAACGTCACTAGGTAGTATACATATTAACTGTATAATGGGTGTTTCACATTCAAACTAGTCTAAGGGTACCTAAAATATTTGCACCACCAACTAATGATACAGAAATGGAAGATAATTAAAAGTATTTTCCAATGAGGTATCTTACATGATGTTTGATAGGGAATGTGATACCGTAAAATGAAAAATAACGTCACTAGGTAGTATACATATTAACTGTTTAATGGGTGTTTCACATTCAAACTAGTCTAAGGGTACCCAGGAATATTTGCAACACCATCTGACGATAAACAAATGGAAGATAATTAAATTTCCTATCCAATGAGGTATCTTACATGATATTTGATAGGGAATGTGATACCGTAAAATGCAAAATAACGTCACTAGGTAGTATACATATTAACGTCTTAATGAGTTTTTAACAATGACACTAGTCTACGGGTTCCAAGGAATATTTGCACCACCATCTAAAGGTACCCAAATGGAAGATAATTAAATGTCCTATCCATTGAGGTATCTTACATGATGTTTGATAGGGGATGTGATACCGTAAAATTCAAAATGACGTCACTAGGTAGAATACATATTAACTAATTGATGAGTTTTCGACCATTTAACTAGTCAAACAGTACCAAGGAATATTTACATCACCATTTAAGGGTGCGCAAATGAAAGAGAGTTCAATCTCTATCCAATGAGTTATCTTACATGATATTTGATAGTGACCATGATACCTAAAATATTTGCATCACCAACTAATGATACAGAAATGGAAGATAATTCAATTTCCTATCCAATGAGGTATCTAACATGATGTTTGATAGGGAATGTGATACCGTAAAATGCAAAATAACGTCACTAGGTAGTATACAAATTAACTGTTTAATGAGTTTTCGACCATTTAACTAGTCAAACAGTACCAAGGAATATTTGCACCACCATCTAAACGTACCCAAATGGAAGATAATTAAAAGTCCTATCCAATGAGGAATGTTATACCGTAAAATGCAAATTAACGTCACTAGGTAGTATACATATTAACTGTTTAATGGGTGTTTCACATTCAAACTAGTCTAAGGGTACCAAGGAATATTTGCAACACCATCTGACGATACCCAATGGAAGATAATTAAATTTCCTATCCAATGAGGTATCTTACATGATAGTTAATAGAGAATGTGATACCGTAAACTGCAAAATAACGTCACTAAGTAGTATACATATTAACGTCTTAATGAGTTTTTAAACAATGACACTAGTCTACGGGTTCCAAGGAATATTTGCACCACCATCTAAAGGTACCCAAATGGAAGATAATTAAATGTCCTATCCATTGAGGTATCTTACATGATGTTTGATAGGGGATGTGATACCGTAAAATTCAAAATGACGTCACTAGGTAGTATATACATGTTAACTTCTTAATGAGTTTTTAACAATGAAACTAGTATACGGGTACCACAGAATATTTGCACCACAATCAAAATGTACCCAAATGGAAAATAATTTAATGTCCTATCCAAAGAGGTATCTTACATGATATCTGATAGGGGATGTGATACCGTAAAATGAAAAATAACGTCACTAGGTAGTATACATATTAACTAATTGATGAGTTTTCGACCATTTACCTAGTCAAACAGTACCAAGGAATATTTACATCACCATTTAAGGGTGCGCAAATGAAAGAGAGTTCAATCTCTACCCAATGAGTTATCTAACATGATATTTGATAGTAACCATGATACCATAAATTTGAAAATGACGTCACTAGGTAGTATACATATTAACTGCTTAATGAGTTTTCGACCATTTAACTAGTCAAAGAGTACCAAGGAATATGTGGATCACCATCTGAGGGTACGCTCATGAAAGAAAATTCAATTTCCTATCCAAGGAGGTATCTTACCTGATATTTGATAGGGGATGTGATACCGTAAAATGAAAAATAACGTCACTAGGTAGTATACATATTAAATGTATAATGTGTGTTTCACATTCAAACTAGTCTTAGGGTACCTAAAATATTTGCACCACCAACTAATGATACAGAAATGGAAGATAATTCAATTTCCTATCCAATAAGGTATCTTACATGATGTTTGATAGGGAATGTGATACCGTAAAATGAAAAATAACGTCACTAGGTAGTATACAAATTAACTGTTTAATGAGTTTTCGACATTTTAACAAGTCAAACAGTACCAAGGAATATTTGCACCACCATCTAAACGTACCCAAATGGAAGATAATTAAAAGTCCTATCCAATGAGGAATCTTACATGATGTTTGATAGGGAATGTGATACCGTAAAATTCAAAATGACGTCACTAGGTAGTATATAAATGTTAACTTCTTAATGAGTTTTTAACAATGAAACTAGTCTACGGGTACCACAGAATATTTGCACAACAATCTAAATGTACCCAAATGGAAAATTATTTAATGTCCTATCCAAAGAGGTATCTTACATGATATCTGATAGGGGATGTGATACCGTAAAATGAAAAATAACGTCACTAGGTAGTATACACATTAACTAATTGATGAGTTTTCGACCATCTAACTAGTCAAACAGTACCAAGGAATATTTACATCACCATTTAAGGGTGCGCAAATGAAAGAGAGTTCAATCTCTATCCAATGAGGTATCTTACATGATATTTGATAGTGACCATGATACCTAAAATATTTGCACCACCAACTAATGATACAGAAAGGGAAGATAATTCAATTTCCTATCCAATGAGGTATCTTACATGATGTTTGATAGGGAATGTGATACCGTAAAATGCAAAATAACGTCACTAGGTAGTATACAAATTAACTGTTTAATGAGTTTTCGACCATTTAACTAGTCAAACAGTACCAAGGAATATTTGCACCACCATCTAAACGTACCCAAATGGAAGATAATTAAAAGTCCTATCCAATGAGGAATCTTACATGATGTTTGATAGGGGATGTGATACCGTAAAATGCAAAATAACGTCACTAGGTAGTATACATATTAACTGTATAATGGGTGATTCACATTCAAACTAGTCTAAGGGTACCTAAAAAATTTGCACCACCAACTAATGATACAGAAATGGAAGATAATTCAATTTCCTATCCAATGAGGTATCTTACATGATGTTTGATAGGGAATGTGATACCGTAAAATGCAAAATAACGTCACTAGGTAGTATACAAATTAACTGTTTAATGAGTTTTCGACCATTTAACTAGTCAAACAGTACCAAGGAATATTTGCACCACCATCTAAACGTACCCAAATGGAAGATAATTAACAGTCCTATCCAATGAGGAATCTTACATGATGTTTGATAGGGAATGTGATACCGTAAAATGCAAATTAACGTCACTAGGTAGTATACATATTAACTGTTTAATGGGTGTTTCACATTCAAACTAGTCTAAGGGTACCTAAAATATTTGCACCACCAACTAATGATACAGAAATGGAAGATAATTAAAAGTCCTTTCCAATGAGGTATCTTACATGATGTTTGATAGGGAATGTGATACCGTAAAATGAAAAATAACGTCACTAGGTAGTATACATATTAACTGTTTAATGGGTGTTTCACATTCAAACTAGTCTAAGGGTACCCAGGAATATTTGCAACACCATCTGACGATACCCAAATGGAAGATAATTAAATTTCCTATCCAATGAGGTATCTTACATGATATTTGATAGGGAATGTGATACCGTAAAATGCAAAATAACGTCACTAGGTAGTATACATATTAACGTCTTAATGAGTTTTTAACAATGACACTAGTCTACGGGTTCCAAGGAATATTTGCACCACCATCTAAAGGTACCCAAATTGAAGATAATTAAATGTCCTATCCATTGAGGTATCTTACATGATGTTTGATAGGGGATGTGATACCGTAAAATTCAAAATGACGTCACTAGGTAGTATATAAATGTTAACTTCTTAATGAGTTTTTAACAATGAAACTAGTCTACGGGTACCACAGAATATTTGCACCACAATCTAAATGTACCCAAATGGAAAATAATTTAATGTCCTATCCAAAGAGGTATCTTACATGATATCTGATAGGGGATGTGATACCGTAAAATGAAAAATAACGTCACTAGGTAGTATACACATTAACTAATTGATGAGTTTTCGACCATCTAACTAGTCAAACAGTACCAAGGAATATTTACATCACCATTTAAGGGTGCGCAAATGAAAGAGAGTTCAATCTCTATCCAATGAGGTATCTTACATGATATTTGATAGTGACCATGATACCTAAAATATTTGCACCACCAACTAATGATACAGAAAGGGAAGATAATTCAATTTCCTATCCAATGAGGTATCTTACATGATGTTTGATAGGGAATGTGATACCGTAAAATGCAAAATAACGTCACTAGGTAGTATACAAATTAACTGTTTAATGAGTTTTCGACCATTTAACTAGTCAAACAGTACCAAGGAATATTTGCACCACCATCTAAACGTACCCAAATGGAAGATAATTAAAAGTCCTATCCAATGAGGAATCTTACATGATGTTTGATAGGGGATGTGATACCGTAAAATGCAAAATAACGTCACTAGGTAGTATACATATTAACTGTATAATGGGTGATTCACATTCAAACTAGTCTAAGGGTACCTAAAAAATTTGCACCACCAACTAATGATACAGAAATGGAAGATAATTCAATTTCCTATCCAATGAGGTATCTTACATGATGTTTGATAGGGAATGTGATACCGTAAAATGCAAAATAACGTCACTAGGTAGTATACAAATTAACTGTTTAATGAGTTTTCGACCATTTAACTAGTCAAACAGTACCAAGGAATATTTGCACCACCATCTAAACGTACCCAAATGGAAGATAATTAACAGTCCTATCCAATGAGGTATCTTACATGATATTTGATAGGGAATGTGATACCGTAAAATGCAAAATAACGTCACTAGGTAGTATACATATTAACGTCTTAATGAGTTTTTAACAATGACACTAGTCTACGGGTTCCAAGGAATATTTGCACCACCATCTAAAGGTACCCAAATGGAAGATAATTAAATGTCCTATCCATTGAGGTATCTTACATGATGTTTGATAGGGGATGTGATACCGTAAAATGCAAAATAACGTCACTAGGTAGTATACATATTAACTGTATAATGGGTGATTCACATTCAAACTAGTCTAAGGGTACCTAAAAAATTTGCACCACCAACTAATGATACAGAAATGGAAGATAATTAAATGTCCTATCCATTGAGGTATCTTACATGATGTTTGATAGGGGATGTGATACCGTAAAATTCAAAATGACGTCACTAGGTAGTATATAAATGTTAACTTCTTAATGAGTTTTTAACAATGAAACTAGTCTACGGGTACCACAGAATATTTGCACCACAATCTAAATGTACCCAAATGGAAAATAATTTAATGTCCTATCCAAAGAGGTATCTTACATGATATCTGATAGGGGATGTGATACCGTAAAATGAAAAATAACGTCACTAGGTAGTATACACATTAACTAATTGATGAGTTTTCGACCATCTAACTAGTCAAACAGTACCAAGGAATATTTACATCACCATTTAAGGGTGCGCAAATGAAAGAGAGTTCAATCTCTATCCAATGAGGTATCTTACATGATATTTGATAGTGACCATGATACCTAAAATATTTGCACCACCAACTAATGATACAGAAAGGGAAGATAATTCAATTTCCTATCCAATGAGGTATCTTACATGATGTTTGATAGGGAATGTGATACCGTAAAATGCAAAATAACGTCACTAGGTAGTATACAAATTAACTGTTTAATGAGTTTTCGACCATTTAACTAGTCAAACAGTACCAAGGAATATTTGCACCACCATCTAAACGTACCCAAATGGAAGATAATTAAAAGTCCTATCCAATGAGGAATCTTACATGATGTTTGATAGGGGATGTGATACCGTAAAATGCAAAATAACGTCACTAGGTAGTATACATATTAACTGTATAATGGGTGATTCACATTCAAACTAGTCTAAGGGTACCTAAAAAATTTGCACCACCAACTAATGATACAGAAATGGAAGATAATTCAATTTCCTATCCAATGAGGTATCTTACATGATGTTTGATAGGGAATGTGATACCGTAAAATGCAAAATAACGTCACTAGGTAGTATACAAATTAACTGTTTAATGAGTTTTCGACCATTTAACTAGTCAAACAGTACCAAGGAATATTTGCACCACCATCTAAACGTACCCAAATGGAAGATAATTAACAGTCCTATCCAATGAGGTATCTTACATGATATTTGATAGGGAATGTGATACCGTAAAATGCAAAATAACGTCACTAGGTAGTATACATATTAACGTCTTAATGAGTTTTTAACAATGACACTAGTCTACGGGTTCCAAGGAATATTTGCACCACCATCTAAAGGTACCCAAATGGAAGATAATTAAATGTCCTATCCATTGAGGTATCTTACATGATGTTTGATAGGGGATGTGATACCGTAAAATTCAAAATGACGTCACTAGGTAGTATATAAATGTTAACTTCTTAATGAGTTTTTAACAATGAAACTAGTCTACGGGTACCACAGAATATTTGCACCACAATCTAAATGTACCCAAATGGAAAATAATTTAATGTCCTATCCAAAGAGGTATCTTACATGATATCTGATAGGGGATGTGATACCGTAAAATGAAAAATAACGTCACTAGGTAGTATACACATTAACTAATTGATGAGTTTTCGACCATCTAACTAGTCAAACAGTACCAAGGAATATTTACATCACCATTTAAGGGTGCGCAAATGAAAGAGAGTTCAATCTCTATCCAATGAGGTATCTTACATGATATTTGATAGTGACCATGATACCTAAAATATTTGCACCACCAACTAATGATACAGAAAGGGAAGATAATTCAATTTCCTATCCAATGAGGTATCTTACATGATGTTTGATAGGGAATGTGATACCGTAAAATGCAAAATAACGTCACTAGGTAGTATACAAATTAACTGTTTAATGAGTTTTCGACCATTTAACTAGTCAAACAGTACCAAGGAATATTTGCACCACCATCTAAACGTACCCAAATGGAAGATAATTAAAAGTCCTATCCAATGAGGAATCTTACATGATGTTTGATAGGGGATGTGATACCGTAAAATGCAAAATAACGTCACTAGGTAGTATACATATTAACTGTATAATGGGTGATTCACATTCAAACTAGTCTAAGGGTACCTAAAAAATTTGCACCACCAACTAATGATACAGAAATGGAAGATAATTCAATTTCCTATCCAATGAGGTATCTTACATGATGTTTGATAGGGAATGTGATACCGTAAAATGCAAAATAACGTCACTAGGTAGTATACAAATTAACTGTTTAATGAGTATTCGACCATTTAACTAGTCAAACAGTACCAAGGAATATTTGCACCACCATCTAAACGTACCCAAATGGAAGATAATTAACAGTCCTATCCAATGAGGAATCTTACATGATGTTTGATAGGGAATGTGATACCGTAAAATGCAAATTAACGTCACTAGGTAGTATACATATTAACTGTTTAATGGGTGTTTCACATTCAAACTAGTCTAAGGGTACCTAAAATATTTGCACCACCAACTAATGATACAGAAATGGAAGATAATTAAAAGTCCTTTCCAATGAGGTATCTTACATGATGTTTGATAGGGAATGTGATACCGTAAAATGAAAAATAACGTCACTAGGTAGTATACATATTAACTGTTTAATGGGTGTTTCACATTCAAACTAGTCTAAGGGTACCCAGGAATATTTGCAACACCATCTGACGATACCCAAATGGAAGATAATTAAATTTCCTATCCAATGAGGTATCTTACATGATATTTGATAGGGAATGTGATACCGTAAAATGCAAAATAACGTCACTAGGTAGTATACATATTAACGTCTTAATGAGTTTTTAACAATGACACTAGTCTACGGGTTCCAAGGAATATTTGCACCACCATCTAAAGGTACCCAAATGGAAGATAATTAAATGTCCTATCCATTGAGGTATCTTACATGATGTTTGATAGGGGATGTGATACCGTAAAATTCAAAATGACGTCACTAGGTAGTATATAAATGTTAACTTCTTAATGAGTTTTTAACAATGAAACTAGTCTACGGGTACCACAGAATATTTGCACCACAATCTAAATGTACCCAAATGGAAAATAATTTAATGTCCTATCCAAAGAGGTATCTTACATGATATCTGATAGGGGATGTGATACCGTAAAATGAAAAATAACGTCACTAGGTAGTATACACATTAACTAATTGATGAGTTTTCGACCATCTAACTAGTCAAACAGTACCAAGGAATATTTACATCACCATTTAAGGGTGCGCAAATGAAAGAGAGTTCAATCTCTATCCAATGAGGTATCTTACATGATATTTGATAGTGACCATGATACCTAAAATATTTGCACCACCAACTAATGATACAGAAATGGAAGATAATTCAATTTCCTATCCAATGAGGTATATTACATGATGTTTGATAGGGAATATGATACCGTAAAATGCAAAATAACGTCACTAGGTAGTATACAAATTAACTGTTTAATGAGTTTTCGACCATTTAACTAGTCAAACAGTACCAAGGAATATTTGCACCACCATCTAAACGTACCCAAATGGAAGATAATTAAAAGTCCTATCCAATGAGGAATCTTACATGATGTTTGATAGGGGATGTGATACCGTAAAATGCAAAATAACGTCACTAGGTAGTATACATATTAACTGTTTAATGGGTGTTTCACATTCAAACTAGTCTAAGGGTACCTAAAATATTTGCACCACCAACTCATGATACAGAAATGGAAGATAATTAAAAGTCTTTTCCAATGAGGTATCTTACATGATGTTTGATAGGGAATGTGATACCGTAAAATGAAAAATAACGTCACTAGGTAGTATACATATTAACGTCTTAATGAGTTTTTAACAATGACACTAGTCCACGGGTTCCAAGGAATATTTGCACCACCATCTAAAGGTACCCAAATGGAAGATAATTAAATGTCCTATCCAATGAGGTATCTTACATGATGTTTGATAGGGGATGTGATACCGTAAAATTCAAAATGACGTCACTAGGTAGTATATACATGTTAACTTCTTAATGAGTTTTTAACAATGAAACTAGTCTACGGGCACCACAGAATATTTGCACCACAATCTAAATGTACCCAAATGGAAAATAATTTAATGTCCTATCCAAAGAGGTATCTTACATGATATCTGATAGGGGATGTGATACCGTAAAATGAAAAATAACGTCACTAGGTAGTATACACATTAACTAATTGATGAGTTTTCGACCATCTAACTAGTCAAACAGTACCAAGGAATATTTACATCACCATTTAAGGGTGCGCAAATGAAAGAGAGTTCAATCTCTATCCAATGAGGTATCTTACATGATATTTGATAGTGACCATGATACCTAAAATATTTGCACCACCAACTAATGATACAGAAATGGAAGATAATTCAATTTCCTATCCAATGAGGTATATTACATGATGTTTGATAGGGAATATGATACCGTAAAATGCAAAATAACGTCACTAGGTAGTATACAAATTAACTGTTTAATGAGTTTTCGACCATTTAACTAGTCAAACAGTACCAAGGAATATTTGCACCACCATCTAAACGTACCCAAATGGAAGATAATTAAAAGTCCTATCCAATGAGGAATCTTACATGATGTTTGATAGGGGATGTGATACCGTAAAATGCAAATTAACGTCACTAGGTAGTATACATATTAACTGTTTAATGGGTGTTTCACATTCAAACTAGTCTAAGGGTACCTAAAATATTTGCACCACCAACTCATGATACAGAAATGGAAGATAATTAAAAGTCTTTTCCAATGAGGTATCTTACATGATGTTTGATAGGGAATGTGATACCGTAAAATGAAAAATAACGTCACTAGGTAGTATACATATTAACGTCTTAATGAGTTTTTAACAATGACACTAGTCCACGGGTTCCAAGGAATATTTGCACCACCATCTAAAGGTACCCAAATGGAAGATAATTAAATGTCCTATCCAATGAGGTATCTTACATGATGTTTGATAGGGGATGTGATACCGTAAAATTCAAAATGACGTCACTAGGTAGTATATACATGTTAACTTCTTAATGAGTTTTTAACAATGAAACTAGTCTACGGGTACCACAGAATATTTGCACCACAATCTAAATGTACCCAAATGGAAAATAATTTAATGTCCTATCCAAAGAGGTATCTTACATGATATCTGATAGGGGATGTGATACCGTAAAATGAAAAATAACGTCACTAGGTAGTATACACATTAACTAATTGATGAGTTTTCGACCATCTAACTAGTCCAACAGTACCAAGGAATATTTACATCACCATTTAAGGGTGCAATGAAAGAGAGTTCAATCTCTATCCAATGAGGTATCTTACATGATATTTGATAGTGACCATGATACCGTAAATTTAAAAATGACGTCACTAGGTAGTATACATATTAACTGTTTAATGTTTTTTTCACAATCAAACTAGTGTAAGGGTACCAAGAAATATTTGCACCACCATCTAAAGGTACCCAAAAGGAAGATAATTAAATGTCCTATCCAATGAGGTATCTTACATGATGTTTAATAGGGGATGTGATACCGTATAATGCACAATAACGTCACTAGGTAGTATACATATTAATTTCTTAATGAGTTTTTAACAATGAAACTAGGCTTAGAGAACCAAGTAATATTTGCAACACCATCTAAAGGTACCCAAATGGAAGATAATTAAATGTCCTATCCTATGAGGTATCTTACATGACGTTTGATATCGAATGTGATACCTTGAATTGCAAAATAACGTCACTAGGTAGTATACATATTAACTGCTTAATGAGTTTTCGACCATTTAACTAGTCAAACAGTACCAAGGAATATTTGGATCACCATCTAAGGGTACGTAAATGAAAGATAATTCAATTTCCTGTCCAATGAGGTATCTTACATGATATTTGATAGGGAATGTGATACCGTAAAATGCAAAATAATGTCACTAGATAGTATACATATTAACTAATTGATGAGTTTTCGAACATTTAACTAGTCAAACAGTACCAAGGAATATTTACATTACCATTATAGGGTGCGAAAATGAAAGATTGTTCAATTTCCTATTCAATTAGGTATCTTACATGATGTTTGATAGTGACCGTGATACCCTGAAATTCAAAATAAAGTCACTAGGTAGTATTCATATTAACTGATTAATGTTTTTTTCATAATCAAAGAAGTCTTAGGGTACCAAGAAATATTTGTACCACCATCTAAAGGTAACCAATAATAGATAATTAAATTTCCTATCCAATGAGGTAAGTAACATGATGTTTGACAGGGGATGTGATACCGTAAAATGCAAAATAACGTCACTAGGTAGAAAACATATTAACTGTTCAATGAGTTTTTAACAATCAATCTATTCGAAGGGTACCAATAAATATTTGCACCACCATCTCAAGGTAACCAAATGGAAGATAATTCAATGTCCTTTCCAATGAGGCATCTTACATGATGTTTGATAGGGAATGTGATACCGTAAAATGCAAAATAACGTCAATAAGTAGTGTACATATTAACTGTTAAATGAGTTTTCGACCATTTAACTAGTCAAACAGTACCAACAAATATTTGCACCACCATCTAAAGGTAACCAAATGGAAGATAATTCAATTCCCTATCTAGTGAGACATCTTACATGATGTTTGATAGTGACTGAGATACCGAAAATGCATAACAACTTCACTAGGTAGTACACATATTATCTGTCGATGAATTTTTAACAATCAATCTAGTCTAAGGGTACCAAGGAATATTTGCGCCACCATCTAAAGGTAAACACATATAAGATAATTCAATTTCCTATCCAATGAGATAACTTACATGATGTTTGATAGGGGATGTGATACCGTAAAATGCAAAATAACGTCACTTGGTAGTATACTTATTAACTGTTCAATGAGTTTTTAACAATCAATCTAGTCGAAGGGTACCAAGGAATATTTGCACCACCATCTAAAGGTATCCAAATGGAAGATAATTCAATTTCCTATCCAATGAGGCATCTTACATGATGTTTGATAGGGGATGTGATACCGTAAATTTCAAAATAACGTCTATAGTTAGTATACATATTAACTGTTCAATGAGTTTTCGACTATTTAACTAGTCAAACAGTACCAAGGAATATTTACATCACCATTTAAGGGTACGAAAATGAACAATAGTTCAATTTCCTGTCCAATGAGGTATCTTACATGATATTTGATAGGGAATGTGATACCGTAAAATGCAAAATAACGTCAATAGGTAGTGTACATATTAACTGTTAAATGAGTTTTCGACCATTTAACTAGTCAAACAGTACCAACAAATATTTGCACCACCATCTAAAGGTAACCAAATGGAAGATAATTCAATTCCCTATCTAGTGAGACATCTTACATGATGTTTGATAGTGACTGAGATACCGAAAAATGCATAACAACTTCACTAGGTAGTACACATATTATCTGTCGATGAATTTTTAACAATCAATCTAGTCTAAGGGTACCAAGGAATATTTGCGCCACCATCTAAAGAAAACACATATAAGATAATTCAATTTCCTATCCAATGAGATAACTTACATGATGTTTGATAGGGGATGTGATACCGTAAAGTGCAAAATAACGTCACTTGGTAGTATACTTATTAACTGTTCAATGAGTTTTTAACAATCAATCTAGTCGAAGGGTACCAAGGAATATTTGCACCACCATCTAAAGGTATCCAAATCGAAGATAATTAAATGTCCTATCCAATGAGATATCTGACATGATGTTTGATAGGGGATGTGATACCGTAAATTTCAAAATAACGTCTATAGGTAGTATCAATATTAACTGTTTAATGAGTTTTCGACCATTTAACTAGTCAAACAGTACAAAAACATATTTGCACAACCATCTAAAGGTAACCAAATGGAAGATAATTCAATTCCCTATCCAGTGAGGCATCTTACATGATGTTTGATAGGGGATGTGATACCGTAAAATGCAAAATAACGTCACTAGGTAGTATATATATTAACTGCTTAATGAGTTTTCGACCATTTAACTAGTCAATCAGTACCAAGGAATATTTACATCACCATTTAAGGGTACGCAAATGAAAGATAGTTCAATTCCCTATCCAGTGAGGCATCTTACATGATGTATGATAGAGGATGTGATACCGTAAAATGCAAAATAACGTCACTAGGTAGTAAACATATTAACTGTTTAATGGTTTTTCACAATCACACTAGTCTAAGGATACCAAGAAATATTTGCACCACCATCTAAAGGTAACCCATTAAGAGATAATTCAATTTCCTATCCAATGAGGTAACTTACATGATGTTTGATAGGGGATGTGATACCGTAAAATGCAAAATAACGTCACTTGGTAGTATACTTATTAACTGTTCAATGAGTTTTAAACAATCAATCTAGTCGAAGAATACCAAGGAATATTTGCACCACAATCTAAAGGTCCTCAAATCGAAGATAATTAAATTTCCTATCCAATGAGGTATCTTACATGATATTTGATAGGGAATGTGATACCGTAAAATGCAAAATAACGTCACTAGGTAGTATACATATTAACGTCTTAATGAGTTTTTAACAATGACACTAGTCTACGGGTTCCAAGGAATATTTGCACCAAAATCTAAAGGTACCCAAATGGAAGATAATTAAATGTCCTATCCATTGAGGTATCTTACATGATGTTTGATAGGGGATGTGATACCGTAAAATTCAAAATGACGTCACTAGGTAGTATATACATGTTAACTTCTTAATGAGTTTTTAACAATGAAACTAGTCTACGGGTACCACAGAATATTTGCACCACAATCTAAATGTACCCAAATGGAGAATAATTTAATGTCCTATCCAAAGAGGTATCCTACATGATATCTGATAGGGGATGTGATACCGTAAATTGAAAAATAACGTCACTAGGTAGTATACACATTAACTAATTGATGAGTTTTCGACCATCTAACTAGTCAAACAGTACCAAGGAATATTTCCATCACCATCTAAGGGTGCAATGAAAGAGAGTTCAATCTCTATCCAATGAGGTATCTTACATGATATTTGATAGTGACCATGATACCGTAAATTTAAAAATGACGTCACTAGGTAGTATACATATTAACTGTTTAATGTTTTTTTCACAATCAAACTAGTGTAAGGGTACCAAGAAATATTTGCACCACCATCTAAAGGTACCCAAAAGGAAGATAATTAAATGTCCTATCCAATGAGGTATCTTACATGATGTTTTATAGGGGATGTGATACCGTATAATGCACAATAACGTCACTAGGTAGTATACATATTAATTTCTTAATGAGTTTTTAACAATGAAACTAGGCTTAGGGAACCAAGGAATATTTGAACCACCATCTAAAGGTACCCAAATGGAAGATAATTAAATGTCCTATCCTATGAGGTATCTTACATGACGTTTGATATCAAATGTGATACCTTGAATTGCAAAATAACGAGTTTTCGACCATTTAACTAGTCAAACAGTACCAAGGAATATTTGGATCACCATCTAAGGGTACGCAAATGAAAGATAATTCAATTTCCTGTCCAATGAGGTATCTTACATGATATTTGATAGGGAATGTGATACCGTAAAATGCAAAATAATGTCACTAGATAGTATACATATTAACTAATTGATGAGTTTTCGAACATTTAACTAGTCAAACAGTACCAAGGAATATTTACATTACCATTATAGGGTGCGAAAATGAAAGATTGTTCAATTTCCTATTCAATTAGGTATCTTACATGATGTTTGATAGTGACCGTGATACCCTGAAATTCAAAATAAAGTCACTAGGTAGTATTCATATTAACTGATTAATGTTTTTTTCATAATCAAAGAAGTCTTAGGGTACCAAGAAATATTTGTACCACCATCTAAAGGTAACCAATAATAAGATAATTAAATTTCCTATCCAATGAGGTAAGTAACATGATGTTTGACAGGGGATGTGATACCGTAAAATGCAAAATAACGTCACTAGGTAGAAAACATATTAACTGTTCAATGAGTTTTTAACAATCAATCTATTCGAAGGGTACCAATAAATATTTGCACCACCATCTCAAGGTAACCAAATGGAAGATAATTCAATGTCCTTTCCAATGAGGCATCTTACATGATGTTTGATAGGGAATGTGATACCGTAAAATGCAAAATAACGTCAATAGGTAGTGTACATATTAACTGTTAAATGAGTTTTCGACCATTTAACTAGTCAAACAGTACCAACAAATATTTGCACCACCATCTAAAGGTAACCAAATGGAAGACAATTCAATTCCCTATCTAGTGAGACATCTTACATGATGTTTGATAGTGACTGAGATACCGAAAAATGCATAACAACTTCACTAGGTAGTACACATATTATCTGTCGATGAATTTTTAACAATCACACTAGTCTAAGGATACCAAGAAATATTTGCACCACCATCTAAAGGTAACCAATTAAGAGATAATTCAATTTCCTATCCAATGAGGTAACTTACATGATGTTTGATAGGGGATGTGATACCGTAAAATGCAAAATAACGTCACTTGGTAGTATACTTATTAACTGTTCAATGAGTTTTAAACAATCAATCTAGTCGAAGAATACCAAGGAATATTTGCAATACAATCTAAAGGTCCTCAAATCGAAGATAATTAAATGTCCTATCCAATGAGGTATCTTACTTGATGTTTGATAGGGGATGTGATACCATAAATTTCAAAATAACGTCAATAGGTAGTATATATATTAACTGCTTAATGAGTTTTCGACCATTTAACTAGTCAAACAGTACCAAGGAATATTTACATCACCATTTAAGGGTACGCAAATGAACAATAGTTCAATTTCCTATCCAATGAGGTATCTTACATGATGTTTGATAGGGAATGTGATACCGTAAAATGCAAAATAACGTCACTACGTAGTAAACATATTAACTGTTCAATGAGATTTTAACAATCAATCTAGTCTAAGGGTATCGAGGAGTATTTGCACCACCATCTAAAGGTATCTAAATGGAAGATAATTAAATGTCCTATCCAATGAGGTGTCTAACATGATGTTTGAAAGGGAATGTGATACCGTAAAATGCAAAATAACGTCAGTAGGTAGTATACATATTAACTGTTCAATGAGTTTTCGACCATTTAACTAGTCAAACAGTACCAAGGAATATCTACATCACCATTTAATGGTGTGCAAATGGAAGTTGGTTCAATTTCCTATCCAATGAGGTATCTTACATGAAATTTGATAGTGACCGTGATACCCTAAAATTTTTATATAACGTCACTTGGTAGTATACTTATTAACTGTTCAATGAGTTTTTAACAATCATTCTAGTCGAAGGGTACCAAGGAATATTTGCACCACCATCTAAAGTTAACCAAATGGAAGATAATTCAATTTCCTATCCAGTGAGGCATCTTACATGATGTTTGATAGGGGATGTGATACCGTAAAATGCACAATAACGTCACTAGGTTGTATACATATTAACTGTTCAATGAGTTTTTAACAATCAATCTAGTCGAAGGGTACCAAGGAATATTTGCACCACCATCTCAAGGTAACCAAATGGAAGATAATTCAATTTCCTATCCAATGAGGGATCTTACATGATGTTTGATAGGGGATGTGATACCGTAAATTTCAAAATAACGTCTATAGTTAGTATACATATTAACTGTTCAATGAGTTTTCGACTATTTAACTAGTCAAACAGTACCAAGGAATATTTACATCACCATTTAAGGGTACGCAAATGAACAATAGTTCAATTTCCTCTCCAATGAGGTATCTTACCTGATATTTGATAGGGAATGTGATACCGTAAAATGCACAATAACGTCACTATGTAGTAAACATATTAACTGTTCAATGAGTTTTTAACAATCAATCTAGTCTAAGGGTATCGAGGAGTATTTGCACCACCATCTAAAGATAACCAAATGGAAGATAATTCAATTTCCTATCCAATGAGCTATATTACATGATGTCTGATAGGGGATGTGATACCGTAAAATGCAAAATAACGTCAATAGGTAGTATACATATTAACTGTTCAATGAGTTTTCGACCATTTAACTAGTCAAACAGTACCAAGGAATATATACATCACCATTAAATGGTGTGCAAATGAAAGTTGGTTCAATTTCCTATCCAATGAGGTATCTTACATGATATTTGATAGTGACCGTGATACCGTAAAATTTTTATATAACGTCACTTGGTAGTATACTTATTAACTGTTCAATGAGTTTTTAACAATCAATCTAGTCGAAGGGTACCTAGGAATATTTGCATCACCATCTAAAGGTACCCGATTCGAAGATAATTAAATGTCCTATCCAATGAGGTTTCTTAAATGATGTTTGTTAGGGGATGTGATACCGTAAATTTCAAAATAACGTCTATAGGTAGTATCCATAGTAACTGTTCAATGAGTTTTCGACCATTTAACTAGTCAAACAGTACCAAGGAATATTTGCATCACCATTTAAGGGTACGCAAATGAACGATAGTTCAATTTCCTATCCAATGAGGTATCTTACATGATGTTTGATATTGAATGTGATACCGTAAAATGCAAAATAACGTCAATAGGTAGTATATATATATATTAACTGCTTAATGAGTTTTCGACCATTTAACTAGTCAAACAGCACCAAAAAATATTTGCACCACCATCTAAAGGTAACCAAATGGAAGATAATTCAATTTCCTATCCAATGAGGTATCTTACATGATGTTTGATAGTGATCGTGATACCGTGAAATTCAAAATAAGTTCACTAGGTAGTATACATATTAACTGTTTAATGTTTTTTTCATAATCAAAGAAGTCTTAGGGTACCAAGAAATATTTGCACCACCATCTAAAGGTAGCCAATTATGAGATAATTCAATTTCCTATCCAATGAGGTAACTTACATGATTTTTGATAGGGAATGTGATACCGTAAAATGCAAAATAGCGTCACTAGGTAGTAAACATATTAACTGTTCAATGAGTTTTTAACAATCAATCGAGTCTAAGGGTACCAAGGAATATTTGCACCACAATCTAAAGGTACCCACATGGAAGATAATTAAATGTCCTATCCTATGAGGTATCTTACATGACGTTTGATATCGAATGTGATACCTTAAATTGCAAAATAACGTCACTAGGTAGTATACATATTAACTGCTTAATGAGTTTTCGACCATTTAACTAGTCAAACAGTACCAAGGAATATTTGGATCAACATCTAAGGGTACGTAAATGAAAGATAATTCAATTTCCTGTCCAATGAGGTATCTTACATGATATTTGATAGGGAATGTGATACCGTAAAATGTAAAATAATGTCACTAGATAGTATACATATTAACTAATTGATGAGTTTTCGAACATTTAACTAGTCAAACAGTACCAAGGAATATTTACGTCACCATTTTAGGGTGCGAAAATGAAAGATTGTTCAATTTCCTATTCAATTAGGTACCTTACATGATGTTTGATAGTGACCGTGATACCCTGAAATTCAAAATTAAGTCACTAGGTAGAATTTATATTAATTGTTTAATGTTTTTTTTCATAATCAAAGAAATCTTAGGGTACTAAGAAATATATGTACCACCATCTAAAACTAACCAATAATAAGATAATTAAATTTCCTATCCAATGAGGTAAGTTACATAATGTTTGACAGGGGATGTGATACCGTAAAATGCAAAATAACGTCACTAGGTAGTATACATATTAACTGTTCAATGAGTTTTTAACAATCAATATATTCGAAGGGTACCAATAAATATTTACACCACCATCTCGAGGTAACCAAATGGAAGATAATTCAATGTCCATTCCAATGAGGCATCTTACATGATGTTTGATAGGGGATGTGATACCGTGAAATGCAAAATAACGTCAATAGGTAGTACACATATTAACTGTTTAATGAGTTTTTAACAATCAATCTAGTCTAAGGGTATCGAGGAGTATTTGCACCACCATCTAAAGGTATCTAAACGGAAGATAATTAAACGTCCTATCCAAAGAGGTATTTTACATGATGTTTGATAGGGAATGTGATAGCGTAAAATGCAAAATAACGTCAATAGGTAGTATATATATTAACTAATTGATGAGTTTTCGAACATTTATCTAGTCAAACAGTACCAACAAATATTTGGACCACCATCTAAAGGTAACCAAATGGAAGATAATTAAATGTCATATCCAATGAGGTATCTTACATGATGTTTGATAGGGGATGTGATACCGTAAATTTCAAAATAACGTCTATAGGTAGTATAAATATTAACTGTTTAATGAGTTTTTAACAATCAATCTAGTCTAAGGGTATCGAGGAGTATTTGCACCAGCATCTAAAGGTATCTAAACGGAAGATAATTAAATGTCGTATCCAAAGAGGTATTTTATATGATGTTTGATAGGGAATGTGATACCGTGAAATGCAAAATAACGTCAATGGGTAGTACACATATTAACTTTTAATGAGTTTTTAACAATCAATCTAGTCTAACGGTACCGAGGAATATTTGCACCACCATCTAAAGGTATCTAAACGGAAGATAATTAAATGTCCTATCCAAAGAGGTATTTTACATGATGTTTGATAGGGAATGCGATAGCGTAAAATGCAAAATAACGTCAATAGGTAGTATATATATTAACTGCTTAATGAGTTTTCGACCATTTATCTAATCAAACAGTACCACCAAATATTTGGACCACCATCTAAAGGTAACCAAATGGAAGATAATTAAATGTCATATCCAATGAGGTATCTTACATGATGTTTGATAGGGGATGTGATACCGTAAATTTCAAAATAACGTCTATAGGTAGTATACATATTAACTGTTAAATGAGTTTTCGACCATTTAACTAGTCAAACAGTACCAAGGAATATTTACATCACCATTTAAGGGTATGCAAATGAACGATATTTCAATTTCCTATCCAATGAGGTACCTTACATGTTGTTTGATAGTGACAGTGATACCGTAAAATGCAAAATAACGTCACTAGGTAGTACACACATTAACTGTTTAATGGGTTTGTCACATTCAAACTAGTCTAAGGGTACCAAAAAATATTTGCACCACCATCTAAAGGTAACCAAATGGAAGATAATTCAATTCCCTATCCAGTGAGACATCTTACATGATGTTTGATAGGGGATGTGATACCGTAGAATGCAAAATAACGTCACTAGGTAGTACAGATATTAACTGTTTAATGAGTTTTTAACAATCAATCTAGTCTAACGGTACCGAGGAGTATTTGCACCACCATCTAAACGTACCTAAATGGAAGATAATTAATTGTCCTATCCAATGAGGTATCTTACATGATGTTTGATGGGGAATGTGATACAGTAAAATGTAAAATAACGTCAATAGGTAGTATACATATTAACTGTTTAATGAGTTTTCGACCATTTAACTAGTCAAACAGTACCACAAAATAATTGCACCACCATCTAAAGGTAACCAAATAGAAGATAAATCAATTCTCTATCTATTGAGGCATCTTACATGGGGGATGTGATAACTTAAAATATAAAATAACGTCACTTGGTAGTATACATATTAACTGTTCAATGAGTATTCGACAGTTTAATGAGTTTTTAACAATCAATCTAGTCGAAGGGTACCAAGGAATATTTGCACCACCATCAAAAGGTACCCAAATCGAAGATGATTTAATGTCCTATCCAATGAGGTATCTTACATGATGTTTGATAGTGACAGTGATACCGTAAAATGAAAAATAACGTCACTAGGTATTATACATATTAACTGTTCAATGAGTTTTCGACCATTCAATGAGTTTTTACCAATCAATCTAGTCGAAGGTTACCAAGGAATATTTGCACCACCATCTAAATGTACCGAAATGGAAGATAATTAAATGTCCTATCCAATGAGATATCTTACATGATTTTTGATAGGGAATCTGATACCGTAAAATTCAAAATAACGTCACTAGTTAGTATACATATTAACTGTTCAATGAGTTTTCGACCATTTAACTAGTCAAACAGTACCAAGGAATATTTCACAACCATTTCAGGGTACGCAAATGAACGATAGTTCAATTTCCTATCCAATGAGGTACCTTACATGTTGTTTGATAGGGGATGTGATACCGTAAAATGCAAAATAACGTCACTAGGTAGTACACACATTAACTGTTTAATGGGTATGTCACATTCAAACTAGTCTAAGGGTACCAAAAAATATTTGCACCACCATCTAAAGGTACCCAAATGGAAGATAATTAAATGTCCTATCGAGTGAGGTATCTTACATGATGTTTGATAGGGAATGTGATACAGTAAAATGCAAAATAACGTCACTAGGTATTATACATATTAACTGATTAATGAGTTTTTAACAATGAAACTAGTCTAAGCGTACCAAGGAATATTTGCACCACCATCCAAAGGTACCCAAATGGAAGATAATTAAATGTCCTATCCAATGAGGTACCTTTCATGATTTTTGATTGGGGATGTGATACCGTAAAATGCAAAATAACGTCACTAGGTAGTATACATATTAACTGCTTAATCAGTTTTCGACCATCTAAGTAGTCAAACAGTATCAGCGAATATTTGCACCACCATCTAACGGTAACCAAATTGAAGATAATTAAATTTCCTATCCACTGAGGTATCTTACATGATGTTTGGTAGGGAATGTGATACCGTAAAATGCAAAATAACTTAACTAGGTGGTATACATATTAACTGCTCAATGAGTGTTCGACCATTTTGAACATGAACATGAAGATGAAGAACAAAATGAAGATGAAGACGAAGATGGAGATGAAGATGTAGATTAAGAACACGATAAAGATGAAGATGGAAATGAAGATGGAGAAGAAGATGAAGATGAAGATGAAGATGAAGATGGAGAAGAAGATGAAGATGAAGATGAAGATGAAGATGAAGATGGAGAACAAGATGAAGATGAAGAAAAAGATGAAGATGAACATGAAGATGGAGAAGAAGATGAAGATGAAGATGAAGATGAAGAACAAGATGAAGATGAAGAAGAAGACGAAAATGAAGAACAAGATGAAGATGATGAACAAGATGAAGATGAAGATGAAGATGAAGAACAATATGAAGATGAAGCACAAGATGAAGAACAAGATGAAGATGAAGATGAAGATGAAGATGAAGAACAAGATGAAGAACAAGATGAAGATGAAGATGAAGATGAAGATGTGGAACAAGATGAAGATGAAGATGAAGATGAAGATGAAGATGTAGAACAAGATGAAGATGAAGATGAAGATGAAGATGAAGATGGAAATGAAGATGAAGATGAAAATGAAGATGAAGATGAAGAACAAGATGAAGATGAAGATTAAGACGAAGATGAAGATGAAGATGAAGATGAAAACGAAGACGGAGACGAAGATGAAGATGAAGATGAAGATGAAGATGAAGATAAAGATGAAGTTGAAGAACAAGATGAAGATGAAGATGAAGAACGAGATGAAGATGAAGAACAAGATGAAGATGAAGATGAAGATGAAGATGAAGATGAAGATGAAAACGAAGACGAAGACGAAGATGAAGATGAAGATGAAGATGAAGATGATGAAGATGAAGATGAAGATGAAGATGAAGATGAAGATGAAGATGAAGTTGAAGATGAAGATGAAGATGAAGATGAATATGAAGAAGAAGATTAAGATGAAGATGAAGATGAAGATGGAGAAGAAGATGAAGAACAAGATGAAGATGAAGATGAACATGAACATGAACATGAAGTTGAAGAACAAGATGAAGATGAAGATGAAGATGAAGATGAAGATGAAGATGAAGATGAAGATGAAGAACAAGATGAAGATGAGATTAAGATGAAGATGAAGATGAAGATGAAAATGAAGTTGAAGATGAAGATGAAGATGAAGATGAAGATGAAGAACAAGATGAAGATGAAGATGAAGATGGAGAAGAAGATGAAGTTGAAGATGAAGATGGAGATGAAGATGAAGAAGAAGATGGAGAAGAAGATGAAGATGAAGATGGAGAAGAAGATGAAGATGAAGAACAAGTTGAAGATGAAGAACAAGATGAAGATGAAGAACAAGATGAAGATGAAGATGAAAATCAAGATGAAGAACAAAATGAAGATGAAGAACAAGATGAAGATGAAGAACATGATGGAGAACAAGATGAAGATGAAGATGAAGATGAAGATGAAGATGAAGATGGAGATGAAGATGAAGATGAAGATGAAGTTGAAGATGAAGATGAAGAACAAGATGAAGATGAAGATGAAGATGAAGATGAAGATGGAGATGAAGAACAAGATGAAGATGTAGAACAAGATGAAGATGAAGATGAAGATGAAGATGAAGATTAAGATGAAGATGAAGATGAAGATGAAAATGAAGTTGAAGATGAAGATGAAGATGAAGAACAAGATGAAGATGAAGATGAAGATGGAGAAGAAGATGAAGTTGAAGATGAAGATGGAGATGAAGATGAAGATGGAGAAGAAGATTGAGAAGAAGATGAAGATGAAGATGGAGAAGAAGATGAAGATGAAGATGAAGAACAAGTTGAAGATGAAGAACAAGATGAAGATGAACAAGATGAAGATGAAGAACATGATGGAGAACAAGATGAAGATGAAGATGAAGATGAAGATGGAGATGAAGATGAAGATGAAGATGAAGTTGAAGATGAAGATGAAGAACAAGATGAACATGAAGATGAAGATGAAGATGGAGATGAAGAACAAGATGAAGATGAAGAACAAGATGAAGATGAAGATGAAGAACAAGATGAAGATGAAGATGAAGAACGAGACGAAAATGAAGAACAAGTTGAAAATGAAGAACAAGATGAAGATGAAGATGAAGATGAAGAACAATATGAAGATGAAGATGAAGATTAAGATGAAGATGAAGATGAAGATGAAGATGAAGATGAAGTTGAAGATGAAGAACAAGATGAAAATGAAGATGAAGATGAAGATGAAGATGAAGATGAAGATGAAGATGAATATGAAGATGAAGATGAACATGAACATGAAGATGAAGATGAAGATAAACATGAACATGAAGCTGAAGTTGAAGATGAAGAAGAAGATGAAGATGAAGATGAAGATGAAGATGAAGATGAAGATGGAGAAGAAGATGGAGATGAAGATGAAGATGAAGATGAAGATGAAGTTGAAGATGAAGATGAAGATGAAGATGAAGATGAAGATGAAGATGAAGATGGAGAAGAAGATGAAGATGAAGATGAAGATGAAGATGAAGAACAAGATGAAGATGAAGATGAAGATGGAGATGAAGTTGAAGATGAAGAACAAGATGAAGATGAAGATGAAGATGAAGATGGAGAAGAAGATGAAGATGAAGATGAAGATGAAGTTGAAGATGAAGATGAAGATGGCGAAGAAGATGAAGATTAAGATGAAGATGAAGATGAAGATGAAGATGAAGTTGAAGATGAAGAACAAGATGAAAATGAAGATCAAGATGAAGATGAAGATGAAGATGAAGATGAAGATGAGAACGAAGACGAAGACGAAGATGAAGATGAAGATTAAGATGAAGATGACGAAGATGAAGATGAAGATGAAGATGAAGATTAAACTGAAGATTAAGATGAAGATGAAGATGAAGATGAAAAAGAAGTTGAAGAGGAAGATGAAGATGAAGATGAAGATGAAGATGAAGATGAAGATGAAGATGGAGATGAAGTTGAAGATGAAGATGAAGATGAAGACGAAGATGAAGATGAAGATGAAGATGGAGAAGAAGATGAAGATGAAGATTAAGATGAAGATGAAGATGAAGATGAACATGAAGATGAAGTTGAAGATGAAGAACAAGATGAAAATGAAGATGAAGATGAAGATGAAGATGAAAATGAAAATGAAAATGAAGATGAAGATGAAGATGAAGATGAAGATGAAGATGAAGTTGAAGATGAAGGTGAAGATGAAGATGAAGATGAAGATAAAGATGAAGTTGAAGATGAAGATGAGAAGAAGAACAAGATGAAAATGAAGATGAAGATGAAGATGAAGATGAAGATGAAGTTGAAGATGAAGATGAAGATGAAGATGAAGATGAAGATGAAGATGAAGATGAGAACGAAGACGAAGACGAAGATGAAGATGAAGATGAAGTTGAAGATGAAGTTGAAGATGAAGATGAAGATGAAGTTGAAGATGAAGATGAAGATGAAGATGAATATGGAGAAGAAGATGAAGATGAAGATGAAGATGAAGATGAAGATGGAGAAGAAGATGAAGATGAAGATGAAGATGAAGATGAAGAAGAAGATAAACATGAACATGAAGATGAAGTTGAAGATGAAGAACAAGATGAAGAGGAAGATGAAGAACAAGATGAAGAAGAAGATGAACAACAAGATGAAGATGAAGATGCAGATGAAGATGAAGCTGAAGATGAAGATGAAGATGAAGATGAAGATGAAGATGAAGAACAAGATGAAGATGAAGATGAAGATGAAGATTGAGATGAAGATGAAGATGGAGAAGAAGATGAAGATGAAGTTGGAGAAGAAGATGAAGATGAGGATGAAGATGAAGATGAATATGGAGATGAAGATGAAGATGAAGATGAAGATGAAGAACAAGATGAAGAACAAGATGAAGATGAAGATGAACAACAAGATGAAGATGAAGATGAAGAAGAAGATGAAGAACAAGATGAAAATGAAGAGGAAGATGAAGATGAAGATGAAGAACAAGATTAAGATGAAGATGAAGATGAAGAACAAGATTAAGATGAAGTGAAGATGAAGATGAAGATGAAGATGAAGATGAAGATGAAGATGAAGATGAAGTTGAAGATGAAGATGAAGATGAAAATGAAGAGGAAGATGAAGATGAAGATTAAGAACAAGATTAAGATGAAGATGAAGATGAAGAACAAGATTAATAAGATGAAGATGAAGATGAAGATTGAGATGAAGATGAAGATGGAGAAGAAGATGAAGATGAAGTTAGAGAAGAAGATGAAGATGAGGATGAAGAACAAGAAGAAGATGAAGAACAAGATGAAGATCAAGATGAAGATCAAGATGAAGAACAAAATGAAGATGTAGAACAAGATGAAGAACAAAAGGAAGATGTAGAACTAGATGAAGATGAAGAACAAGATGAAGATGAAGATGAAGAACAAGATGAAACTGAAGATTAAGATGAAGATGAAGATGAAGATGAAAATGAAGTTGAAGATGAAGATGAAGATGAAGATGTAGATGAAGATGAAGATGAAGATGAAGATGAAGTTGAAGATGAAGATGAAGATGAAGATGAAGATGAGAACGAAGACGAAGACGAAGATGAAGATAAAGATGAAGTTGAAGATGAAGTTGAAGATGAAGAACAAGATGAAAGTGAAGATGAAGATGAAGATGAATATGAAGATGAAGATGAAGATGAAGTTGAAGATGAAGATGAAGATGAAGATGAAGATGAAGATGAAGATGAGAACGAAGACGAAGACGAAGATGAAGATGAAGATGAAGATGAAGATGAAGATTTATAAGGTGAAGAAGATGAAGATGAAGATGAAGATGAAGATGGAGAAGAAGATGAAAATGAAGGTGAAGATGAAGATGAAGATGAAGATGAAGATGAAGTTGAAGTTGAAGAACAAGATGAAGATGAAGATGAAGATGAAGAACAAGATGAAACTGAAGATTAAGATGAAGATGAAGATGAAGATGAAAATGAAGTTGAAGATGAAGATGAAGATGAAGATGAAGAACAAGATGAAGATGAAGATGAAGATGGAAAAGAAGATGAAGTTGAAGATGAAGATGGAAATGAAGATGAGGAACAAGATGAAGATGAAGATGAAGATGAAGATAAAGATGAAGTTGAAGATGAAGTTGAAGATGAAGAACAAGTTGAAAATGAAGATGAAGATGAAGATGAAGATGAAGATGAAGATGAATAAGGTGAAGAAGATGAAGATGAAGATGAAGATGGAGAAGAAGATGAAGATGAAGGTGAAGATGAAGATGAAGATGAAGATGAAGATGAAGTTGAAGTTGAAGAACAAGATGAAGATGAAGATGAAGATGAAGATGAAGATGAAGATGAAGGTGAAGAACAAGATGAAACTGAAGATTAAGATGAAGATGAAGATGAAGATGAAAATGAAAATGAAGTTGAAGATGAAGATGAAGATGCAGATGAAGATGAAGATGAAGATGAAGATGAAGATGAAGTTGAAGATGAAGATGAAGATGAAGATGAAGATGAAGATGAAGATGAGAACGAAGACGAAGACGAAGATGAAGATAAAGATGAAGTTGAAGATGAAGTTGAAGATGAAGAACAAGATGAAAGTGAAGATGAAGATGAAGATGAAGATGAAGATGAAGTTGAAGATGAAGATGAAGATGAAGATGAAGATGAAGATGAAGATGAAGATGAGAACGAAGACGAAGACGAAGATGAAGATGAAGATGAAGATGAAGATGAAGATGAAGATTTATAAGGTGAGAAGATGAAGATGAAGATGAAGATGGAGAAGAAGATGAAAATGAAGGTGAAGATGAAGATGAAGATGAAGATGAAGATGAAGATGAAGATGAAGTTGAAGTTGAAGAACAAGATGAAGATGAAGATGAAGATGAAGATGAAGATGAAGAACAAGATGAAACTGAAGATTAAGATGAAGATGAAGATGAAGATGAAAATGAAGTTGAAGATGAAGATGAAGATGAAGATGAAGATGAAGAACAAGATGAAGATGAAGATGAAGATGGAAAAGAAGATGAAGTTGAAGATGAAGATGGAGATGAAGATGAGGAACAAGATCAAGATGAAGATGAAGATGAAGATAAAGATGAAGTTGAAGATGAAGTTGAAGATGAAGAACAAGATGAAAATGAAGATGAAGATGAAGATGAAGATGAAGATGAAGATGAAGTTGAAGATGAAGATGAAGATGAAGATGAAGATGAATAAGGTGAAGAAGATGAAGATGAAGATGAAGATGGAGAAGAAGATGAAGATGAAGGTGAAGATGAAGATGAAGATGAAGATGAAGATGAAGATGAAGATGAAGTTGAAGAACAAGATTAAGATGAAGATGAAGATGAAGATGAAGAACAAGATGAAACTGAAGATTAAGATGAAGATGAAGATGAAGATGAAAATGAAGTTGAAGATGAAGATGAAGATGAAGATGAAGAACAAGATGAAGATGAAGATGAAGATGGAAAAGAAGATGAAGTTGAAGATGAAGATGGAGATGAAGATGAGGAACAAGATGAAGATGAAGATGAAGATGAAGAACAAGATGAAAATGAAGATGAAGATGAAGATGAAGATGAAGATGAAAACGAAGATGGAGATGAAGAACAAGAAGAAGATGAAGAACAAGATGAAGTTGAAGTTGAAGAACAAGATGAAGATGAAAATGAAGATGAAGATGAAGATGAAGAACAAGATGAAACTGAAGATTAAGATGAAGATGAAGATGAAGATGAAAATGAAGTTGAAGATGAAGATGAAGATGAAGATGAAGAACAAGATGAAGATGAAGATGAAGATGGAAAAGAAGATGAAGTTGAAGATGAAGATGGAGATGAAGATGAGGAACAAGATGAAGATGAAGATGAAGATGAAGATAAAGATGAAGTTGAAGATGAAGTTGAAGATGAAGAACAAGATGAAAATGAAGATGAAGATGAAGATGAAGATGAAGATGAAGATGAAGTTGAAGATGAAGATGAAGATGAAGATGAAGATGAAGATGAGAACGAAGACGAAGACGAAGATGAAGATGAAGATGAAGATGAAGATGAAGATGAAGTTGAAGATGAAGATGAAGATGAAGATGAAGATGAATAAGGTGAAGAAGATGAAGATGAAGATGAAGATGGAGAAGAAGATGAAGATGAAGGTGAAGATGAAGATGAAGATGAAGATGAAGATGAAGTTGAAGAACAAGATTAAGATGAAGATGAAGATGAAGATGAAGATGAAGAACAAGATGAAACTGAAGATTAAGATGAAGATGAAGATGAAGATGAAAATGAAGTTGAAGATGAAGATGAAGATGAAGATGAAGAACAAGATGAAGATGAAGATGAAGATGGAAAAGAAGATGAAGTTGAAGATGAAGATGGAGATGAAGATGAGGAACAAGATGAAGATGAAGATGAAGATGAAGATGAAGAACAAGATGAAAATGAAGATGAAGATGAAGATGAAGATGAAGATGAAAACGAAGACGGAGACGAAGATGAAGATGAAGATGAAGATGAAGATGAAGATGGAGATGAAGAACAAGAAGAAGATGAAGAACAAGATGAAGATGAAGATGAAGATGAAGAACAAGATGAAGATGAAGATGAAGATGAAGATGAAGAACAAGACGAAAATGAAGAACAAGATGAAGATGAAGAACAAGATGAAGATGAAGATGAAGATGAAGAACAAGATGAAGATGAAGAACAAGATGAAGAACAAGTTGAAGAACAAGATGAAGAACAAGATGAAGAACAAGATGAAGATGAGGAACAAGATGAAGATGAAGATGAAGATGAAGATGAAGAACAAGATGAAGATGAAGATGAAGATGAAGATGAAGATGAAGAACAAGATGAAGATGAAGATGGAGGAGAAGAAGATGAAGAACAAGATGAAGAACAAAATGAAGATGAAGAACAAGATGAAGATGAAGAACAAGATGAAGATCAACATGAAGATGAAGATGAAGATCAACATGGAGAGGAAGATGAAGATGAAGATGAAGATGGAGAAGAAGAACAAGATGAAGATGAAGATGAAGATGGAGATGAAGAAGAAGAAGAAGATGAAGATGAAGATGAAGATGAATATGGAGAAGAAGAAGAAGATGAAGATGAAGATGAAGATGAAGATGAAGATGAAAATGAAGTTGAAGATGAAGATGAAGATGAAGATGAAGATGAAGATGAAGAACAAGATGAAGATGAAGATGAAGATGGAGAAGAAGATGAAGTTGAAGATTAAGATGGAGATGAAGATGAAGATGAACAACAAGATGAAGATGAAGATGAAGATGAAGATGAAGCTGAAGATGTAGATGAAGATGAAGATGAAGATGAAGATGAAGAACAAGATGAAGATGAAGATGAAGATGAAGATAAAGATGAAGTTGAAGATGAAGTTGAAGATGAAGAACAAGTTGAAAATGAAGATGAAGATGAAGATGAAGATGAAGATGAAGATGAAGATGAATAAGGTGAAGAAGATGAAGATGAAGATGAAGATGGAGAAGAAGATGAAGATGAAGGTGAAGATGAAGATGAAGAACAAGATGAAGATGAAGATGAAGATGGAAAAGAAGATGAAGTTGAAGATGAAGATGGAGATGAAGATGAGGAACAAGATGAAGATGAAGATGAAGATGAAGAACAAGATGAAAATGAAGATGAAGATGAAGATGAAGATGAAGATGAAAACGAAGATGGAGATGAAGAACAAGAAGAAGATGAAGAACAAGATGAAGTTGAAGTTGAAGAACAAGATGAAGATGAAAATGAAGATGAAGATGAAGATGAAGAACAAGATGAAACTGAAGATTAAGATGAAGATGAAGATGAAGATGAAAATGAAGTTGAAGATGAAGATGAAGATGAAGATGAAGATGAAGATGAAGATGGAAAAGAAGATGAAGTTGAAGGTGAAGATGGAGATGAAGATGAGGAACAAGATGAAGATGAAGATGAAGATGAAGATAAAGATGAAGTTGAAGATGAAGTTGAAGATGAAGAACAAGATGAAAATGAAGATGAAGATGAAGATGAAGATGAAGATGAAGATGAAGATGAAGTTGAAGATGAAGATGAAGATGAAGATGAAGATGAAGATGAGAACGAAGACGAAGACGAAGATGAAGATGAAGATGAAGATGAAGATGAAGATGAAGTTGAAGATGAAGATGAAGATGAAGATGAAGATGAATAAGGTGAAGAAGATGAAGATGAAGATGAAGATGGAGAAGAAGATGAAGATGAAGATGAAGATGAAGATGAAGATGAAGATGAAGATGAAGTTGAAGAACAAGATTAAGATGAAGATGAAGATGAAGATGAAGATGAAGAACAAGATGAAACTGAAGATTAAGATGAAGATGAAGATGAAGATGAAAATGAAGTTGAAGATGAAGATGAAGATGAAGATGAAGAACAAGATGAAGATGAAGATGAAGATGGAAAAGAAGATGAAGTTGAAGATGAAGATGGAGATGAAGATGAGGAACAAGATGAAGATGAAGATGAAGATGAAGATGAAGAACAAGATGAAAATGAAGATGAAGATGAAGATGAAGATGAAGATGAAAACGAAGACGGAGACGAAGATGAAGATGAAGATGAAGATGAAGATGAAGATGGAGATGAAGAACAAGAAGAAGATGAAGAACAAGATGAAGATGAAGATGAAGATGAAGAACAAGATGAAGATGAAGATGAAGATGAAGATGAAGAACAAGACGAAAATGAAGAACAAGATGAAGATGAAGAACAAGATGAAGATGAAGATGAAGATGAAGAACAAGATGAAGATGAAGAACAAGATGAAGAACAAGTTGAAGAACAAGATGAAGAACAAGATGAAGAACAAGATGAAGATGAGGAACAAGATGAAGATGAAGATGAAGATGAAGATGAAGAACAAGATGAAGATGAAGATGAAGATGAAGATGAAGATGAAGAACAAGATGAAGATGAAGATGGAGGAGAAGAAGATGAAGAACAAGATGAAGAACAAAATGAAGATGAAGAACAAGATGAAGATGAAGAACAAGATGAAGATCAACATGAAGATGAAGATGAAGATCAACATGGAGAGGAAGATGAAGATGAAGATGAAGATGGAGAAGAAGAACAAGATGAAGATGAAGATGAAGATGAAGATGGAGATGAAGAAGAAGAAGAAGATGAAGATGAAGATGAAGATGAATATGGAGAAGAAGAAGAAGATGAAGATGAAGATGAAGATGAAGATGAAGATGAAAATGAAGTTGAAGATGAAGATGAAGATGAAGATGAAGATGAAGATGAAGAACAAGATGAAGATGAAGATGAAGATGGAGAAGAAGATGAAGTTGAAGATTAAGATGGAGATGAAGATGAAGATGAACAACAAGATGAAGATGAAGATGAAGATGAAGATGAAGCTGAAGATGTAGATGAAGATGAAGATGAAGATGAAGATGAAGAACAAGATGAAGATGAAGATGAAGATGAAGTTGAAGATGAAGTTGAAGATGAAGTTGAAGATGAAGAACAAGTTGAAAATGAAGATGAAGATGAAGATGAAGATGAAGATGAAGATGAAGATGAATAAGGTGAAGAAGATGAAGATGAAGATGAAGATGGAGAAGAAGATGAAGATGAAGGTGAAGATGAAGATGAAGATGAAGATGAAGTTGAAGTTGAAGAACAAGATGAAGATGAAGATGAAGATGAAGATGAAGATGAAGGTGAAGAACAAGATGAAACTGAAGATTAAGATGAAGATGAAGATGAAGATGAAAATGAAGTTGAAGATGAAGATGAAGATGAAGATGTAGATGAAGATGAAGATGAAGTTGAAGATGAACATGAACATGAAGATGAAGATGAAGATGAAGATGAGAACGAAGACGAAGACGAAGATGAAGATAAAGATGAAGTTGAAAATGAAGTTGAAGATGAAGAACAAGATGAACGTGAAGATGAAGATGAAGATGAAGATGAAGATGAAGATGAAGTTGAAGATGAAGATGAAGATGAAGATGAAGATGAAGATGAGAACGAAGACGAAGACGAAGATGAAGATGAAGATGAAGATGAAGATGAAGATTTATAAGGTGAAGAAGATGAAGATGAAGATGAAGATGGAGAAGAAGATGAAAATGAAGGTGAAGATGAAGATGAAGATGAAGATGAAGTTGAAGTTGAAGAACAAGATGAAGATGAAGATGAAGATGAAGATGAAAATGAAGTTGAAGATGAAGATGAAGAACAAGATGAAACTGAAGATTAAGATGAAGATGAAGATGAAGATGAAAATGAAGTTGAAGATGAAGATGAAGATGAAGATGAAGAACAAGATGAAGATGAAGATGAAGATGGAAAAGAAGATGAAGTTGAAGATGAAGATGGAGATGAAGATGAGGAACAAGATGAAGATGAAGATGAAGATGAAGATAAAGATGAAGTTGAAGATGAAGTTGAAGATGAAGAACAAGATGAAAATGAAGATGAAGATGAAGATGAAGATGAAGATGAAGATGAAGTTGAAGATGAAGATGAAGATGAAGATGAAGATGAAGATGAAGTTGAAGATGAAGATGAAGATGAAGATGAAGATGAATAAGGTGAAGAAGATGAAGATGAAGATGAAGATGGAGAAGAAGATGAAGATGAAGGTGAAGATGAAGATGAAGATGAAGATGAAGATGAAGATGAAGTTGAAGAACAAGATTAAGATGAAGATGAAGATGAAGATGAAGATGAAGAACAAGATGAAACTGAAGATTAAGATGAAGATGAAGATGAAGATGAAAATGAAGTTGAAGATGAAGATGAAGATGAAGATGAAGAACAAGATGAAGATGAAGATGAAGATGGAAAAGAAGATGAAGTTGAAGATGAAGATGGAGATGAAGATGAGGAACAAGATGAAGATGAAGATGAAGATGAAGATGAAGAACAAGATGAAAATGAAGATGAAGATGAAGATGAAGATGAAGATGAAAACGAAGATGGAGATGAAGAACAAGAAGAAGATGAAGAACAAGATGAAGATGAAGATGAAGTTGAAGTTGAAGAACAAGATGAAGATGAAGATGAAGATGAAGATGAAGATGAAACTGAAGATTAAGATGAAGATGAAGATGAAGATGAAAATGAAGTTGAAGATGAAGATGAAGATGAAGATGAAGAACAAGATGAAGATGAAGATGAAGATGGAAAAGAAGATGAAGTTGAAGATGAAGATGGAGATGAAGATGAGGAACAAGATGAAGATGAAGATGAAGATGAAGATGAAGATAAAGATGAAGTTGAAGATGAAGTTGAAGATGAAGAACAAGATGAAAATGAAGATGAAGATGAAGATGAAGATGAAGATGAAGATGAAGATGAAGTTGAAGATGAAGATGAAGATGAAGATGAAGATGAGAACGAAGACGAAGACGAAGATGAAGATGATGAAGATGAAGATGAAGATGAAGTTGAAGATGAAGATGAAGATGAAGATGAATAAGGTGAAGAAGATGAAGATGAAGATGAAGATGGAGAAGAAGATGAAGATGAAGGTGAAGATGAAGATGAAGATGAAGATGAAGATGAAGATGAAGTTGAAGAACAAGATTAAGATGAAGATGAAGATGAAGATGAAGATGAAGAACAAGATGAAACTGAAGATTAAGATGAAGATGAAGATGAAGATGAAAATGAAGTTGAAGATGAAGATGAAGATTAAGATGAAGAACAAGATGAAGATGAAGATGAAGATGGAAAAGAAGATGAAGTTGAAGATGAAGATGGAGATGAAGATGAGGAACAAGATGAAGATGAAGATGAAGATGAAGATGAAGAACAAGATGAAAATGAAGATGAAGATGAAGATGAAGATGAAGATGAAAACGAAGACGGAGACGAAGATGAAGATGAAGATGAAGATGAAGATGGAGATGAAGAACAAGAAGAAGATGAAGAACAAGATGAAGATGAAGATGAAGATGAAGAACAAGATGAAGATGAAGATGAAGAACAAGACGAAAATGAAGAACAAGATGAAGATGAAGAACAAGATGAAGATGAAGATGAAGAACAAGATGAAGAACAAGATGAAGAACAAGATGAAGATGAGGAACAAGATGAAGATGAAGATGAAGATGAAGATGAAGAACAAGATGAAGATGAAGATGAAGATGAAGATGAAGAACAAGATGAAGATGAAGATGGAGGAGAAGAAGATGAAGAACAAGATGAAGAACAAAATGAAGATGAAGAACAAGATGAAGATGAAGAACAAGATGAAGATCAACATGAAGATGAAGATGAAGATCAACATGGAGAGGAAGATGAAGATGAAGATGAAGATGGAGAAGAAGAACAAGATGAAGATGAAGATGAAGATGAAGATGAAGATGAAGAAGAAGATGAAGATGAAGATGAAGATGAAGATGAATATGGAGAAGAAGAAGAAGATGAAGATGAAGATGAAGATGAAGATGAAAATGAAGTTGAAGATGAAGATGAAGATGAAGATGAAGATGAAAATGAAGTTGAAGATGAAGATGAAGATGGAGAAGAAGATGAAGTTGAAGACGAAGACGAAGATGAAGATAAAGATGAAGTTGAAGATGAAGTTGAAGATGAAGAACAAGATGAAAGTGAAGATGAAGATGTAGATGAAGATGAAGATGAAGATGAAGATGAAGATGAAGAACAAGATGAAGGTGAAGATGAAGATGAAGATAAAGATGAAGTTGAAGATGAAGTTGAAGATGAAGAACAAGTTGAAAATGAAGATGAAGATGAAGATGAAGATGAAGATGAATAAGGTGAAGAAGATGAAGATGAAGATGAAGATGGAGAAGAAGATGAAGATGAAGGTGAAGGTGAAGATGAAGATGAAGATGAAGATGAAGTTGAAGTTAAAGAACAAGATGAAGATGAAGATGAAGATGAAGATGAAGATGAAGGTGAAGAACAAGATGAAACTGAAGATTAAGATGAAGATGAAGATGAAGATGAAAATGAAGTTGAAGATGAAGATGAAGATGAAGATGTAGATGAAGATGAAGATGAAGATGAAGATGAAGATGAAGTTGAAGATGAAGATGAAGATGAAGATGAAGATGAAGATGAAGATGAGAACGAAGACGAAGACGAAGATGAAGATAAAGATGAAGTTGAAAATGAAGTTGAAGATGAAGAACAAGATGAAAGTGAAGATGAAGATGAAGATGAAGATGAAGATGAAGATGAAGTTGAAGATGAAGATGAAGATGAAGATGAAGATGAGAACGAAGACGAAGATGAAGATGAAGATGAAGATGAAGATTTATAAGGTGAAGAAGATGAAGATGAAGATGAAGATGAAGATGGAGAAGAAGATGAAAATGAAGGTGAAGATGAAGATGAAGATGAAGATGAAGATGAAGTTGAAGTTGAAGAACAAGATGAAGATGAAGATGAAGATGAAGAACAAGATGAAACTGAAGATTAAGATGAAGATGAAGATGAAAATGAAGTTGAAGATGAAGATGAAGATGAAGATGAAGAACAAGATGAAGATGAAGATGAAGATGGAAAAGAAGATGAAGTTGAAGATGAAGATGGAGACGAAGATGAGGAACAAGATGAAGATGAAGATGAAGATGAAGATAAAGATGAAGTTGAAGATGAAGTTGAAGATGAAGAACAAGATGAAAATGAAGATGAAGATGAAGATGAAGATGAAGATGAAGATGAAGTTGAAGAGATAGATAGATAGATAGATATTCTTTATTTCCTTCGAAATCGAAGATACAATAAGTTATGCCATCATGGCAAACACGTATATACAGGTTACAGAGTGGCTAAGTTACAACATATATTTCAAGGGAGGCAGCCAGGTTTTTACAGATTTTGCTATCAGTTTGATACAACGAAACCACGTTTCTTGATCAAGCTGTTGAACATATACATTTGATTGACCACCAAGCATAAATGACACAAATTGGTCTTCATCATTCCATAGATTTACAAATGTATCAACATCAAGCATGTCAACAAGTGAGTCAATCAAATGGTTTCTACTGTTTTGTGTGAGTGAACAATGAAGTAATACATGTTTTACAATATCATAGGCAACAGTGCCACATTCACACATATGAGACTGAATACAAAGTGTACTAATACGTAAAAGAGCAGCAATATCATTAAAGCTTTCAGGCATTTTATAGCAAGCAAACCACAATCTGTGAACGTTTCTGGGATATCTTATGGTACTATATCTTTCGAGATTTAGTCTCAAATTCATCACAGATGATACATATGAATCTTCAGCTTTAAGTATTCTCTCTTTTACTAGTACAGACCACTCAGACTTCGTGATGAATGAGGATTTGTTTACATAATCATGTACTTGCAGATCTAAATCATACATAGTTACAAGATTTAACATGTGGAATACTGCCGATGACTTGCAATAACGATTCCTCTCCAATAATGGTGTATGTCTGTACTGACACAACCTATGGACAAGTATTTGCTTAAAAACAAGCTTTATATTGCTATTAAACAGTTTTCCCAGAAATATTAGGGACTTTTGGTGTATATATCTACGTAATGTGACGATACCGAGAGTATCTCTGGCGATTGTGGATGATCCACGTTTTGAAAGGCCCTGGATACTCTTACAGAAATAGCTTTGAACATTGTCCAGCATATCATATTCCTTTTCTGGTAGACAGCCCCAGACATTACATGAATATAAACCACATGGTAGAATTACTCTTTCCCAAATGCGTATACAACTTAATGGGTTAAGACCACCAAAAAACAGGCCGTGGTTCTTATTGGCATTAAAGAGAATCCTTAGTCTTTCACATACAGATTGTGTGCGTTCTAGGGTTCTACCAGTAGAATACATGTGTAGACCAGCAAATTTTACATGCGTAGATGAAGGTATTTCCTTCTCACCAATGAATATATTGGGATGGACATATCTTTTTGAATCTCCAAATACGAGAAACAGACTCTTTGAAGCATTAAAACGCAAATGCCATGTGTTGGCATAGTTGTTTACTCGATCTAGCAAACTTTGGAGTCCCACAGGGTATGTACTCAACAGAGATAAGTCATCAGCTAATAGTACCCCTGGTGTTTTACCCCATGGTAGACAGAGGCCATGACCGGAGTCAACGATACAGTGTAGTAAGTCATTAATATATAGAGTGAATAGCCAGGCTGATAAGACTCGACCCTGACCTACGCCCTGTTTTACATAAAAAACATTAGAAGTACATCCACCAATGCTGACACATGATTTCATTGACGTGTACATGGTGTATATAAGACGCCACAGTTTACCACAAATGCCAAAATTGTAAAGCTTATAGAAAAGGCCATTTAACCAAACTCTGTCAAATGCTTTTTCATTGTCCAGGAAAGCACAATACACAGGTGAATCCCTTTCTACATAATAAGCAATACTTTCTGTTAAAGTAAGCGCTGCTGTCTCTGCACCCGCACCCTTTCTAAAGCCAAACTGAAGCGGATGGGGGAAATCATTTGCAACTTTAGTCCATGTTTCAATTCTCCTCAGCAGTAGCCTTTCAAATAATTTTGAGAGAACAGGAGTAAGGGTGATACCTCTATAGTTACATGGATCCTGTTTGTTTTTACCATTGCCCTTGTGGATGGGTAAAATATTACCAACATGAAATACATTTGGTACATACTCAAACTGTACAATAGCATTAAAAAGTGATACAATATGGTCAATAAGAGATCGACCAGCATACTTTAAGTGCTCATTTGAGATACCATCTGGTCCTGGAGACTTGTTGTTTTTAAGGACTTTAACAGAAACAAGTACTTCATCCTTAGTAAATGGAGGGGCAATGACTGAATCACTTTCGTCATTAACAGGGTTAAATACAACTTTCTCCACAAACTCATCAACATGATCAGCAAAGTCTGTATTAAAACAACCTTGGTCCTGAGACACAGCCAGGTCACTAAAGTATTTGGCAAAAAGATCACATATTCCTTCCTGCGTGTCACAGGAGTCACCCTTATACACAAGAGATTGAGTCTTTTCTCTTTTACGTTTTGATCTTTTCGTAGCTTTAAAGTACTCATGAATGTCAACTTCAGCTGCTTGGTAAATTTCATCGTACTGATCACGTTTATAACTTTGCTTAGCAGAACGATGGTGTTTTCGAAATGCACGTTTCGCTTCTTTATAAGCAATAAAATATTTATCATCTGAATTGTGACTTTTGCCGTTTGAAAGCCAATGTTTACGACAATTGCGCATATGGTCATGGTGTTCTTTCAGTTCATACTTTTTCCAGTATGGTTTTAGTTGCGCTTGAAATTTAGAAGTAGGAATTGCCAGTAGAGTTGAAGCATGAAGACATTCTGTTATATAGCTACTGTGATACTCTATGTATTCATCAGGAGATAAAAAATTGGAAACATCAAACTGTACATTTCTAAAATAATTCTCGGTTTCATACCGATATAACATAAAATCCGTACAATTTGCTTTCCGCCAACTAAGGCGTTCACCTTGATAGCTTACATAACCAGCGTCCATATTAAGACAAACTAATACAGGGTTGTGATCAGACACAGAATATGGGACGCTTGTATCTATGTAATAGCCTACAACACTACTTCGGAAATCAAGGTCTATGAAAACATAGTCAATCATACTTTTGACAGTACCACATTTGCTTCTAAATGTATATGCAGTATTGAGATCCAGTGGTACAACTGAAATAAGATTACGTTCTAAGAGAGCGTTTGATAAAGTCTTTGCTCTTCGTTTTAAAGTACTGTGTGTACATATATCGGCATTTAAATCACCAAGTAAGACAGTTGTACCAAGTTGAGAACATTCATCATATGTATCTAACATATCGTACATTGCATCAAAGTACACACTATCAAGAACGTTTGATGAAGGCAGGCGGACTCCGATAATGTAGAGGGGTGTATCGTCTCTGGTTAATCTGGCACCAATGATATGATTGTTTAAGACAATATCCACACTAACAATGCTTTGGAACGAGCTCTTTCTCACAAAAAGAGCAACACCGCCTGCACCCCGTTTTGATGAGTGTTCAACATGGAATTTAGTAAATACTTTAAAGTCAGTGTGCAGGGTGTCAAGCATATGGCTTTGAGATGGGTCAAGCCAGTGTTCACTAACAGCCATGACATCGCAACTTTCTAGTTTGAACTTTATATCAGAGAGACAGTTCTGAACTCCTCGAACATTCCACGTAGCAATGCGAAGTATCATTGCAGTATAACACAAGCTAAAAACATACATGGTTGTTAAAGTCATGAACGAGTGTGTTCGTTGTACCACGCTTGTCGGGGAACCCATTCACGACTTAGGACATTCTCAGGCCAGAAATCTCCTTGAAGATTTTGAACAGTTTGTCTAGAAACAGCTATTCTGATGGTATAGGTTGCGTTACGTCCTGTGTCCCAATGTTTCATTAATGACACGTTTGTTATAACAACATCTCGTGATTTTGCATAGTTAATGATCGAGTCCTTCACAACGTCAAACGGTTTATCAGCAAGCACGTAGCTGAGTACATACCGTTTATTACGCGTTCTTGACACTCCGCTGAATGACCTTGACCATTCGTTATTGAAGGTCACCTTTCTCTTGGTCGTTGTCCTGTGATCATCGGGGCGGGATTCATCGCCACTGTATCAATCGTTGTCAGCATGGCTGGCGTCCTCGTCGGCGTTGTTCTGCTCCATGTTGTCGTTCATGATAATGACGTCATCATCACCGCTGGCATCCATTCTGCAGTCTCGTGTGTTCACGTCAGGGCTGGCGTGTCGTTGACTGGCCTGTTGACTCTGTCTGGTAACAGCTGGGCTGACGGGGATATGAGTATCAACAGCGTCCCTCTTGACAGCTTCAGAATACATAAGCTTGTTACGAGTGTTCATCAAGTCAATCTTACCATCGACAGCGCGTACGCTCTTGTCAATGGTGTTAATTGATGAGCTTATGTTGTCTTTGTACTGCCTGAGTTCACTATCCTTTGTCTTGAGTTGATTACGTAGCATCGTAATCTCGGATTTGAGATGACTTTCGTTTGCACGAAGTTTGGCAATATCAGCTACATTGTTTTCACACAATTTGTCTTTTATTTCATACTGTTTAATGAGATTAAGCATGTCTTTGCTGTACATACCTTGAAAGACGTCAATCATTTTACACACACTTTCAAATTTTCTGTTCATGTCCTCATGTATAAATAACATCTTTGATAGCAAGTTTGACATAATATCCTTGTCATCACTATTCATCTCACTTTGTCCCTGCTTAATTGGATGAGGTTTACATCTGCTTAACACATCCGTTTGAATCACATGAGCAGGTATAACTCCATGAATAAATTTGTACAAGAGATATACGTCAGACGCATATTTTTCAATGACAGATTTCGCTTGTCCATGTCTCTTTACTCTCTTAATGAGAATACCTTCTGGAAAATCAGTGTGATCCGACTTCCCTATATCATACATGCATTGTCGAATATGATTCAAACCTGCATCGTCGGCGCCATATTGGTTAGCGAGTAATCGCTCACATGTTTTTCTGTCATTTTCTCCAAAGATATCTTTCAAAGTCTTAAGAATATCATAGTCTTGGGTATCTGGTTTCTGTGTTGAATATGCAGTTGGGGACGTAGTTATCGAGGCATCCATTACAAAATGTTCACGTCAACAAAAGTGGTATATAGTTACCTCGTTTCACTGTCCATGAATATACATTTCTTTTCAGAAAGTATGTATATAAGTCCATAAGTCACATGTTTTATAGGATCCAAGTGTATATGGGGTAATCCATGAGGAAAAACACACAGAGACTTAGATTATAGTACGTTCAGGCGGAGCTCCCTAAAACACGTCCGCACCTGTCGGGACCCAAGCTGATCTTTTCTGAAACTGAAGATTAAGATGAAGATGAAGATGAAGATGAAAATGAAGTTGAAGATGAAGATGAAGATGAAGATGTAGATGAAGATGAAGATGAAGATGAAGATGAAGTTGAAGATGAAGATGAAGATGAAGATGAAGATGAAGATGAGAACGAAGACGAAGACGAAGATGAAGATAAAGATGAAGTTGAAGATGAAGTTGAAGATGAAGAACAAGATGAAAGTGAAGATGAAGATGAAGATGAAGATGAAGATGAAGATGAAGATGAAGTTGAAGATGAAGATGAAGATGAAGATGAAGATGAAGATGAGAACGAAGACGAAGACGAAGATGAAGATGAAGATGAAGATGAAGATGAAGATGAAGATGAAGATTTATAAGGTGAAGAAGATGAAGATGAAGATGAAGATGAAGATGGAGAAGAAGATGAAAATGAAGGTGAAGATGAAGATGAAGATGAAGATGAAGATGAAGATGAAGATGAAGATGAAGTTGAAGTTGAAGAACAAGATGAAGATGAAGATGAAGATGAAGATGAAGATGAAGAACAAGATGAAACTGAAGATTAAGATGAAGATGAAGATGAAGATGAAAATGAAGTTGAAGATGAAGATGAAGATGAAGATGAAGAACAAGATGAAGATGAAGATGAAGATGGAAAAGAAGATGAAGTTGAAGATGAAGATGGAGATGAAGATGAGGAACAAGATGAAGATGAAGATGAAGATGAAGATAAAGATGAAGATGAAGATGAAGTTGAAGATGAAGAACAAGTTGAAAATGAAGATGAAGATGAAGATGAAGATGAAGATGAAGATGAAGATGAAGATGAATAAGGTGAAGAAGATGAAGATGAAGATGAAGATAGAGAAGAAGATGAAGATGAAGGTGAAGATGAAGATGAAGATGAAGATGAAGATGAAGTTGAAGTTGAAGAACAAGATGAAGATGAAGATGAAGATGAAGATGAAGATGAAGATGAAGGTGAAGAACAAGATGAAACTGAAGATTAAGATGAAGATGAAAATGAAGATGAAAATGAAGTTGAAGATGAAGATGAAGATGAAGATGAAGATGTAGATGAAGATGAAGATGAAGATGAAGATGAAGTTGAAGATGAAGATGAAGATGAAGATGAAGATGAAGATGAGAACGAAGACGAAGACGAAGATGAAGATAAAGATGAAGTTGAAGATGAAGTTGAAGATGAAGAACAAGATGAAAGTGAAGATGAAGATGAAGATGAAGATGAAGATGAAGTTGAAGATGAAGATGAAGATGAAGATGAAGATGAAGATGAAGATGAAGATGAAGATGAGAACGAAGACGAAGACGAAGATGAAGATGAAGATGAAGATGAAGATGAAGATGAAGATTTATAAGGTGAAGAAGATGAAGATGAAGATGAAGATGAAGATGGAGAAGAAGATGAAAATGAAGGTGAAGATGAAGATGAAGATGAAGATGAAGATGAAGATGAAGTTGAAGTTGAAGAACAAGATGAAACTGAAGATTAAGATGAAGATGAAGATGAAGATGAAAATGAAGTTGAAGATGAAGATGAAGATGAAGATGAAGAACAAGATGAAGCTGAAGATTAAGATGAAGATGAAGATGAAGATGAAAATGAAGTTGAAGATGAAGATGAAGATGAAGATGAAGAACAAGATGAAGATGAAGATGAAGATGGAAAAGAAGATGAAGTTGAAGATGAAGATGGAGATGAAGATGAGGAACAAGATGAAGATGAAGATGAAGATGAAGATAAAGATGAAGTTGAAGATGAAGTTGAAGATGAAGAACAAGATGAAAATGAAGATGAAGATGAAGATGAAGATGAAGATGAAGATGAAGATGAAGTTGAAGATGAAGATGAAGATGAAGATGAAGATGAAGATGAGAACGAAGACGAAGACGAAGATGAAGATGAAGATGAAGATGAAGATGAAGTTGAAGATGAAGATGAAGATGAATAAGGTGAAGAAGATGAAGATGAAGATGAAGATGGAGAAGAAGATGAAGATGAAGGTGAAGATGAAGATGAAGATGAAGATGAAGATGAAGTTGAAGAACAAGATTAAGATGAAGATGAAGATGAAGATGAAGATGAAGAACAAGATGAAACTAAAGATTAAGATGAAGATGAAGATGAAGATGAAGATGAAAATGAAGTTGAAGATGAAGATGAAGATGAAGATGAAGAACAAGATGAAGATGAAGATGAAGATGGAAAAGAAGATGAAGTTGAAGATGAAGATGGAGATGAAGATGAGGAACAAGATGAAGATGAAGATGAAGATGAAGATGAAGAACAAGATGAAAATGAAGATGAAGATGAAGATGAAGATGAAGATGAAAACGAAGACGGAGACGAAGATGAAGATGAAGATGAAGATGAAGATGAAGATGAAGATGGAGATGAAGAACAAGAAGAAGATGAAGAACAAGATGAAGATGAAGATGAAGATGAAGAACAAGATGAAGATGAAGATGAAGATGAAGAACAAGACGAAAATGAAGAACAAGATGAAGATGAAGAACAAGATGAAGATGAAGATGAAGATGAAGAACAAGATGAAGATGAAGAACAAGATGAAGAACAAGATGAAGAACAAGATGAAGATGAAGATGAAGATGAGGAACAAGATGAAGATGAAGATGAAGATGAAGAACAAGATGAAGACGAAGATGAAGATTAAGATGAAGATGAAGATGAAGATGAAGATGAAGATGAAGATGAAGATGGAGATGAAGAAGAAGAAGAAGATGAAGATGAAGATGAAGATGAATATGGAGAAGAAGAAGAAGATGAAGATGAAGATGAAGATGAAGATGAAGATGAAGATGAAAATGAAGTTGAAGATGAAGATGGAGAAGAAGATGAAGTTGAAGATTAAGATGGAGATGAAGATGAAGATGAACAACAAGATGAAGATGAAGATGAAGATGAAGATGAAGATGAAGATGAAGATGAAGCTGAAGATGTAGATGAAGATGAAGATGAAGATGAAGAACAAGATGAAGATGAAGATGAAGATGAAGATGAAGATAAAGATGAAGTTGAAGATGAAGTTGAAGATGAAGAACAAGTTGAAAATGAAGATGAAGATGAAGATGAAGATGAAGATGAAGATGAAGATGAATAAGGTGAAGAAGATGAAGATGAAGATGAAGATGGAGAAGAAGATGAAGATGAAGGTGAAGATGAAGATGAAGATGAAGATGAAGTTGAAGTTGAAGAACAAGATGAAGATGAAGATGAAGATGAAGATGAAGATGAAGGTGAAGAACAAGATGAAACTGAAGATAAAGATGAAGATGAAGATGAATAAGGTGAAGAAGATGAAGATGAAGATGAAGATGGAGAAGAAGATGAAGATGAAGGTGAAGATGAAGATGAAGATGAAGATGAAGATGAAGTTGAAGTTGAAGAACAAGATGAAACTGAAGATTAAGATGAAGATGAAGATGAAGATGAAAATGAAGTTGAAGATGAAGATGAAGATGAAGATGTAGATGAAGATGAAGATGAAGATGAAGATGAAGATGAAGATGAAGTTGAAGATGAAGATGAAGATGAAGATGAAGATGAAGATGAAGATGAGAACGAAGACGAAGACGAAGATGAAGATAAAGATGAAGTTGAAAATGAAGTTGAAGATGAAGAACAAGATGAAAGTGAAGATGAAGATGAAGATGAAGATGAAGATGAAGATGAAGATGAAGTTGAAGATGAAGTTGAAGATGAAGATGAAGATGAAGATGAAGATGAAGATGAAGATGAAGATGAGAACGAAGACGAAGACGAAGATGAAGATGAAGATGAAGATGAAGATGAAGATTTATAAGGTGAAGAAGATGAAGATGAAGATGAAGATGAAGATGGAGAAGAAGATGAAAATGAAGGTGAAGATGAAGATGAAGATGAAGATGAAGATGAAGATGAAGTTGAAGTTGAAGAACAAGATGAAGATGAAGATGAAGATGAAGATGAAGATGAAGATGAAGAACAAGATGAAACTGAAGATTAAGATGAAGATGAAGATGAAGATGAAAATGAAGTTGAAGATGAAGATGAAGATGAAGAACAAGATGAAGATGAAGATGAAGATGGAAAAGAAGATGAAGTTGAAGATGAAGATGGAGATGAAGATGAGGAACAAGATGAAGATGAAGATGAAGATGAAGATAAAGATGAAGTTGAAGATGAAGTTGAAGATGAAGAACAAGATGAAAATGAAGATGAAGATGAAGATGAAGTGAAGATGAAGATGAAGATGAAGTTGAAGATGAAGATGAAGATGAAGATGAAGATGAGAACGAAGACGAAGACGAAGATGAAGATGAAGATGAAGATGAAGATGAAGATGAAGTTGAAGATGAAGATGAAGATGAAGATGAATAAGGTGAAGAAGATGAAGATGAAGATGAAGATGGAGAAGAAGATGAAGATGAAGGTGAAGATGAAGATGAAGATGAAGATGAAGATGAAGTTGAAGAACAAGATTAAGATGAAGATGAAGATGAAGATGAAGAACAAGATGAAACTGAAGATTAAGATGAAGATGAAGATGAAGATGAAGATGAAGAACAAGATGAAGATGAAGATGAAGATGGAAAAGAAGATGAAGTTGAAGATGAAGATGGAGATGAAGATGAGGAACAAGATGAAGATGAAGATGAAGATGAAGATGAAGAACAAGATGAAAATGAAGATGAAGATGAAGATGAAGATGAAGATGAAAACGAAGACGGAGACGAAGATGAAGATGAAGATGAAGAAGAAGATGAAGATGAAGATGAAGATGGAGATGAAGAACAAGAAGAAGATGAAGAACAAGATGAAGATGAAGATGAAGATGAAGAACAAGATGAAGATGAAGATAAAGAACAAGACGAAAATGAAGAACAAGATGAAGATGAAGAACAAGATGAAGATGAAGATGAAGATGAAGAACAAGATGAAGATGAAGAACAAGATGAAGAACAAGATGAAGAACAAGATGAAGAACAAGATGAAGATGAAGATGAAGATGAGGAACAAGATGAAGATGAAGATGAAGATGAAGATGAAGAACAAGATGAAGATGAAGATGAAGATGAAGATGAAGATGAAGATGACAGAAGAAGATGAAGATGAAGATGGAGATGAAGATGAAGATGAAGATGAAGATGAAGATGGAGAAGAAGTTGAAGATGAAGATGAAGATGAAGATGAAGATGAAGATGAAGATGAAGATGGATAAGAAGATGAAGATGAAGATGCAGATGAAGATGAAGATGAAGATGAAGATGAAGATGGAGAAGAAGATGAAGATGAAGATGAAGATGAAGATGAAGATAAAGATGAAGATGAAGATGGAGAAGAAGATGAAGATGAAGATGAAGATGGAGAAGAAGATGAAGATGAAGATGGAGAAGAAGATGAAGATGAAGATGAAGATGGAGAAGAAGATGAAGATGAAGATGAAGATGAAGATGAAGATGAAGATGAAGATGAATATGAAGATGAAGATGGAGAAGAAGATGAAGATGAAGATGGAGATGAAGATGAAGATGAAGATGAAGATGGAGAAGAAGATGAAGATGAAGATGAAGATGGAGATGAAGATGAAGATGGAGAAGAAGATGAAGATGAAGATGGAGAAGAAGATGAAGATGAAGATGGAGATGAAGATGAAGATGAAGATGAAGATGGAGAAGAAGATGAAGATGAAGATGAAGATGGAGATGAAGATGAAGATGGAGAAGAAGATGAAGATGAAGATGAAGATGAAGATGAAGATGAAGATGAAGATGGAGAAGAAGATGAAGATGAAGATGAAGATGAAGATGGAGATGAAGATGAAGATGGAGAAGAAGATGAAGATGAAGATGAAGATGAAGATGAAGATGAAGATGAAGATGGAGAAGAAGATGAAGATGAAGATGCAGATGAAGATGAAGATGAAGATGAAGATGAAGATGAAGATGAAGATGGAGAAGAAGATGAAGTTGAAGTTGAAGAACAAGATGAAGATGAAGATGAAGATGAAGATGAAGATGAAGATGAAGAACAAGATGAAACTGAAGATTAAGATGAAGATGAAGATGAAGATGAAAATGAAGTTGAAGATGAAGATGAAGATGAAGATGAAGAACAAGATGAAGATGAAGATGAAGATGGAAAAGAAGATGAAGTTGAAGATGAAGATGGAGATGAAGATGAGGAACAAGATGAAGATGAAGATGAAGATGAAGATAAAGATGAAGTTGAAGATGAAGTTGAAGATGAAGAACAAGATGAAAATGAAGATGAAGATGAAGATGAAGTGAAGATGAAGATGAAGATGAAGTTGAAGATGAAGATGAAGATGAAGATGAAGATGAGAACGAAGACGAAGACGAAGATGAAGATGAAGATGAAGATGAAGATGAAGATGAAGTTGAAGATGAAGATGAAGATGAAGATGAATAAGGTGAAGAAGATGAAGATGAAGATGAAGATGGAGAAGAAGATGAAGATGAAGGTGAAGATGAAGATGAAGATGAAGATGAAGATGAAGTTGAAGAACAAGATTAAGATGAAGATGAAGATGAAGATGAAGAACAAGATGAAACTGAAGATTAAGATGAAGATGAAGATGAAGATGAAAATGAAGTTGAAGATGAAGATGAAGATGAAGATGAAGAACAAGATGAAGATGAAGATGAAGATGGAAAAGAAGATGAAGTTGAAGATGAAGATGGAGATGAAGATGAGGAACAAGATGAAGATGAAGATGAAGATGAAGATGAAGAACAAGATGAAAATGAAGATGAAGATGAAGATGAAGATGAAGATGAAAACGAAGACGGAGACGAAGATGAAGATGAAGATGAAGATGAAGATGAAGATGAAGATGGAGATGAAGAACAAGAAGAAGATGAAGAACAAGATGAAGATGAAGATGAAGATGAAGAACAAGATGAAGATGAAGATGAAGAACAAGACGAAAATGAAGAACAAGATGAAGATGAAGAACAAGATGAAGATGAAGATGAAGATGAAGAACAAGATGAAGATGAAGAACAAGATGAAGAACAAGATGAAGAACAAGATGAAGAACAAGATGAAGATGAAGATGAAGATGAGGAACAAGATGAAGATGAAGATGAAGATGAAGATGAAGAACAAGATGAAGATGAAGATGAAGATGAAGATGAAGATGAAGATGACAGAAGAAGATGAAGATGAAGATGGAGATGAAGATGAAGATGAAGATGAAGATGAAGATGAAGATGGAGAAGAAGTTGAAGATGAAGATGAAGATGAAGATGAAGATGAAGATGAAGATGAAGATGGATAAGAATATGAAGATGAAGATGCAGATGAAGATGAAGATGAAGATGAAGATGAAGATGGAGAAGAAGATGAAGATGAAGATGAAGATGAAGATGAAGATGAAGATGGAGATGAAGATGAAGATGGAGAAGAAGATGAAGATGAAGATGAAGATGGAGAAGAAGATGAAGATGAAGATGGAGAAGAAGATGAAGATGAAGATGAAGATGGAGAAGAAGATGAAGATGAAGATGAAGATGAAGATGAAGATGAAGATGAAGATGAAGATGAAGATGAAGATGAAGATGGAGAAGAAGATGAAGATGAAGATGGAGATGAAGATGAAGATGAAGATGAAGATGGAGAAGAAGATGAAGATGAAGATGAAGATGGAGATGAAGATGAAGATGGAGAAGAAGATGAAGATGAAGATGAAGATGGAGAAGAAGATGAAGATGAAGATGGAGATGAAGATGAAGATGAAGATGAAGATGGAGAAGAAGATGAAGATGAAGATGAAGATGGAGATGAAGATGAAGATGGAGAAGAAGATGAAGATGAAGATGAAGATGAAGATGAAGATGAAGATGGAGAAGAAGATGAAGATGAAGATGAAGATGAAGATGAAGATGGAGATGAAGATGAAGATGGAGAAGAAGATGAAGATGAAGATGAAGATGAAGATGAAGATGAAGATGAAGATGAAGATGGAGAAGAAGATGAAGATGAAGATGCAGATGAAGATGAAGATGAAGATGAAGATGAAGATGAAGATGAAGATGGAGAAGAAGATGAAGATGAAGATGCAGATGAAGATGAAGATGAAGATGAAGATGAAGATGGAGAAGAAGATGAAGATGAAGATGAAGATGAAGATGCAGATGAAGATGAAGATGAAGATGAAGATGAAGATGAAGATGGAGAAGAAGATGAAGATGAAGATGGAGATGAAGATGAAGATGAAGATGGAGAAGAAGATGAAGATGAAGATGAAGATGAAGATGGAGAAGAAGATGGAGAAGAAGATGAAGATGAAGATGAAGATGGAGATGAAGATGAAGATGGAGAAGAAGATGAAGATGAAGATGAAGATGGAGAAGAAGATGAAGATGAAGATGGAGATGAAGATGAAGATGAAGATGAAGATGGAGAAGAAGATGAAGATGAAGATGAAGATGGAGATGAAGATGAAGATGGAGAAGAAGATGAAGATGAAGATGAAGATGAAGATGAAGATGAAGATGAAGATGGAGAAGAAGATGAAGATGAAGATGAAGATGGAGATGAAGATGAAGATGGAGAAGAAGATGAAGATGAAGATGAAGATGAAGATGAAGATGAAGATGAAGATGGAGAAGAAGATGAAGATGAAGATGCAGATGAAGATGAAGATGAAGATGAAGATGAAGATGAAGATGAAGATGAAGATGGAGAAGAAGATGAAGATGAAGATGCAGATGAAGATGAAGATGAAGATGAAGATGAAGATGGAGAAGAAGATGAAGATGAAGATGAAGATGGAGATGAAGATGAAGATGAAGATGAAGATGAAGATGAAGATGGAGAAGAAGATGAAGATGAAGATGGAGATGAAGATGAAGATGAAGATGGAGAAGAAGATGAAGATGAAGATGAAGATGAAGATGAAGATGGAGAAGAAGATGGAGAAGAAGATGAAGATGAAGATGAAGATGGAGATGAAGATGAAGATGGAGAAGAAGATGAAGATGAAGATGAAGATGGAGAAGAAGATGAAGATGAAGATGGAGAAGAAGATGAAGATGAAGATGAAGATGGAGATGAAGATGAAGATGGAGAAGAAGATGAAGATGAAGATGAAGATGAAGATGAAGATGGAGAAGAAGATGAAGATGAAGATGAAGATGCAGATGAAGATGAAGATGAAGATGAAGATGAAGATGGAGAAGAAGATGAAGATGAAGATGCAGATGAAGATGAAGATGAATATGAAGATGAAGATGGAGAAGAAGATGAAGATGAAGATGAAGATGAAGATGAAGATGAAGATGAAGATGGAGAAGAAGATGAAGATGAAGATGGAGATGAAGATGAAGATGAAGATGAAGATGAAGATGAAGATGCAGATGAAGATGAAGATGAAGATGAAGATGAAGATGAAGATGGAGAAGAAGATGAAGATGAAGATGCAGATGAAGATGAAGATGAAGATGAAGATGAAGATGGAGAAGAAGATGAAGATGAAGATGAAGATGAAGATGAAGATGAAGATAAAGATGAAGATGAAGATGGAGAAGAAGATGAAGATGAAGATGAAGATGGAGAAGAAGATGAAGATGAAGATGGAGAAGAAGATGAAGATGAAGATGAAGATGGAGAAGAAGATGAAGATGAAGATGAAGATGAAGATGAAGATGAAGATGAATATGAAGATGAAGATGAAGATGGAGAAGAAGATGATGATGAAGATGGAGATGAAGATGAAGATGAAGATGAAGATGGAGAAGAAGATGAAGATGAAGATGAAGATGGAGATGAAGATGAAGATGGAGAAGAAGATGAAGATGAAGATGAAGATGGAGAAGAAGATGAAGATGAAGATGGAGATGAAGATGAAGATGAAGATGAAGATGGAGAAGAAGATGAAGATGAAGATGAAGATGGAGATGAAGATGAAGATGGAAAAGAAGATGAAGATGAAGATGAAGATGAAGATGAAGATGGAGATGAAGATGAAGATGGAGAAGAAGATGAAGATGAAGATGAAGATGAAGATGAAGATGAAGATGGAGAAGAAGATGAAGATGAAGATGCAGATGAAGATGAAGATGAAGATGAAGATGAAGATGAAGATGAAGATGGAGAAGAAGATGAAGATGAAGATGCAGATGAAGATGAAGATGAAGATGAAGATGAAGATGGAGAAGAAGATGAAGATGAAGATGAAGATGAAGATGCAGATGAAGATGAAGATGAAGATGAAGATGAAGATGGAGAAGAAGATGAAGATGAAGATGAAGATGAAGATGAAGATGAAGATGGAGAAGAAGATGAAGATGAAGATGAAGATGAAGATGAAGATGGAGAAGAAGATGGAGAAGAAGATGAAGATGAAGATGAAGATGGAGATGAAGATGAAGATGGAGAAGAAGATGAAGATGAAGATGAAGATGGAGAAGAAGATGAAGATGAAGATGGAGAAGAAGATGAAGATGAAGATGGAGATGAAGATGAAGATGGAGAAGAAGATGAAGATGAAGATGAAGATGAAGATGAAGATGAAGATGGAGAAGAAGATGAAGATGAAGATGAAGATGAAGATGCAGATGAAGATGAAGATGAAGATGAAGATGGAGAAGAAGATGAAGATGAAGATGCAGATGAAGATGAAGATGAAGATGAAGATGAAGATGGAGAAGAAGATGAAGATGAAGATGAAGATGAAGATGAAGATGAAGATGAAGATGAAGATAAAGATGAAGATGAAGATGGAGAAGAAGATGAAGATGAAGATGGAGAAGAAGATGAAGATGAAGATGGAGATGAAGATGAAGATGGAGAAGAAGATGAAGATGAAGATGAAGATGAAGATGAAGATAAAGATGAAGATGAAGATGGAGAAGAAGATGAAGATGAAGATGAAGATGGAGATGAAGATGAAGATGAAGATGGAGAAGAAGATGAAGATGAAGATGCAGATGAAGATGAAGATGAAGATGAAGATGAAGATGGAGAAGAAGATGAAGATGAAGATGAAGATGAAGATGAAGATGAAGATGAAGATGAAGATGGAGAAGAAGATGAAGATGAAGATGAAGATGAAGATGGAGATGAAGATGAAGATGGAGAAGAAGATGAAGATGGAGAAGAAGATAAAGATGAAGATGGAGATGAAGATGAAGATGAAGATGGAGAAGAAGATGAAGATGAAGATGAAGATGAAGATGGAGAAGAAGATGGAGAAGAAGATGAAGATGAAGATGAAGATGGAGATGAAGATGAAGATGGAGAAGAAGATGAAGATGAAGATGAAGATGGAGAAGAAGATGAAGATGAAGATTGAGAAGAAGATGAAGATGAAGATGAAGATGGAGATGAAGATGAAGATGGAGAAGAAGATGAAGATGAAGATGAAGATGAAGATGGAGAAGAAGATGAAGATGAAGATGAAGATGCAGATGAAGATGAAGATGAAGATGAAGATGAAGATGGAGAAGAAGATGAAGATGAAGATGCAGATGAAGATGAAGATGAAGATGAAGATGAAGATGGAGAAGAAGATGAAGATGAAGATGAAGATGAAGATGAAGATGAAGATGAAGATGGAGAAGAAGATGAAGATGAAGATGGAGATGAAGATGAAGATGAAGATGAAGATGAAGATGAAGATGCAGATGAAGATGAAGATGAAGATGAAGATGAAGATGGAGAAGAAGATGAAGATGAAGATGCAGATGAAGATGAAGATGAAGATGAAGATGAAGATGAAGATGGAGAAGAAGATGAAGATGAAGATGAAGATGAAGATGAAGATGAAGATAAAGATGAAGATGAAGATGGAGAAGAAGATGAAGATGAAGATGAAGATGGAGAAGAAGATGAAGATGAAGATGGAGAAGAAGATGAAGATGAAGATGAAGATGGAGAAGAAGATGAAGATGAAGATGAAGATGAAGATGAAGATGAAGATGAAGATGAATATGAAGATGAAGATGAAGATGGAGAAGAAGATGAAGATGAAGATGAAGATGAAGATGAAGATGAAGATGAAGATGAAGATGAAGATGAAGATGAAGATGAAGATGAAGATGAAGATGGAGAAGAAGATGAAGATGAAGATGAAGATGGAGAAGAAGATGAAGATGAAGATGGAGATGAAGATGAAGATGGAGAAGAAGATGAAGATGAAGATGAAGATGGAGATGAAGATGAAGATGGAGAAGAAGATGAAGATGAAGATGAAGATGAAGATGAAGATGAAGATGAAGATGAAGATGGAGATGAAGATGAAGATGGAAGATGAAGATGAAGAGATGGAGAAGAAGATGAAGATGAAGATGGAGAAGAAGATGAAGATGAAGATGCAGATGAAGATGAAGATGAAGATGAAGATGAAGATGAAGATGAAGATGAAGATGGAGAAGAAGATGAAGATGAAGATGAAGATGAAGATGAAGATGAAGATGGAGAAGAAGATGAAGATGAAGATGAAGATGAAGATGCAGATGAAGATGAAGATGAAGATGAAGATGAAGATAAAGATGAAGATGAAGATGAAGATGAAGATGAAGATGAAGATGGAGAGAAGAAGATGAAGATGAAGATGAAGATGAAGATGGAGATGAAGATGAAGATGAAGATGAAGATGAAGATGAAGATGGAGATGAAGATGAAGATGGAGAAGAAGATGAAGATGAAGATGAAGATGAAGAAGAAGATGAAGATGAAGATGAAGAAGAAGATGAAGATGAAGATGGAGATGAAGATGAAGATGGAGAAGAAGATGAAGATGAAGATGAAGATGAAGATGAAGATGAGATGGAGAAGAAGATGAAGATGAAGATGAAGATGAAGATGAAGATGAAGATGAAGATGAAGATGAAGATGAAGATGGAGAAGAAGATGAAGATGAAGAAGATGAAGATGAAGATGAAGATGAGATGAAGATGGAGATGAAGATGAAGATGAAGATGAAGATGAAGATGAAGATGAAGATGGAGATGGAGAAGAAGATGAAGATGAAGATGAAGATGGAAGATGAGATGAAGATGGAGAGAAGATGAAGATGAAGATGAAGATGAAGATGGAGATGAAGATGAGATGAAGATGAAGATGAAGATGAAGATGAAGATGAGATGAAGATGAAGATGAAGATAAGATGAAGATGAAGATGAAGATGAAGATGAAGATGAAGATGAAGATGAAGATGAAGATGAAGATGAAGATGGAGAAGAAGATGAAGATGGAAGATGAAGATGAGATGAAGATGAAGATGAAGATGAAGATGAGAAGAAGATGAAGATGAAGATGAAGATGAAGATGAAGATGAAGATGAAGATGAAGA